>CM060419.1:137522856-137992514 GCA_030545235.1 Helianthus tuberosus
ATCCATTTTAATAATTTGTTGATGCTTGTAGGAATATCATTTGAAACTCAATGGCAGATCAAAATCATCATCTAACTGTCAGGAGGGTAGCTAGCCAGCTACACCTTTCGCAACACGCTCTAGCTCCGTTGGTGTCACACCCTGGCTTTGCGGAAGCGTGGTTATTTTGGTGTGACTTCTTAATACCATAGCTTAACCATAACAAGCTATATGAAATAAAAACCATGCAAGATCATCCATTAAAATAAGTTTGAAGAGTAAAGAACCACAACATTGTCTTAACGGATATCACATCCTAACAAACATAAGCAGTGTTCAAAAGACACAACACCAACAAGAAATAAACACAGTTTAAGAACTGTGACTCGTCCAGGAAAAAGTCACATCCCTTAAACTCGGATGACCTCGAAACTAGTGCAGCGGGAAAACGTGTCATACCGCGCCAGATCCTTTAATTTCCTGAAATACATGTAAGTTGAAAAATCAACAATAATGTTGAGCGAGTTCATGTGTAAGTGAGTAAATAAACCTTTGTATGTATAAAAACCCTGGTATGTAGCAAATAAGGAAAAAGAGATCACCAATGGTTTGCAAGGCCATTGATATGTGTGAAGTGCAAGTAGGAAGACTCAAACCTAGCAGATTTATGCGTTGGGTACAAAGTCACCCCGAGGTCCGTTCTGTTTGGGCCTGGGGCTGGGCTCGCTACACCCAGATAGATCTACCGCTCCTACCCCTCGGTCCTACCCTGAGGATTAATGGCCTCAAGTTTCCGCCTACCCACTCACATGATCTGAATAATAACCCTCCTTACGCTAACCATACCATGTAAGAAATATTCGTAATCATAGTAACATGTATTTCACCCCCGCAGTTTAGAAAACTGAAAACAGTTAGAGAAAGAGGGACATGAACTCACAGTGGTGCGTCTCTACCAAGTATATCTCCTGATCAAGCAGCTGTGCGACGACCTACACGTACTAAATCTATTAGACGGACGGCCGTGCCTTAGCTTAAGGTTTAAGTTTTTGGAAAATAGTTAGACAACTATTTCGTGTTTATATTTTTGTAAATACTTGGTAATTATTCTCCTTCCCAAGGATGGGGGATTTAATACATGCGTGTTCGTAAAATTCGAAATACATTATTAAGTCTCACTTAATATATTTTATTTCTTACTTCAAAATATAAATATTCTTCCCAAAAATATTATATTTTAATACATGTGATTCTCCCAAAATAATACTTTGACAAAAATACGCGCTCATAAATATTTTCTTAAAATGCGTAAGTTACATTTTAAAGATCGGGTGGTAATAATTATACCATTGTAACTTATTATTTATTATGAAGGTGTTTGTATTATTTTGGAATCGTTATCATTCGGTAATATTATTTTTACCCTAAAAATAATATTTGTATAGTTTACAAAGTAATCATAGAAATTCACAAGTGTTGTTATGAAAAACATATATTCTAAATATATATATTTCAGGTTTTATTTTGTGAAAATCCCACCTCCGACACTTAGAAATTTGTAAATAAAATCGTGGCGAAATTTACATTTTCGAAAACAAGTTAGAAATATATTTATAATACTTGTGATGAAAATATTTTCAAGTGTTAGGTTTTTGGAAAAATTTCGCCAGAGTTTCCCCTGTAACTGGAGGTGGCCACGCTTTCAAGCGTATCATTTTCTTTTAAGATTCAAATCAACAATTTTCTCATTCAACCAAAACAATATCCAAAGCATCAACTAGTCAAAATATATATAAATCGCAAAAATTACATGAACTTGAAGTTTATCCAAAAATATGAAGTAAATCCCATTACTTTTAGTGGATCTTTTGTATAAATCAATCCGGTTTCGTAAAAGTCTCGTTTTTAACGAAATTCCATCTTTACAACTTCTTGTAAAATTTGACAAAACTAGTTCTTTGTCAAAATTTAGTGTTACACAAGTGTCTACACACTTGTGTGTTTAAAAATCATTCTTGTTCGTGTAAGATCCGGTTTTAGAAAATATGATTTCTTTGACACTTGGTCCTTTGAAAATACCGTTTGTAGATCCGTAGATCTACTAGTTTAAAACACTATTTCGTAAGAAAAATCGATTTTACACAAGTTCATGTTTAGTGTGTGGTAGAGTTTCATCATTTAACCCTTTTTATACTTAAACAACTCTATGTCATGATCCATGATCATGACCAATCCGGGTTAGACGATGATCCGAGCTACCACACCATAGATCGGCACTAAATAGTTACACAAAACAAGTCTTGCTAGATTTACACAACATCATAGCTTTTAACCATCATTTTTAACATTTTAGTAGACTTTTAACACTTCATCTTGCAAGTTCACGAGTTTTAACCGTCATATCTTATTTTAACCACTTTAAAAATAGATCGAGAGTGTGTTTCAAGCAACTTACTACTAGCTCGAGGCTAGGGAAGAATCTAGTCGAAGAATGAGTGGATAAAAGCAATGAGGTGAGGTCCTTCGCGTTCCGAATGCACCGAGCTCCTTTGTATGAGATCCTTAACACTTGTATGCACTTGGAATGGCAAGATCAAGATCGAAAGGTGGCGGTGGGGGTGCTTGTGTCTTCGGCCGAGAGTGAAAGAGAGGGAGAGAGAGTGTTTTGAGGTTAAGTGTTGTGATGAAATGATCATGTGTGCTTATGCTAGAACTTATAGACAATTCCTAATGTAATTAACCATTGGATTTTATGTCTAATTGATATTAGACATATGTGATTTAAATAATCAACAAGTACAAAGGGTGTCCCCTTGGGGACGAGTTCGGTTAGGGGGGGGGGGTTATCCGGTTCCATTTCAACCATTAGTTAGCCACTTAGTTAAGTAATTAGAAGGTGTAACCATTTACTAGCATGTTATGCATTGTGACGGGTGTTAGGGTATTCAGGGACCCTAACTGGCTCAGAAAAAGAAAAACAATGTTAATGGCAATATTTTTATGTTCCGGGTAAAGTCCGGTTGTTCGGTTGGATAGTAATCCGTTAAAGTGCTTAACAAAGCTTTAAAGTGTCGTTAATACTATTTCTAGTGACACAACTTATTCCCGACACTTTGGAAGGTGTCTAGTAATGTTTTTCTCATGTTTTGGCACTTTATTAGTTAGCTAGATGCTGAATTTTAATTAAAGTGCTGAATTTTGTACTTAAAGTACGTTTTAGGCACATCCGGTCACTGTAATCTCATTCCTAGTGACGCAGTTCTACAACCCTTATATCCCTACACTCACCACTAGTGTAGCAAACTATCTCAGGCTCTTACAGGCCTTAGAGGCAGTACCTGCCTAGTGCTAGTTATGACAGCACGTTTAATAAGTTATCCGTTCATTGTGCTACTGTGCTTTTGGTGCATCAAGGTTGTCACGAAGGTGCTGTAAGCAAAACATGGAGTGACAGCAAGTAAAGTATGATGCAAGTAAGTACATGTATCAGCATTCAAGTAGCAGTTTATCCACAAGTTCAAGTAAGCACAGTAATTAATTATTAATTAAGTCGTACGGATACCTGCTTTAGTGAGGGTTGTCACATTCTCCCCCCGTTAGAAAAATTTCGTCCCGAAATTTTAAGTTCTGCTTATAGAAGCAGGGTTCTTGGGAAATAGGTGGGGGTATTTCTCTTTCATCCGGTCCTCACGCTCCCAGGTGTATTCAGGACCATGTCTGGCATTCCAACGAACCTTGACGAGCTTGACACTGCTCCGGGGGGTCTTGTTTACTTTCCAATCCGTAACCTCAACAGGTTCTTCAACGAAATGGAGCGTGTCGTCAACATGAATCTCGTCGGTGGGAATGACAACGGTATCTTGAGTTGGACTTTTCTTCAGGTTGGATACATGAAATGTATCGTGAACTCCATTCAGTTCAGCAGGTAAGTCCAGCTTGTATGCTACTAGCCCTATTCTTTCCAAAATTCTGAAAAGGGCCAATGTAACGCGGATTCAACTTCCCACGCTTTCCGAAGCGTGCCACACCCTTCCAGGGTGACACTTTCAATAAAACCATATCTCCAACTTGGAAATCCAAATGTTTCCGGTTTGGATCTGCATAGGCTTTCTGTCTGTCGCGAGCTGCTTCGATGCGTTTTCGAATCTGCGCAATCTTGTCTGTCGTCTCTTGGACGATTTCGGGACCAACAAGCTGCCTATCACCTGCGTCAGCCCAGCATAGGGGTGATCGACACTTGCGTCCGTAAAGAGCTTCAAATGGCGCGGCTCCAATACTGGTGTGGTAGCTGTTGTTGTATGAAAATTCGACCAGTGGCAAATGCTTATCCCAGCTACCGCCCAAATCCATAACACATGCTCTCAGCATATCTTCCAAGGTCTGAATAGTCCGCTCGCTTTGACCGTCGGTCTGAGGGTGAAATGCAGTGCTCAGATTTAATTGTGAGCCAAAAGTTTCTTGGAAGGATTGCCAAATCCTTGATATGAAACGTCCATCTCTATCAGAGATGATCGAGAGAGGCACTCCATGACGTGCGACGATCTCTCGCATGTATATTTCTGCTAGTTTGCTGGTGTTATCCTTCTCTTTGATTGGCAGAAAGTGTGCGGACTTTGTTAGGCGGTCAACTATCACCCAAATAGTGTCATGACCTCTTGGCGTTCTTGGCAACTTTGTAATAAAATCCATGGAGATTTGTTCCCATTTCCACTTGGGAATCTCAGGTTGTTGCAGAAGTCCTGAAGGCTTCTGGTATTCCGCTTTCACCTTAGCACACGTTAAACATTTGCTAACATAAACAGCAACATCACCCTTCATCCTAGGCCACCAATAATAATCCTTGAGATCTTGGTACATCTTATCCGCTCCTGGATGGATAGAGTACCGCGATTTGTGAGCTTCATCAAAAACAACTTTCCTTAAACCACCAAACAGAGGAACCCAAATCCTTTTCTCAAAACATAACGTTCCTTCCTCGTTTGTGTCACACCCCGTTTTCCACGTGTCACCGGTGGGCCCGGTGGGGGAGTATCGTGACGTGGTTGGCAACGTAATAGTCAAACAACACAATATTATTATGCACAGCGGAAGCAATTTAAAAAGATATAATACAACCGAATTTATTATTGTAATATCAAGTATCACAACGTTCGATTGTTTAACCACAGAACGGATCGAAATAAAATAGGGATAATGGTTCAACAGACTTCAGGCATCCTAAGCTTGCGAGACTTTTTATTGATGCTAAGGAGCCAATCCAGCCAATTTCGTTTAGTACCTGCACTCAGTCTTTTTGGGAAAAATATGTCAGTTTACACTGGTAAATACATTCAACTGACTCATTTTGAAAAATGATTGAAAATTGGTTTGGATGCACGTGGCATAAACATTTTTATAACTTGGGAGAATTATTTAATATTATAATCTTGTGAACGAATTACATGTTACTTATGCGTTCAGTAGCCCGGATCTTGTCCGGGTTAAAGATCAATAGACACACCACATAATTGAGTTATACACTGACAGGTGTACGCCTACACCCCGTGCTCAGGTCGTGGCCATCTCGTAAGATGATGCCAAGGATATCCGGGACATGGTCATTAACCCCCCAAAGGCTGTAAAGTAAACAAGTCTGTTTAAACGAGCCGATCAAATTATTCAACTACCCACTTAATGTGGAGATTTGATGCCCGATCAAGCGGTATGCTATATACCGTAACCCAAGCCCGTATAGGGAAAATAAGTTAAAAGTATTTACCTGAGTAAGTATTAATCACAATAAGCAAAATGCACGTAGCTTTTACTGGTCGTCCTAATCTGGAACGAAGGTTTATAATAACCTATTAGAATTCTAACGGGCCTTTTATTAAGCTTAAGCTTAGATCGGCTAGTTTCAAGATACGGTTCGTACGCACGATTAAGCGAAGACCGGATAGAATGTGATTCAGACCCGACAAGTTTGAAGACTTGTTTAATATGGGTTTATTATTCACATTCTGGATTTTGAGATAAAACCGACAAGGTTTGACCCGTTTCGGCTAATTTATGTAAACTTGTTACATAAACCGAACCGTGCGCGTAATAAGCGTAACGGGTATCCGTAAGAGCCATATACAGGTTTCCTAAGTTAATTATGCCTCAAATATGTTCTGACATCAGTAAGATGTCTTTCATTATGCCCGAAACGTGTTTAAACACAACTAGGCCCCGTAGTGGTAGTTTGGTCATTTAAAAGTTTATAAAAGAGTTTAGATGTTTAACTGAGTTACAGGTCTGATGTAAACAGAAAACATACTCAATTTGATAAGTTATATCAGTAGGTTAAAGCATATATTTGAAATTTACCATTTTCCACCAAACTATGCCCCGTAGGGGTATTTTGGTAATTTCACATAAGCCGAAAAGCTCAAAACTGAAGTCTGAGTTTATCAACCTTAGCTTACTGTTAAAATGTTATAATTTGCCTCATATATCAGTAGGTATCAACCCGGGTATGTTCAATATGATTTTAAAACATACTATGCGTTGAAAACGCTAAATAAGGCGATTAAAGGCCATTACCGGGTTCAATACTTAAATCTGATGTTTTTATATTTCCAGAAGGCTTAAAATAATTTATTTATCATATGTGATCAGTAGCAAAAGGTTTGGAGTCGTTTAGATGTGTAAAACTCATTTTATGGCCCGTAAGGGCAAAACCGACAATTACCGGATTAAGCCTACGACTATGAGTTATGCTCAGCCTAAAATTAATTAAAAATCTTTAAAATTCCCAAAATAATATATCACATCAGTGGGTAAAAGATTTGGTATCAAAAAGTAGGCTTAACTAGGCTATACGCTAATTACGCCGTTTTATTAACATAAAGCATTAATTTTGCGATAATGAGCATAACTCTCAATCTACAAGTCAAACTGATGTCAA
The DNA here is from genome assembly GCA_030545235.1 of Helianthus tuberosus. Classification (NCBI taxonomy): domain Eukaryota; kingdom Viridiplantae; phylum Streptophyta; class Magnoliopsida; order Asterales; family Asteraceae; genus Helianthus; species Helianthus tuberosus. The sequence continues at coordinate 137,529,761 of CM060419.1, forward strand.
ACTTTGCATACAAGTTTATATATCAGTAACTAAGGTTTCTACACTTTTACATTTTCATAAATCACGTTTTAAGGTAATAAGGGCATAACGGTCAACATATGAGCAATTAACGGAAACATGCATATTAATTGGATAACTAATGAACCAAGGTGTATAATCACAGAGGGTTGTTCTAACATGTAACCTAATCCAATTAAAGCTCTGGGGAATTTCTAAACCATGCCTTAACGGGTCAGAACTGAAAATCAAAGTGAAAGTCAAACTACGCGACTTTCGGTTTCGAACCGGGTCTAAACAGGAAATTGTCGGGTTGAACATGTTTAGACATGTTCTTACACTTATTACTAAGTTATAACAATGATCAAACAGGTTGTATATGATTTGCATTGCTAATTATGCATAAATGGTATTTTAAGCTTCCTGTTGACTTTTCTAAGTACATGTTTGACCCGACATTTGAACTAGTTAGAGTGGTGATCAGGGGAAACCCTTTTGAGGTTTTATTATCCACATAAATACCAACATATAACTACTTTTAATTCGAGATATGACCGAGCCATTATTGACCAATCTCGAAGTCAAACCGTAATTACGACGCTTTGACTTTTAGCTAATTAACTAAGCTAAAACTAGTTAAAGAAGGACTAGCAGACTTACAAGAGTCCTATGCACGAAATATGATCACTTGAGGCTGCTTGATAGCTCTAGAAATGATCCAACAATGCAGGAGAAGGTGTGGGAATGTTTGTAACTAAAGAGGCTTTATATAGTGATCCAAGACACCATAAAAGCTTGACATCTTAGTCTAGCACCCATCCACAACTGATTAACACTTGTCCTAGTGCTTAGGGGTCGTCCACATGTGAGAAAACCGGCTAGAATGGTCACAATCGCGCATAACAGGCTGCAGAAAGTTTTCTGGTTGCTGGGTACTGCTTGCGCACCGTAACAATTATTTGTTGCGGTGCGCAACAAATCATCAGGGACCAAAATGTTGGCTTTTCAATGATTTGAAAGGGCAACTGAGTATAAACGATTCTTGGCCGTGTTTTATCAATATGGGGCCTCAAATTTGGGTCATGTATAGTATGCACCACCATGTTATGTTGTGTGAAAAGTCTTGGAGTCTTTAGAAAGTACCGAAAACTAAGGATTACCATTCTTTTCTTCGTGAGATCCTATCATGCATTTCCAATTCATTATTGTCAACCCATTTCTGGATTTTAGACATAATAGATGTTTAATATGTATAAACACTTGGGTCTTGGGATTTATAAATGAGGTGTTCAGAGGTAAAAATTTACATGACGCCACTTTTCAATCCTGCCAAAACATCTTTATTTTATCAAGGTTTACAATGCGTTTTATCTTTCAAGACACGTGTCGTTATTCCAATGCACACGAATTTTCGAGGTGTTACAGTTTGGCACCAATAGCTTCTCCATCCCACGGAGATATTCTTCTTCAAGATTTCTTTCCTTAAGAGCTTCTTTCTGCGCGGCACGAATGCGCAAGGAAAGATCGGTTTGGATAATCATTTCTAAAGCCCTAACCATTATGGGCTTGATCCTCTCTTTTTGACTTAGGGCGTCGGCAACCACATTCGCCTTCCCTGGATGATACTTTATCTCGCAATCGTAATCATTCAACAACTCAACCCATCGTCTTTGTCTCATATTCAACTCCTTCTGGTTGAATATGTGTTGTAGGCTTTTATGATCTATAAAAATTGTACATTTCGTACCATATAGGTAGTGTCTCCAGATCTTTAAAGCAAATATCACTGCGCCTAGCTCCAAATCGTGCGTGGTATAGTTCTTCTCATGTACCTTCAACTGACGTGATGCGTAAGCAATAACCTTCTGGCGTTGCATCAACACGCAACCCAATCCTTGACGCGAGGCGTCACAGTATACCACGAAATCGTCAGTACCTTCCGGTAGTGCTAGAATTGGTGCATTGCAGAGCTTATCCTTCAACAGCTGAAACACTTCTTCATGTTTGATTCCCCAATCAAACTTCTTATCTTTCTGGGTGAGGAGCGTCAATGGTTGAGCGATCTTCGAAAAGTCCTCAAGGAACCTTCGATAGTAGCCTGCCAAACCCAAGAATTGTCGAATCTCGGTTGGCGTCTTTGGCGTTTCCCAACTCTTGATCGCTTCGATCTTGGTGGGATCCACATGGATTCCATCTCCATTTACCACGTGTCCAAGAAATTGGACTTCACGTAGCCAAAATTCGCACTTAGAGAATTTAGCATACAGCTGTTCTTTCTTCAGCAGCTCCAAAATAGCTCTTAGATGCAGTTCGTGCTCAGCCTTTGTCCTTGAATAAATCAAGATGTCGTCGATAAACACAATCACGAACTTGTCCAAGTACGGCTTGCAAACTCTATTCATCAAATCCATAAAGACTGCAGGTGCGTTTTTCAATCCAAACGGCATAACAAGGAACTCGTAGTGTCCATAACGAGTTCTGAAGGCTGTCTTCGGGATACTCTCCTCTTGTATCCTTAACTGATGGTATCCAGATCACAAATCGATCTTTGAGTAAAAGCTTGAACCTTGCAGTTGATCAAACAGATCATCAATTCTTGGCAGAGGATATCTATTCTTGATCGTCAGCTTGTTCAGCTCCCGGTAGTCGATGCACATTCGAAAACTACCGTCCTTCTTCTTGACAAACAGAACCGGAGCTCCCCAAGGCGAGAAGCTTGGTCGGATAAATCCATTGTCTAACAACTCTTGAAGTTATGTCGACAATTCTTGCATCTCAGACGGGGCAAGTCTATAAGGTGCCTTAGCCACAGGCACGACGCCTGGGACTAAATCGATGTGAAACTCCACTTGCCTCTGAGGTGGCAGTCCAGGCAAGTCCTCCGGGAAGACTTCCGGATACTCCCTCACGACAGGAATGTCTTCGATCTTCGGTTCTGCAGCTTTCTTGTCTACAATGTGTGCCAGGAAGGCAGCACACCCCTTTTGCAAACACTTTCGCGCTTTGAGGCAGCTGATAATTCTTAACGGCGTATCGCGCTTTTCGCCATGTACCACAATTGTTTCGCCATCTTCGGTCGGGATACGAACGACCTTTTCGTGACAAACAATTTCTGCCTTGTTGCTTGATAACCAATCCATCCCTACTACCACGTCAAAGCTCCCCAGCTGGACTGGTAGTAGATCCAAAGCAAACTCACGTTCTCCCAACTCGATTGCACAACCTCTGATCACTTCTTTGGCTTCTACTAACTTCCCATTAGCCAATTCGATTGAGTAGGGAATATCTAACTTACTAGCGGCTAAACCAAGCATATTCTTAAATTCTAACGATACGAAGCTATAGTCGGCACCAGTATCAAATAAAACGGATGCATAGCGTTGGTTTACAGGGAACGTACCAGTAACGACATTGGGATCCTGGTGCGCTTCCCTCGCTTCGATATTGAACACTCTTCCACGGGCTTGGTTCAACTCTGGGCAGTTCCTCTTAAAGTGCCCGATATCACCACAGTTAAAGCATCCAGGTCTTTGCCCGTTTCCACCTCCATTTCCAGCTTGGTTATTCCTTTGGATATGATTCACAGTGCCCGCTTGATTCACATTGTTGCCTCGATTCCCATTACCTCCATTGTTTCCTTGTGGGCGATTTCCATTTCCACCCCGGTTATTGTTTCTGTTTCTGTTTCCAAATCCTCCTTGGCCTCCCTGGCCAACAGTGGCCTAACAAGAATCCTTCAAGTGGCCAGGTTTCCCACACGCTTCACACACCTTCAAACCACATCGGCCAGAATGGTGACGCAGGCAGGTGTTGCACTTGGGCTGGGTGCCCATATATCCCTTTCCTTTCTTTCCACTACCAGCTGTAACCTGAGCTGGCGCGTTTGGATCTCCTTTCTTGACAACACCACTAGTGCCTTGATTGAAGTTCGAGAACTTTCGTTTGTTACCTCCGGATGACTCGACGTGAGTCTCTTTCTTCTGTGTCTCGATCTCATCGAACTTGTTCAGGCAGATAGCCTCCTCAGTGAGAGCCACACTCAAATCGATTGCCTCAGTAATTGTTGCAGGCTTGGAGGAGGTCACCATGCTTATGATTTGGGGAGCTAATCCCCAAATGAAGCGTTCAATCCGCTTGAATTCTGGAGTGACCATATAGGGTACCACATGCGACAGGTCGTGAAACCTCTGAACATATTCCGCGATCTTCGGACCTTCCATCTTCAAATGCCAGAACTCAGTTTCCAATATTTGGATTTCAGTGCGAGAACAATACTTTTTGCGAATTAGTTCCTTCAGTTCGGTCCATGTTAGTGCGTAGGCAGCAACTTCACCAAGTGTCTACACTTGCAAATTCCACCAAGATAGGGCTCCATCCAAAAATAGCCCAGAAATGTAAGTGACTTGCTGGTCTGGTGCACATTTGCTCATGCGGAGAACAGATTCAGTCTTCTCGGCCCAACGAACAAAAGCGACAGCACCTCCGGTGCCATCAAAGTTGACAGGCTTGCAGTCTAGAAACTGCTTGTAGGTGCACCCTGCACATACATTACAACATATGAATGGCATTAGCATTCTTGCTAGAGATATCCAAGTAGATCATGGTATGTCTTAATGACTTAGTATTACCATGAGGTGGATTGTTGTTGCCATTGTTGTTTGAGCTGCTTCCGCTGGGTCCTCCTTGCGAGGCGGCGTATTGCGCGATGGCAGCAGCGATGACTTGTTGGAGTTCTGCCTCATTGGTAGGCATCGGCGTTTGACGTCTCGGCGGCATCTTCTAAAAGATGGGTTCACGTCGGTCAGGCCATAATAAAGCGTACGTATATAATGATAGTAATAGTACATAACATCTCATGTTATAATCACATTAATCACACAACATCCCATGTTATAAAACATAAATAATCAATCAAAACATCACATATGATGAGAATCCTGCGATTGCATTGCCAAAATCGGGACCACATGGTAAAGTGTACAAGTACATAATAATGTCATACATCATCATCGACTAAGGGCTACATCACCCCAGTCCAAAAGAATAGCAAATCAGTGTCAATACATCCCATATACATGATCAACAAAAGTCAGAATTAGAATGCAGTCTCCAAAAATGTTGTGTGGTCAGATCAATCGCCGTCTTCTCACCAACGTCTACCCATGTTGTACTAAAGATGCCCTAAACTGATGGTGGTGGAGGAGGGGGAAAATGGGTGTAGAACAAACGTCGCAAATGGAGCCAGTCCTCCTCCATGGCTCTCTGGGTACGCAACCAAGAAGCAACCTGCTGCTCAAGTGCCAAAAGGCGTGCAGCATAGTCAGGTAACAATGGTCGAGGGTGCTGCGAAGAAGCAGGGTGGGTCTGACCCTGACACTAGCACGGCGGTGGCTGAGCTCTCTCAAGCTCCTGAATGCACCGTGTGAGTGCCTCCTGCTGGACAACAAACGACATCAGAACGTCCTCAATAGAATACCCCATATAGTAGGGGTCGGTCGGTGGCATAACAGGCGGTGACGTCCAGAGAAACGGCTCGCTGGCTGGATCAAAAGGTGGCACAAAGAATGGTGGTACAGGGGGAATAGCAGATGAAGACTGTGGCATAACTGGAATAGATGTCGGCACATGTCCAAAAGGAGGAGCCGAGGAACTCTCTCCAGGTCGAGCTGGAGGTATGTACAGTGCAAATGAAAAAGAGAAATCAACGTGACGTGCATCGGTGGTATGAGGAGGAATAGGTGGAAGCTCATCATCCGCAGGAATCCACCGATGCTGGGCGTGCTCATCTCGTGGGTCAATCTGTGCCTCAAAAAGTGCTCGATCAAACTGTACAGGCATAGGGTCATGGTGGGGTGCAACAAGAGGGTCAGCAGGTATATCAGCGATAAGTGGGGGATCAACATGATCAGCAGCAATAACATGGTCACCCTCCAGTAGTGGTGCATCAGCAGGGTGATTATCAATGGGTAGGTCAGCAATCACAGGATCAATGGGCATGCCAGCATGAACAGGGTCATGCTCAAACACTGGGTCAGGAGCAGCTACTGGCTCAAGGGCCATGGCAGGCTCGGGATCAACGAACTCCATATCAAAATCTGCATGATCAGCAAATGCAGGGTCAACTGGGTCTACTGGGTCAACCATAGGCTGATCCAAGTGGATGAACTCTATCTCCTGGTTCCGGGTCAAATCCAGGGGGAAAAACAGGGTCTGAATCCTCATCGAGGTCGTGATCAAAAACAAATCTAGGAGCAGAGACAGCATATGATGCCCTGTCAGGATCTGAACCGTGTGAATAGTGTTGTGCGCTCCGAGTGTGTGACGGTGCGGAGGCCACAGACTCGAGGGAGTCTGGAGCGGGTGAGTGTGCAGGTGACTCCTCAGCTGGAGCATCTGCGAGTAACAAAAGACCACTGTCAGCTAGAAGGGCCTCGCCCTCAACATCGTCCTCCAGGGGCTCATCATCAAACAGATCGACGTCGTCATCAACGTCGGCGTCGAGGAGCATATCGTAAGCAGGATAAATGGCCAATGGTATGGGAGCAGGGATCTCTACGAGTGGTAGGTACCCAGCAAAAGGGCCATCAGCGGGCTCATCGACAGCGTCGAGTAGCGCAAAGGGCTGAAAGTCGTCCTCGTCTGTGCTGGTAACATCTGATGTGTGGACCTCGTGCTCTGAAGGCTCTAAGTCGTCTGATACTATGGGTCTAGGGTCCGTGGTGTCCGAATCACCTGTGCCGGACGAGTCCATGGTGTCTGTAACACAAACACAAATATGTACAAATAAACAATCATATAATCAGATAAGCACATTAGTCACCAAGTAAGCGATCAAATAATTCTCCTAGTCCCACTAGCCTCCCAGCCTCTCAGACTGCTCTTCCTAGTCCCACTAGCCTATTCTCCCAGCCTCTCAGACTGCTCCTCCTAGTCCCACTAGCCAAATTCTCCCAGCCTCTCAGACTGCTCTTCCTAGTCCCACTAGCCTATTCTCCCAGCCTCTCAGACTGACTCCCTAGTCCCACTAGACAACTACCTCGGTCTCCTAGACCGAGCCTCGGTCTTCCAGACCGAGCCTCAGCCTCCCAGACTGAGCCTATAAATAATAAATAAATGTGCTCAACATTTGTTTGTAAAAAGTTTTGGATCTGGACTTAAGTGGTATGCAGTGTAAAAATGTTTTCGTGAGAGCCCTAGTGATCATAGTCTAGACTCGAGAAGGAATCCTAGTTCGCTATGATCAGAGCTCTGATACCAAGCTGTCACACCCTGGCTTTGCGGAAGCGTGGTTATTTTGGTGTGACTTCTTAATACCATAGCTTAACCATAACAAGCTATATGAAATAAAAACCATGCAAGATCATCCATTAAAATAAGTTTGAAGAGTAAAGAACCACAATATTGTCTTAACGGATATCACATCCTAACAAACATAAGCAGTGTTCAAAAGACACAACACCAACAAGAAATAAACACAGTTTAAGAACTGTGACTCGTCCAGGAAAAAGTCACATCCCTTAAACTCGGATGACCTCGAAACTAGTGCAGCGGGAAAACGTGTCATACTGCGCCAGATCCTTTAATTTCCTGAAATACATGTAAGTTGAAAAATCAACAATAATGTTGAGCGAGTTCATGTGTAAGTGAGTAAATAAACCTTTGTATGTATAAAAACCCTGGTATGTAGCAAATAAGGAAAAAAAGATCACCAATGGTTTGCAAGGCCATTGATATGTGTGAAGTGCAAGTAGGAAGACTCAAACCTAGCAGATTTATGCGTTGGGTACAAAGTCACCCCGAGGTCCGTTCTGTTTGGGCCTGGGGCTGGGCTCGCTACACCCAGATAGATCTACCGCTCCTGCCCCTCGGTCCTACCCTGAGGATTAATGGCCTCAAGTTTCCGCCTACCCACTCACCTGATCTGAATAATAACCCTCCTTATGCTAACCATACCATGTAAGAAATATTCGTAATCATAGTAACATGTATTTCACCCCCGCAGTTTAGAAAACTGAAAACAGTTAGAGAAAAGGGGGACATGAACTCACAGTGGTGCGTCTCTACCAAGTATATCTCCTGATCAAGCAGCTGTGCGACGACCTACACGTACTAAATCTATTAGACGGACGGCCGTGCCTTAGCTTAAGGTTTAAGTTTTTGGGAAATAGTTAGACAACTATTTCGTGTTTATATTTTTGTAAATACTTGGAAATTATTCTCCTTCCCAAGGATGGGGGATTTAATCAATGCGTGTTCGTAAAATTCGAAATACATTATTAAGTCTCACTTAATATATTTTATTTCTTACTTCAAAATATAAATATTCTTCCCAAAAATATTATATTTTAATACATGTGATTCTCCCAAAATAATACTTTGACAAAAATACGCGCTCATAAATATTTTCTTAAAATGCGTAAGTTACATTTTAAAGATCGGGTGGTAATAATTATACCGTTGTAACTTATTATTTATTATGAAGGTGTTTGTATTATTTTGGAATCGTTATCATTCGGTAATATTATTTTTACCCTAAAAATAATATTTGTATAGTTCACAAACTAATCATAGAAATTCACAAGTGTTGTTATGAAAAACATATATTCTAAATATATATATTTCAGGTTTTATTTTGTGAAAATCCCACCTCCGACACTTAGAAATTTGTAAATAGAATCGTGGCGAAATTTACATTTTCGAAAACAAGTTAGAAATATATTTATAATACTTGTGATGAAAATATTTTCAAGTGTTAGGTTTTTGGAAAAATTTCGCCAGAGTTTCCCCTGTAACTGGAGGTGGCCACGCTTTCAAGCGTATCATTTTCTTTTAAGATTCAAATCAACAATTTTCTCATTCAACCAAAACAATATCCAAAGCATCAACTAGTCAAAATATATATAAATCGCAAAAATTACATGAACTTGAAGTTTATCCAAAAATATGAAGTAAATCCCATTACTTTTAGTGGATCTTTTGTATAAATCAATCTGGTTTCGTAAAAGTCTCGTTTTTAACGAAATTCCATCTTTACAACTTCTTGTAAAATTTGACAAAACTAGTTCTTTGTCGAAATTTAGTGTTACACAAGTGTCTACACACTTATGTGTTTAAAAATCATTCTTGTTCGTGTAAGATCCGGTTTTAGAAAATATGATTTCTTTGACACTTGGTCCTTTGAAAATACCGTTTGTAGATCCGTAGATCTACTAGTTTAAAACACTATTTCGTAAGAAAAATCGATTTTACACAAGTTCATGTTTAGTGTGTGGTAGAGTTTCATCATTTAACCCTTTTTATACTTAAACAACTCTATGTCATGATCCATGATCATGACCAATCCGGGTTAGACGATGATCCGAGCTACCACATCATAGATCGGCACTAAATAGTTACACAAAACAAGTCTTGGTAGATTTACACAACATCATAGCTTTTAACCATCATTTTTAACATTTTAGTAGACTTTTAACACTTCATCTTGCAAGTTCACGAGTTTTAACCGTCATATCTTATTTTAACCACTTTAAAAATAGATCGAGAGTGTGTTTCAAGCAACTTACTACTAGCTCGAGGCTAGGGAAGAATCTAGTCGAAGAATGAGTGGATAAAAGCAATGAGGTGAGGTCCTTCGCGTTCCGAATGCACCGAGCTCCTTTGTATGAGATCCTTAACACTTGTATGCACTTGGAATGGCAAGATCAAGATCGAAAGGTGGTGGTGGGGGTGCTTGTGTCTTCGGCCGAGAGTGAAAGAGAGGGAGAGAGAGTGTTTTGAGGTTAAGTGTTGTGATGAAATGATCATGTGTGCTTATCCTAGAACTTATAGACAATTCCTAATGTAATTAACCATTGGATTTTATGTCTGATTGATATTAGACATATGTGATTTAAATAATCAACAAGTACAAAGGGTGTCCCCTTGGGGACGAGTTCGGTTAGGGGGGGGGGTTATCCGGTTCCATTTCAACCATTAGTTAGCCACTTAGTTAAGTAATTAGAAGGTGTAACCATTTACTAGCATGTTATGCATTGTGACGGGTGTTAGGGTATTCAGGGACCCTAACTGGCTCAGAAAAAGAAAAACAATGTTAATGGCAATATTTTTATGTTCCGGGTAAAGTCCGGTTGTTCGGTTGGATAGTAATCCGTTAAAGTGCTTAACAAAGCTTTAAAGTGTCGTTAATACTATTTCTAGTGACACAACTTATTCCCGACACTTTGGAAGGTGTCTAGTAATGTTTTTCTCATGTTTTGGCACTTTATTAGTTAGCTAGATGCTGAATTTTAATTAAAGTGCTGAATTTTGTACTTAAAGTACGTTTTAGGCACATCCGGTCACTGTAATCTCATTCCTAGTGACGCAGTTCTACAACCCTTATATCCCTACACTCACCACTAGTGTAGCAAACTATCTCAGGCTCTTACAGGCCTTAGAGGCAGTACCTGCCTAGTGCTAGTTATGACAGCACGTTTAATAGGTTATCCGTTCATTGTGCTACTGTGCTTTTGGTGCATCAAGGTTGTCACGAAGGTGCTGTAAGCAAAACATGGAGTGACAGCAAGTAAAGTATGATGCAAGTAAGTACATGTATCAGCATTCAAGTAGCAGTTTATCCATAAGTTCAAGTAAGCACAGTAATTAAGCAGTAATTAATTATTAATTAAGTCGTACGGATACCTGGTTTAGTGAGGGTTGTCACAGTTGGCGGCCTCAACAAACCCGCTTCAACTCAGAAGCAATTCATCTACGGGAACTACACAAATGCAGGGTTCAGCTATCCAATGACACAATCATTAGTGGCTGCAAATGCTTCTCCCGTTTTTGTTCAAGCACCAGCAGAGAAAGCGCTTACTGGTTTCGCTATTGACTTTCTTATGGGTGGGGTTTCAGCTGTTGTATCTAAATCTGCAGCTGCTCCAAGCGAGCGTGTCAAACTTTTGATCCAAAACCAAGATGAGATGCTTAAGACCGGCCGTCTTTCTGAACGATACAAGGGCATTGGAGAATGTTTCAAAAGAACAATCAGGGATGAAGGTGTCATGTCTTTATGGAGAGGAAATGTTGCGAATGTTATCCGTTACTTTCCTACACAAGTTCTTTTCAATATCTTTTTAATTGCATTTTGTATTCAGAGTGTATTCAAGTTTTCTGAATTTGTGGTATTGTTGAACCCTACAGGCACTTAACTTTGCGTTTAAGGGATTACTTCAATAGTTGTTCAACTTTAAGAAAGACCGCGATCCTTAATGGAAAATGTTCGGTGGTAACATCGCGTCTGGTGGTTTTGCTGGTGCTTCCTTTCTTGTCTTTGTATTCTCTCTAGATTATGCTAGAACTCGTTTAGCCAATGACGCTAAGGCAGCGAAGAAGGGTGGCGAGAGGCAGTTCAACGGTTTAATCGATGTTTACAAGAAGACATACGCATCAGACGACATTGCTGGGTTATACCGTGGGTTCCCTCTTTCAGCTGCCGGTATTTTTGTTTACCGTGGTCTGTATTTCGGAATGTATGACTCTCTCAAACCAATTCTCCTCACCGGATCATTGCAGGTTAGTTTTGTTATATATATATATGTGTGTGTGTGTGTGTATGCATACATAAGCTGATTTGGGAGCGGTTTGTTGTCAATTTTACTGCAGGATAATTTCTTTGCTAGCTTTGCGCTCAGTTGGTTGATCACAAACGGAGCTGATCTAGCCTCGTACCTGATTGACACAGTGCGAAGAAGAATGATGATGACATCTGGGGAAGCTGTCAAGTACAAGAACACATTTGACACGTTCAACCAAATCGTGAAAAAAGGAGGGTGTCAAATCATTGTTCAAGGGTGGAGGTGCTAACACCCTCAGAGCTATGGCTGGTGCAGGTGTGCTTGCCGGTTATGGTCAGCTCCAGCTTATTGTTTTCGGGAAGAAGTGGTCTGGTGGAAGCGGTTAAGACTTTTGAGATCATAAAGTTGCCATATTATGGATGATTTTACTGCCTTGTAGTTTACATTTGTTTCATGTATTAATCAAATCGGCACTTTGTTTCATGTATTAATCAATGGTGACGTTTGTGACATTATGTATGATTTTACTGTCTTTTCGTTTACATTTGTTTCAACACATATTAAGATCAATACCAACACATCTTCAACATTTACCAACACATAATATTACTTTTACCTACATATAAGCAGGGGCGGACTTATGAAGAAACATCGGGTTCCCAGGAACCCATTCGGTTTTTAGTTTGTAGTGGAAATATATATATAAAACTGAAAAGGAACCCATAAGTAAAATATTCGGGAACCCATTAACATAAAGACTTTCGTAGTCCACTGGTTAATGCGCGTTCTGCTTTTCCCCTAACCCCTGGTTCGAATCTCGCTTCTGTCTTTTTATTGCTCCGTTTTTTTTTGTTTTTTTTAATGTTTGTATTCAACAAAAACCCATTTAGGGTTATACCAAAACAAACGCATAAGTGCAGAAATAAACATAACATCGCAGTCGCACAACACGGCCTCCACCCTCACCCTCCTCCCTCTCCAGCAGCAACCACCTCTCCTCCGGGCTCCGGCCGTTCTCCTCCGGGCTCCGGCTGTCCTCCTCCGGCCGTCGTTCTCCACTTCTCCAAGTCTCCAGACTCCAAAGTCCAAAAGTGAAAAGCCCAATCAGAATCATTCTCTTCTCACAGGTATGTGTTACTGATGTACTGTTGAATTGTTAATGTTAATAGTAATGTTAAATTGTAACCTAGCTTTAATTGTTTAAATTGGTTATTATTGAATCATTCTATTCTCACAGGTCTGTTTAAATTGTTTTAATTAGCTTGAATTGTTTCAAATTTTGTTGATGTTTTTATTAGTGAAACACATTCAAACTTGAATTTGGTATTTATGCTGTATGCAGAGGAATATTTCAAGTTTTTTTCTAAGGCAACCACCATCTAACCTTGAATCATCATCTTTAACTAGTAAACCCTTGAAAATAGATTTGGATGATATTCCATGGTATCCTGCCGAAAGGAAACCAATTTCATCTTATCAACCTAGTCAAAAAGACGAAATTAGGAGGACATATTTGCTTAGAGGCCCATGTCAACCGAAAGGGAAAAAACAAATTTTCCACAAACACTAACTGATAATGGTGATAAGTTAAGACGTTTTAATCCAAAATGGTACACAGAAAAGTATGAAAATTGGTTGGAATATTGTGTCGAAGCTGATAGAGTGTATTGCTTATATTGTTACTTATTCTAATCACGATATTCTTTTCATTATTGCATCGTACTTTTATTATGTGATGAACCTTATCCGATCCGAACTGTCGAACCGACCCGAAATATTTTATGTTCAGTCATATGAAGTTGGAGTATCTAAAAAAGTGAACCCAGTGGAAAAAAAATCCTGGATCCGCCACTGCATATAAGATTACTTTTACCTACACATATATTCATGCCACGTCAGATGCCACATCACCTGCCACGTCAAATGCCTTCTAAACAAATTGTTGAACTTTTAACCACACATATAAATACCTTTTAGCCACACATATATGTGTATGTATAGCTTGCTATATACCTACACATAACTTATGTGTGGATAATGGCCTATATCCACAGTCACGAGTCTACACGTCATTACACTTAATTTATGTGTAGGTAAAGACAACTACCAACACACTATATGCTTTTTCCCACTCATACTTTGTGTTAGTAAAGCACCAAATTTCTTGTAGTGTTCGCGTCTAATTAAGATGAGATGGCGTTGAGCACCACCTCACAACGTACACTCTAATAATAAAGGATCTTGCTCCCCACCTAATTGTATTTCTTTCTAACCTAGTTAAAATTTGAAACTCTTTCTATTTGCTAATATGAAACAAGTGAGAGGTATCAAACTATTACACTCTAATAACTAAGTTAAAACTTGAAACTCTTCTATTTGCTAATATGAAACAAGTGACAAGTATCAAACTATAAGAGGGTCTACGAACTACGAAGAACAAGGTTTTTTTTTTTTTTTTTTGAATGGTTAAAATCACATCAAACCTACCTTTTGCAGGATTTAAACCAACAACCATTTAGTTAGAGAATATATCATTTTACCACTAGGGTATCCCATTTAGACTATGAAGAGTAAGGTTGATCCTGAACAAACAGGTCTCGTTCCTGAGACAAATATTTGTTATGAACAAAAGAGTGAATTGCAAATTTTGTCCTTTATCTTTATACATGTTTGCAAGGATTGTCCTTTATCTTTAAAGTTGACGAGTTTTGTACTTTATGTTTCTAAATCCTACACGTTTTGTCCTTTAGGCCTAACCTGGTTAATTTTTTCAGTTAAATCTGATCATGTGCAAGGCACATGAGGGCAATTTTGTCATTTTACCTTCTAGGGACTAAATACGTATAATCTGTTATATATATGGCTTGTTGTGTATAAAAGAAAACTCATCAAATCATCATCATCACAGCCTCTTAAACTCATCAGATCATCAGCATCATCTTCAACTTAAAAAACCTGCTTCTCTCTCTACCTCTCTCTCTCTCTAACTCTTCTCTTAACCCCTGCTTCTCTCTCTACCCCTCTCTCTCTCTCGCCACCATTAACCACCAACAATCACCTCTACACCGCTGCCTTCATCATCGCCGCCGCCTTCATCATCGCCGCCGCCTTCATCATCGCCGCCGCCATCACACCTCCCCCACACCACAACTGTCGGATCCGACCTCCATACTCCGGCGGCAGGTAAGCTTTGATATGTAAAATCGGTCCAACCCCCCCCCCCCCCATCGTTTTTTAGATCTGTTTTGGGACTAGGGTTTATATGTGCTGAGGGTGGGTTGCAGGTGGTAAATAGATGGCGGTGGGTTGTATTTTCAGATGTTTGGGGTTGAGGTGGTCGGCGGCAGGTGGAGGTGGCAGGTAGAGAGTGAGGAGAGAGAGAGAGAGGTGGTGGTGGTAGGTTAGGGTTTAGTTGTGATCGGTGATGGTGGTGGTGTCGTGGTGGTGATAGGTGGTTCTTGAGAGTGGTGGCGGTGGTAGATGTTAGGTGGTGTGATGGCGGTGCTTCTGCGAGGGTGATAGGTGGTTCTTGAGTGGTGGTGCTGTGGTGGTGATAGGGGGTTCCTGAGAATGGTGCTTGTGGGTTGTACCGTATATTATTTAGAGGGATATGGAAGATGATTTGATGAGTTTTTTAAGTTGAAGAGTTAGAGAGAGAGAGAGAGGTAGAGAGAGAAGCAGGTTTTTTAAGTTGAAGATGATGCTAATGATCTGATGAGTTTAAGAGGCTGTGATGATGATGATTTGATGAGTTTTGTTTTATACACAACAACCCATATATATAACAGATTATACGTATTTAGTCCCTAGAAGGTAAAATGACAAAATTGGCCCTCATGTGCCTTGCACATGATCAGATTTAACTGAAAAAATTAACCAGGTTGGGCCTAAAGGACAAAACGTGTAGGATTTAGAAACATAAAGTACAAAACTCGTCAACTTTAAAGATAAAGGACAATCCTGGCAAACATGTATAAAGATAAAGGACAAAATTTACAATTCACTCTGAAAAAAATATATATGTTTTAAAATTAACTTCATTAAAAAAAACTAATATTTGACGTCATAACCAATCATGCTAAAAACAATTAAAGTTACAATATTCTACATTTGTATAATTTTTGTCCCCGTCAATTTTGGTATATCTTAAAGAACTACCATTGCAAGCTAGTGTTGTTTTAAATTTATTACTATGAGCTGTGTGATGTGATATAAAGCCTCTAGGGACTTTATCACACCCGTATGCCACATAAGCGATTAATTTTATCGTTAACTTACACGGTGTGAGATAACGCACATCTAAAGCCCATATTAAACAATATAAAAAAGAAAAGGAAAAAGAAATCAAAAAGTGGGAAATCTGATGTATACCCTTATAGCGCTCGCCATTGTGGTAACGAAATTGACTATAACACCCCCCCATAACGCTCAGGAAATGAGGGAGAGGCGCTATAGGGCGCCAAAGAGGGTGAGGTGACAGGGGGCGGTATACCACACCATGTGGTTTGAGAAACGATAAGCTAAGCAGTAATAATTTTCTTTTAAGAAAAGAGAAATTTTCAAAGGATGATGGAGACAATGAGCCCATTGATTAAACATCTCCATATGTATATCTCTTTAAGTCTGAGAAACTTTTATGTTTTTCAGCATCTCCAATGATATGCTTTACGAATCAAGTCACGTTAGGGTCATCTGGACGGACTGTACAAACACACCCATTATCAGGGGCACGCCCCCTCTCTCCTCCCCTTCTCACCATCTTCACCGGTGGGCGTTCATCCCATGGATTTCCATCTCCTTCTCGCCTTCACATCGGTTGTCAAGTCAGCTACAAGCATCATGAAACCATTGAGATGCTCCTGTAAATATATTAAATTAAAGCTTTTCAGTTGTAAACATGTAAAATAATCTAGGGATATCATGAAAAAATAACAAAATCGCTAAGGTTAACAACTTTAGTGAATCGTTTTTTTCTTATAAATATACAAGAATGTGCATACAAGTTATTTACATTTTACAACAACAACCATACCCAGTATATCCCACAAATAGCAAAGCTACTTATAGGGTCTGGGGAGGGTGGGATGTAGACAGACCTTGCCTCCATTTCTAAGGATAGAGAGGCTGCTTCCAGAGAGACCCCCGGCTCTAAAATCAACAACATACCAACGCACCAAGTCCGAAAAATATATAAATAAGAAGTCAGAGAGTATACCAACACACAACATACCAACATACCAAGAAAGTGATCAGAGTGTGACATAATATAGTGTAAAACATGTATGATAGCATACAACATCATATGGGTATAAACACAAGAGGGCAATCACCTGTATAGTCACTTAAAAGATAAGAAAAATCTACGTCCCTAAATATACCTAAGACCCTACTGCAATATCTTCTAGAAGTCTTTAACCCTAATTCTACGCCTCCACGAAGTCCTATCTTGGGTCATTTCCTCAGAAAGGTGCAACTCTAATAAATCATGCCTAATTTGTTCATCCCATGTCAGTTTGGGTCTACCTCTTCCTCTCTTCCCCTCCACAGTGAGATTTTCCACTACTCTAACTGGTGCCGTCGTTTCCCTCCGCTTCACATGCCCAAACCATCTCAATCTCCCCTCCTTAATCTTATCCGATATACTAGCCACTCCTAATCTTTCCCTAAAACTACATTTCTTATTCGATCTAACCTCGTGTTTCCACACATCCACCTCAGCATCCTCATCTCTGCTACCTCCATTTTGCGTGCTTGTGTCTTCTTAATAGCCCAACAGTCTGTTCCATAAGTTATTTACATTTTAATTCAACCAATTTGATTACAATTTTAAGTGTAAGTTACCTTGTTTTTTTAATTCTCGAAAAATATTGTCCATTGTCCAACACTGACAAGAAATGCAGCGAGTATTATTCGAATAACATTACGATCTATTGCTTATTTCTTTTGTTATTATTGAAACTTATGATTAATTTCATACCCTTTTTTTTGTCGAATTCTTTCATTTAATAAGAAAATGATAAGATTTATTTTCATTAGTTTTCTATCTCTTCGTCACATTTTTAGTGTAACATGTGTAACAGTCTACTTACTTTGAAAAGAATAATTAACCACAAACAAAATTAGAAATTATAAACTATTATAAGCCACATAATCAAGAATATCTTATCATGTGTACCTATTATATAAGGATAAAAGTTGTAGCATGTGGCGCTCAGCTTTTGGTTTGTAAAATTCAACGGTTTGTAAAATTCAACTTAGGAAAAAAGAGAGAACACTTTGTTGGCTCGATGATACTAGTCATGATTAAACACTAACTTTTTGACATTCTAGTTTCTCCACTTTCACATTCTTCTTCTTCTTCTTCTCGGTTGGGTTCTTGTATGTTTAATTATACATTCCAATCATCACACTAAGATGAGCTGTTGTAACCCATACATATATATACATACACTAGGTTAGCATCCCGTGTATTACACGGGTAGCATATATATAAAATAAAAAAAATTATTCATACTTCATAATTACACAACTTATAATGATAATTAATTAACACATACCGATAATTACGCAACTCATGCTATAATTATGTGCATACATAATTAAGTAACTTATACAAATTATTATGCAACTTATATGATAATTACGCACATACATAATTAGGCATGTTATACGCACAACACAACAACTACTTTTAAAAAAATGTTTTCTTATGTATAGCAAGACTATACGCAATTTAAAGATTTTTTTTCTATATAATGTAAAACCGGTTACTAATAATTGTAACAAAAATTTAAAAGAAACATTGATGTATTAGTTTGCCATTGGAAAATATATAAAAAAGATCTCTATCTTTTTACCATAAATAATCAAATAGAGTGAGAAAGGATATGGAGGTGACAAGTGGCAAAATCCTAGATGGATACTCTAAGAATGAGCCAAGTGTACTCTTATTTTTTTTTATTAGTATAGGGATACATGTCAATTTTATTACAACGAACCCGTTATAAAAACTTAACCCCACATGATCTATTGGTGATTGAATTGCCTATGCAAATGCCCTTCATAGCAGCTGCTGAATATGCTCTTAATGGTCCAAATGCATCAAGTATTTAAAGTGGCTATGAAATGCCCTGTTTTGTTTTTTTTACGGGTCCGTTGTAAAAAAATAGTTCTTGAAAGTAGAGAATAGTGGTAAGAATATTCTTATTTAGGATTATTATTGGCTAATTAGTAAAGTGTGATGTTACTAAAATTCAATTCGCCTTTATATAAAAGCATCCATAACGTTGGATTAGTCCAAAATCCAGATTTCTCACATCAGCATGTCACACCATTCTAAACCACAACCATTTCAAACCCTACTTTTTCCTCGAACACTAAACCATTTCAAACCTCCATCTCATCACCTAGTTTTCCTTTTATTTAAACTATATCTAACTATAATTAATTCCCCACGTTGCGGGGTTTGTGATTTCTTTGTTCGGTTTGGTGCCATACTGTATCAGCCCTCGGTATAGTAACTGAAAAATATATGCCAAGAGGATACTAACACGTGTTTGACACCAATCGAAAACCATAGAAACGGATAGTGGTACCGATGTTATTCGACTGATATTGGTTCGGTTTGTAACGGTAAGGTTAACATACTGATACTCGCTATAACTTACAGTATCAAAAAAGTACTCTATTGACGGTGGTTAGGCTATATCAGGACCGATGATGGTGGTGAGATCCGAAAACCATGATTAAAATAGTGTTATCAAATAATTTAATTGTTTTTTAAGATTTATAGAATTGGATGATTGATAAACAAATAAGATGTGCCATAAGAAATGTTCTCAGATAAAACTAACATGTTTGAACTTTAGAGTCTCAACTCGATCTCTCAACAGAAATTTTAATTTACAATAAGAGTTAACTGTCATTTTTTTTCTGTAATTTGAACACTTACGTCATTTCTTTTCAAAATTGCACCAGTTTCCTCCCCTACGTTCTTGAAATGTGTTATTTCAGTCCAAAAAACTAACCATAGTTAAAAAACACAGTTAGCTCAGGGCTAAAATTGTCATTTTACGTATATTTTTATTTTTCATTTTTTAACTTATATATTGTTGTTATTATTATTACTAATTATAATAATAAAGGGAACGAGATTGTTGTAAACTCCGATGACCGGAGATGGTGACGGAGGCTTGACAGGGTTACTCACCAGAATTGCATTTCGCTTGTAGTACAAGCAAAATCAATGGATATGTTTTTAATGGTGATGAGCTTGACGGTGACGCTAAACAAACTTACAAACGTTAACGGCGATAAGTCGGTCACCGTTTGAACCTACCGAGTTTGTATCTCCGTCAATTTGTAAAAGATGACTGTCAACATCACATTTGTATCCCCTTTAAACACAAAAAAATAACACCTTCTTCGGCCACCTCTACTGTTCCGACGAGTTTCTGGTTATATTTTTCGGTCACTGCTGCACCTCCGATCTAGCTCCGGCCATTTTTCTCCAATCTGCTTGCCACCATAATGATTGAATCCAAGAATCTCATGCGACCGGTCTCCGACAGTTCCGTCGTCGTCATCACTTATTCGTTTTCCCTGTATTACCAGAAACAAGAACCATCTTCTTCATCTACATCCACCACAATCACAACCCTTGCCTCCTGTAACCATGACCGTCACCATCGTTCCTTTTATACTCACCTTTGACACCATCATATCACCACAGGCACTGCTTGCATCTTCATCATCGTTCCCATTATTATTGTTGTTGTTGTTGTTGTTGTTGTTGTTGCTGCTGCTGTTGTTGTTGCTGTTGTTGTTGTTGTTGTTCTTGTTTCTGTTGTAATAATAATAAGTCTTTAGAAAATAAAAAATGAAAATATACGTAGAATGACAATTTTACCCCTAAGCTAACTGAGTTTTTTAACTGGGCTAGTCTTTTGGACTGAAATGACACGTTTTGAGAACGTCAGAGAGGAAACTGGTGCAATTTTGAAAATTGACCTAAAATGGCATAAGTGATCAAACCACAGGGACAAAAATGGTAGTTAACTCTTACAATAACTTTATACTTTCATGAAACAATATTAAATTATATGCATATAAAAAATTTAATCTTGTGTGTGCTCTAACGCAAAAAACTAATTTTAGTTATAATTTTGAGTAAAGTGCAATTTCAGTCCCTGAGGTTAACACCCGCTCACATGTTTAGTCCCTATTTTGAAAAAAAATCAAAACTCCAGTCCCTGACATATTCAATTGCTCACAATTAAGGGCCTGAGCCAAACTGCCGTTAGTAAACCGGTAGGTGACTTGGGAATTACAGTCTTTTTACTTCCCAAATGGAGGGCAATTTGGTAATTTCTCAATTTACAATTCCTTATAGCACATACCATCCCTTATCAAACCCTCATTTCCATAATAATGTCCTTCCTTCTTCTCCAGTAAGCCAAGTTAGTTGCAGGTGCGATTGAAGCTTCAGGACGAAAATGGTTGGGGGTTTTTGGAGGGTTAGACCCGATGACATCTACATTGAACCTAAAGATTATTATGGTAAGTTATTTTGTGTCTGTTTTTTAAGTTTCATGTTGAATTGAGCATCAAACTAAAGGTTTAAATTGTATACTCTGAACAGAGTGTCTTTGAGTTATTAAAAAAATTTGTTTATTTTTAGGTTTGACAGGTGACGATGAACCTACAAAGTTCAGTATTAAGGTGTACCACGGTGGTGAGTTCATTGACAGCCCTTGTCGATATACGTGGGTGGTGAGTATAATTTCATCGATTGTGCTGATATTGATGATTTTGGTATGGACGTACTAGAGGAAATGGTTAAGCATATTGGTTATTCTGTTGAAATGGTTTTTATTTCCATTTTAAAGTTACGTATGTTTGTTTGGATTTGGGTTTGAAGTATTTGGCTAGTGATACTGATTTTATAAGCTTGTTTGAGCATGTTTGTAGTGGGGTAAAACTGATTGAAATTTATGTTGAACACTGGACGTCTCGTTTATTGATGACATCTTGTGATCAAGAAGTATTGACACAAAGTTCCCACTGTCCTCCTCCTCCTGAAAGCCAAGATGCAGAAGTGTATGATGCTCCCTTTGTTGATCTGTTTGAATATCATTACCATGATACCGAAAATGTAGATGAAGATGATCAGCAAGAGAGTGATCAAGCAGGTGAGGAGAATGAGGGAAATGATGACGAGGGAAGTGATGATCAGGAATTTGATGAACTGGATGAGGAGGAACCTGTTTTACAAGAAAAAAAAGCAAGCAGATGGTGATGATTTTAATGATAATGTTGAAGCAAATGTTGAAGATGTTCAAGATGAACCTGATTATTGGGTAGAAGAGGATAATCCCTTGTATGATGTAGAAGTTGACATGCAAAAATTCAGAAAGAATGTTGACTCTGATGTAGAGGACAATGGAACTGAGGAAGAAGTGTTTAAGGATGACCTCAACATTGATCTGGAAGACTTTGAAACTGAATCTGAAAATGATGATCAAACAGTATTGGATAAGGCAATGAAGAGGTTGAGGAAGACTAGGAGATCTACATTGAAGTCAATAGGTCCTGGTGCATCATGTAATCCTTTTTTCATTGGGCAATTGATTCCTGATAAGGCAAAGCTTAGTAACATGGTCAAAACATATGTTGTACAGTCCAGCAGACAACTTCACATTAGCAAAAACAACAGCCTGAGGTTAGGGTGGTGTGCATGGGAAAAAAATCCTAGTTTGACAACTCCTCAAAACTGTGAGGACCAAAACAATCAACCTAAAACTTGCGTGGTAGGTAGGGCAGAAAAAGGGATTAATGAGGCAGCCCCCAAGAAAATAAGAAAGAAGCCATCTAAACCAACATGTCCATGGGCGATGCAAGTAAGCAGGTCCTCAACTGAAGATTACTGGTGTGTTAAAACATTCAAACATGCACATCAATGTCTGCAGACAAGGGAGGTTGGTTTGTATACCACAAAATGCAGTCGCAGCTGCAAGGGTCAAGGTGGAGCATATGCTGCTTAGATATCAACTGTTTTGTTGTTGCTTTGTGTTAGAACAGTTATGATGTTTTGTTTGTTACTTTATGGCTGTTGTGTTTGAACAATTAGGATGGTTTCATCGGACAATTACTATGATGATTATGTAGCTTAATTTTGTGACATCTACTATTGTATGGAAGGTTATATACTATCTATATAACCAGTTTGGTTTGTTTAAATTGTTGACAATAGACAAGTGCTTTAACAATAACTTTCATTTGTTACTAAACATAACACGGGTTCAACTACAACATAACAGACTGGTCCTACCACATCACAACATAACACACTGATCCTACCACATCATAAATAAATTTTGACAAAGTGAATGGGCCTATTTCCAATGGCAGTCTCCTCTGGACGATAGGTCTGAATCATTCTCTTTAGGAGAATATGGGTTGTACCAAACACGTGACCAATCCTCTTTTTCTGATTCATAGTTCCATGCATCCTTTAAAACATCCGAGTCATAATCCTCCTCTGGGTTGGGGTTGAAACCAAGTTCTTCCACATCATCATCGTATTTTTTAAGTGATTTTGCTTCACTTTCTTTGTCGCTCTGTTTCCACACCACCTTTGTTTCTACATCATGACTGGCTTCAACAGCTTGAACACCGGAAGATGAACCTCCTTCATTGAGAGGATTGACGCACTGTGTTGACACCACCTCTGTTTGACCGGTTAACAAAATTACCTTCACCAACATCCACCAGGTCTGATTCAACATCTGTTTCAACACAAGCTAAAATATCTTTCTCATCAGTTACCCTCTTTTGGTGATAGGAAAAAGGAAGTAAACGTTCTTACCTCTCTTATCCATTGTCACTAATGCTAGCTGTTGGAATCACAACACAAGATAAAGAATTGTATTTATAGAACCAAATTCAAAAGGTTATTGTTTCATAAGAATTACTAGCCGTTGGGAAAGAGCGAGAGTTACAGTGCAAGTCAGAATAAAAGTAAAAAGCAACTACATCACCAAATCAGTACACACAACACAAAGAACAGCCATGAAAAACATAACAAAAACTTAAGTCTTTGAACTTCAACCCCCTTCTCAGCAACTTCCTTTGCCTTCAACAGACTTAATTCTGCATTCTCCCTCTTTGTGCTCAGCAGGGATGGTAGAAGCCTCTCACATCTGGGACATGAAATAGAAGGATCAATCCACCGAAGGAACCCATAACCATCAGTCTGCAAATGTTAAAACTCAATATCAAACCATATGTATTTAAGAATCAGGTAGAAAACGATGATGAACAAAGTAAGAATCACTCACACAACAAAGAAATCTTCTGGCTGGATTGGTTTCTATACACGATGTTCTAATGCAAGTAGCAGCACAACATGAGCATACTGCATTGGAACTACCACTGGTAGTACTATTCCACGAACTTGCAGCTTCCATTGAAGAGGATTTTGAAGAAGAAGATGATGGTGGCTGCTGAGAACTTATAGGGGTTTGTAAAACAAGATCATGTTTTTCCATTTGCACTTTCGGTCCCTTAGGGGCAAAAACATCTTTTAACATATTTCGTAACATTATACTAACGACGGTTTGGCCCAGGCCCTTAATTGTGAGCAATTGAATACGTCAAGGACTGGAGTGTTGATTTTTTCAAAATAAGGACTGAACCTGCGAGCGGGTGTTAACCTCAGGGACTGAAACTGTACTTTACTCTATTATTATTTTTTTTCTAATTCACTATGTTTTTCTATCTCGCACCTTCCGCCATTGTCTGGCTTCTTCAAACCTAGCCTACACCACTGCAAACCTTCTAATTGCCTCCATCAATAGCGTCCACTTAGGTGGCTCCGGTTTGGATTCTTGTTCTGATTTTGACTACATCTACGGCTTCGGCTCCATCATTGGACTGCGATGTATTGGAATCGTCTTCTACACATCATGACAGAGAATTTACATTGGGAAAACGAACGACATTCGAATGGCTACCGATTCAGAATTTGTATTCGCTAAAGCGACAATTTCAGTGCTTGTGTTTGTATTGAGGGTCTCCTCTCCAGCAGGCCTAGGGTTTCTCTTTCTCTCCCTTTTCTCAAATAAAATCCATCTCCTCTCATTGTTTCTAAAAGTGTATGGAATTCACCGTGCACCATCGTCTCCATCTCCGATTGGTGGCTGTGATCCACCGGATATAAGGTTTTGAGGTGGTTCGGTGGTGTGGTTAAAAATATAGAACCTCTATGCTTAAGGGTGGAGTTTTAGAGTGAATACTAGAATTATAATCACGAGCTAGGATTAGTTCACACAATTCACTATCAAGGGTGTTATTCACAAATGAACCTAACCTCTATGCTCAAAAAAAAGTTACAAAATGCATTGTAGTTAAAAAGCTATTGAATTATATACATATATATATATATATATATATAGGGGGCCGCTAGAATATATATATATATATATATATATATATTATTTATATAATCCATTTATAAATTATGTAAATAATAATTGAATTTCTTTTATATTAATAAAATATATATTTCATAAATTTATCTCTATATTTTCTTATTTATTTATATTTTAAATAAAAATTTTATAATAGAAATAAATAAATAAATGATAAAATAATATTTATTTTTTCCAACGACTATTTTTTCCGACGGTTACTGTTTCAACAACTCTTTTTTAGATGAGTATTGTTCCAACGACTAGTTTCAAATTGCTATTTTTTCTGTCCCTATAAATATAACATTTCGGTTTACATCTCATATTTGCACATCTAGCTTCACAATTCACTCCGAAAACCAAACTAAATTGAAGATGTGGGTGTTGGTTATAATACAAGTGGTCCAGTCAGACCATCGCATCTCAGGTGATCTTCTCATCGATGTTCTAACCCTGCTCCATCAAACCCTCCACATGCAGTAGTCTACCCTCTACCTGCAGCAAAATACCCTTCATCGCAGCAGTCTACCATCCACCTGTAGTAGTCTACTCCCCACTGGCAGTAGTCTACCCTCCACCGGTGGTAAGGCCTAGACAATCACTTCGTTTAAATCCTCATCTTGAAAACCTATCACCTACAACAGTCTACCATCCTCGACCTCCAAACCCTTCACCTCCGAAAGATAATGATCTAAATCCTCTTACAGATGAGTAATTGAATTTGGTGTATGACTACAACATGGCTCAACTGCAATTTGATCATCTACGACTTGGGGAGGGTCAAACAAACTTCAATAGAAACCCTCCACCCACAAACCTCCGTTCAACACAAGTGGTACCTAGCTGGCCTGAAGGGTATGAGACCAGCCCGGGTGAGGAATACATATATAGGTTGGACGATGAACCATACCCTCCATCTCCTTAGTTCGGACACGGTAATCAAGACGCAAGGTCGGACAGTCGTGATAGTGATCGTAGCGTGTCATCTCCAGTGTCAAACCTATTTGATTAAGATAGGATGTATTAGGGGGTTTATGTGTTTAATTAGACTTAATATTTTATGTTTAAGTAATTTTTAGTTTTAGGTTTGTACAATATTTTTAATTAAGTTTGTGTAATAGTTTAATTAGGTTTATGTATAATTTTATTAGGTTGATTTTTTTAATTAAAAAACAAATAGTTTCCTTTAAAAAAAAAACATTTTCTTCATTTATTTAAAAATCAATAAATGGGGCCAACATCATCCCGATTTCACTACACCGGACCACCCTGATTCCGGACCGGCCACCTCATGACCACCTCCATCGTGGCTGTCTGCTTGCTCCCTCGTCCGGATTCCCAACCCCCTCCACTGGTACGAGCAATGTGGATGCTTTAAATATAACTACTTATATAGTTATTTATTTATTTTTTCAATCCAATGTACAAAATCATTAAACAAACTCAATACGATTACAAACAAATGGCAGGTAGACGAGCAACAAGCTGCGCCGCTACCCTTTTTTGAATAGCAAACCCTACCCTGCTAAACACAAAATTCTGCCCCTTAACATGTGCGGTGTTACTGCTTACCAGCTATTGAACCCGCTTTAGGAACCGCACCGCGTCAGGGGCGAGAGCGCCAAATGTATCGAAAGCGAACGGGACGAACACGTGCTGATTCTCGATGCAAGCTTTTTCGTGTTTAGCTACTTTGCCTGCCTCTGCCTTGGTTATCGCCTGTCCCGCCACTAACCCGTGGTCCCTTAGCCCAACGAGGGGGGACACACCTGTCAAATCGACACACGCGTGTTTCCCTCCTTCCCATCCAAAAACAAGAATGTAAGCGGGCCGTAGCGTAGATCTCCCTTCTAATGGACCAGTCAAGAAGTTCACCGGAGCTTCCTTTTTTGCCGAGATCCCTGCTCACTTAAGGACATCATACAGCACATCTCGAACTAAATCATGTCGATATTTGAAACCCGGTAATTCTTTGCAATGGACTGCATGCTCCCCAAAAGAATCCAAGCAACACTTCCGACATACAGGACACGGGTCATCAACCGGGAAAAGGGGTATCATTAAACGGTACTTGAGGATAGCCCGGTATTCCACAACCGACATACATTGCCCTAAACCATCG
This sequence comes from Helianthus tuberosus, assembly GCA_030545235.1. Lineage (NCBI taxonomy): Eukaryota > Viridiplantae > Streptophyta > Magnoliopsida > Asterales > Asteraceae > Helianthus > Helianthus tuberosus. The sequence continues at coordinate 137,556,904 of CM060419.1, forward strand.
ATGGGAACAACAGACATGAAATCCTGAGCATGGAGGGCTCGCAAACACTCAAACACGGCTCGCTGGCGAGGGGAAAAGGCAAACTTCTCTTCAACTGTCTTGACTATTTCGCCATATAAGGCATTCGCCATAATTTTCTGGGCTTTAATGGGGGCGGTGTCTTTAATGTAGAAACCGCCAAGATCAAGATCGGGAAAAGAACTATGCAGATTGTCCAACGCACCCTTGTAATCAGAGTCCAACAGCCCACCCCCACATTCACGAAGGATGTGGTCTTGAAGAACCCAAGATTGGGCCCTTGAAGCCACAAAAGCTGTCACACCCCTAAATTTCCACATATTACCGGTGGGCCCGGCGGGGAGTATTGTGACGTAGTTGATATCATCATAGTCAATGCACACAATATAATGGCACAACGGAAGGCTTGGTGAATAGACTATTACAAACCATAATGTCTGAGTGTTCGAATAACAGAATATACAGACTGGAATGTAATAAGATCCACAGGCGGATCATAATAAATACAAGAAAACAAAATAACAGACTTCAGGTATCTACGGATTTGCAAGATCCTCTTAAGACACCTAATAGCTCCAGCCTATTTCGAGAGGTACCTGTCAAATCAGTCTTTAAGAAAATACGTCAGTTTACACTGGTAAATACAATTAACTGACTCTTTTGAAAACATTTATGAAAATTGATTTGAGTGCTCAAGGCACAAACTTTTTATAACTTGGGACATTTATTTAAATATAATCTTGTATACAGATTTACATATTTGTCTTACAATTGGGGCCGGTTGGAAGCCGGTCTTGATTAACCGACTCACCACTTATAGAACCCACAAAGGAGTTATCCCCAACATGTGGGTTTATATTTTAGCATTTTGCATCTGTCAGGTGTATGCCTACACCCTGTGCATAGGTCGTGGCCATTTTCAAATGAAATGAGCCGAGGATATCCAGGACATGGTCGTATTAACCCCCAATGCTTATGTTATCAAACAAGACAGATTAAAACGGGTTATGTAAATTTATTAATCACAATCCGATTAAATGATTTCATACCCGACCAAGTGGTATTATTATAATACCATATCCCAAGCCCGTATAAGGGAAAATAAGTTAAAAGTATTTACCTGATGCTAGCGGTATAATCCTAGAGCTTTTGATGGCACCTTCTACCGGAAGCTATTTAATATGTATAGAAGGTTTATTACCTATTAGGATGCTAACGGGTCTTTAATTTAGTCAAGGACTTAGACCGGCTAGCTAGAAGGAAATCTTACGGTTCTAAATGCTAGATTAAGCGAAGACCGGAATAGAATATGATTTAGACCCGACAAGCTTGGATACTTGTATAATATGGGTAAACTAAACACATTCTGGAAAATGAGGATTTATTGATAAGGTTAAGCCCGTTTCGACTATTTTATATAAACTAGTCATATAAGCCGATCCGAACGCGTAAACGCGTAACGGGTAACCAAATAAATTATATACAGGTCTTAATCATTATTATGCTCAAAATATGTTAATACATCTGTAAGATGTTAACATATATGCCTAAAAAGTAATTTAAACAAAAATAAGTCCTATAAGGGCATTTTGGTAATTTTAATGCCCATAAAAGAGTTTAATTGTGCAACTGAGTTTCAGATCTGATTTAATCAATAAAAATATGCATTTTTATAAATTATATCAGTAGGGTATTTTATATATGTGAAATTTATCTTATATTACCAAACTATTCACCGTTGGGGCATTTTGGTAATTTTACATAGGCTTTAAAGGTCAAAATAGACTTCTGAGTTTAAAAACTTTGGCTTACTGTTTAATTGTATACATTAACTTAAAACATCAATAAGTAATAAGTTTCATATGCCAAAAATAGTTTTAACTCATACTATATACTAAAAACGCTTAAAAGTCGGTTTAAAGGGGTATTCAGGTTAAAATAGGAAATCTGAGTTTTTTAATCAGTTTATACAGTTCAAAATACTTTATTTATTATATAAATTCAGTAGCAAAAGGTTTGGCACTAAAAGGTTATGTAAAAGTCATTTTATGCTTGAAAAAGGTAAAACCGACATTTACCGAAATTAAGCTATAATCCTATGTTATGCTCAGCCTAAAAATAATTAAAAATCTTCATAAATCCCAAAATATTATTTTACATCAGTAAGTAAAAGGTTTGGTGTCAAAAATTGGGTTTAGATAGGCTTTATGTTAATTACGCCATTTAAAAAATAAAAAGCTTCTTAATTACGCTAATGAGCATAACTCCTATTCTAGACCTCAAACTGAAGTCAAATTTTTGAGACACGTCTAAATATCAGTAGCAAAGGTGTTAATCCATTCACATTGTTAAAAATCTCAGTTGTATGTAAAAAGGGCGTCCATGGCATTATTAAGCATAATTACGATCAAGTGCATATAACTCAAACCACTAGGCACCATGCAATATAACTCCAGAGGGTTATATTACTAAGGAATGTGGTCCTAATGGAAGATTAAAACATGGGAGAATTAAGCTTGAACGGGTCAGAACTGAAAGTCAAAGCAAAAGTCAAACTTTTGCGACTTTCGGTTATAAACTGACCTTAGACTATTAATTGCCAGGTTAGGATTGATAAAACATGTTTTAATATTAATTACCAAGTCATTAGAATGTTAAAATATAATTTAGAACCTCTGGTTTATTAATTTTAATCATTTTCAAAAATTATGTTCAGTTTGACTTGTTGTCAAACTACTTTGACTCGACAATTGACCAGTCAAACGAGATAATTAGGAGGTGCCCTTTTAAGGGTTAATCACCTACACTAATGTGGTTCTATAACCACTTTCAATTTGATCAGTGGCTGGACCATACAAGATTAAAACGAAAGTCAAACCTAAATTATGACAACTTTGACTTCTAGGTAATTAAGCTACTTAAAGTGACTAGGCAAGTGATTAGGAGCTTACTACAGGTCCAAGCTGTCTTTTCTACACTTCTAACTCTTCTCCAAGTCCTTGCAAGCTCCAGAGATAAGTGCTTGAAAGTTGTTTGCAAGAAGTGCTCATGAACACAAGTCTAGTGTCCCTTATATACTAAACCCCAAATGCTTGGATCAAGAACAGTTGTTATAGAAGGCCCTAGGATCATCCCAGGTGTCCTAGTGGTTTACAAAAACCGTCCAATAGTCCCTTGTTTCAAATTTCATGAGTTAGAGTCGGTTAACAGCTTGAACATACATCTGTCCAATATTTTTGCCCAGCGACGAGCTTACGGACCGTAAGGGAAAGCTCTTGCGGTCCGTATCCATTACTTTACGGACCGTAAGTCCAAGTGGTTGCGGTCCGCAACCGAACCTGGACTGCAACGCCCAGTTACCTCTTTGCGGACCTTAAGCCTAGGGCTATACGGTCCGTAACCGATGACCAGAAGACAAAAATTTTTAAAACTTTCATACACTTGACCAAGCATTTTCAAACTCGAATTTTTAGCAATGAATCAGTAGAATAGTCCACCTGATCAGTCCTGCCTTGCCAGAAAATGATGCCATGCATTTGTGTCTTCTTTGGATGCTTTAGAAATGGCCATAATAGAGTATTGTCAGTTTATGCACATGCATTCTCATTTCTTGAAGGTTAGTGGAATCATTACGATTTCAACCGAATAATTATGCATTCTTTAGCAGACTTGTTATGAGAATGTATTTATAATTTACAAAGGCTTGTGAGCATTAAACGGTCACTCAGAGGTAGAATTAACATGTTGATACGTTTAATCCCCTTAGCCTCATATTCTTTTGATTACGTTCACAAACGGTTTGCTATATTCCATAAATCTCTCGATTAGGAATATATTATTCATGTAGTGTCAATCAGAGGCTCAAGTTTGGCATGTTGACATTTTAAGTCCTTCAAGCTAAATTTTTTCCACATAATTGGAGTTTAGAACACGTGTCTATACATAATTGTACACGTTTTTACGTGGTGTTACATCCTCACTCCCATAAAAGAAATCTCGACCCCGAGATTTACTGGAATAAGTGAGGGTACTTTTGTCGCATAGTGGACTCAACTTCCCACGTATATTCGGGACCTCTACGAGCATCCCATTTGACCTTTACTATAGGTACGTCCTTTCTTCGGAGTCTTTTAACTTGTCTATCTTTGATTGATATAGGTTTTTCGACAAATCTTAAGCTTTCATCAATCTGCATGTCTTTATGGGACATAGCTAGAGATTCATCGGCTAGGCATTTCTTGAGATTACAGATGTGAAACACGTTATGTATTCCACTTAGCTCCTCTGGCAAATTTAGCTTATAAGCTACACTGCCGACACATTCTATAATCTCGAATGGTCCAATGTATCTAGGGCTTAACTTGCCCTTTTTACCAAAACGCATCACACCTTTCCAGGGTGACACTTTCAATAGAACTTTATCGCCTATCTCAAACTTTAGAGGTTTTCGCCTCTCATCAGCATAACTTTTCTGCCTATCCCTGGCATCTTTTAGGCGATCACGAATCTGGACAATTGTCACACCCCTGATTCCACGTGTCACCGGTGGGCCTGGTGGGGAGTATCGTGACGTGGTTGGAAACATAATAGTCAAACAACACAACATTTAAATGCACAGCGGAAGCAAATGAAAGATATATTTCAACCGAATAAAATATTGTAATATCGTGTATCACAACAGTTGAAATTTTATCCACAGACGGATCGAAATTAAATAGGAAACAGTAGTTCAACAGACGTTAGGCATCTTAATCTTGCGAGACTCTTTATTGATGCTAAGGAGAAATATCCAGCCAATTACGAATAGTACCTGCATTTAATCTTTTTGGGAAAATACGTCAGTTTACACTGGTAAATACAATCAACTGGCTCATTTTAAAAATGATTAAAAATTGATTTGGATGCACATGGCACAAACATTTTATAACTTGGGATAATTATTTAAATATATAATCTCATAAAAGAATTACATGTTCCTTATGCATTCAGTAGCCCGGATCGTGTCCGGGTTAAAGATCAATAGACACACCAAGGATATCCGGGACATGGTCATTAACCCCCCAAAGGCTTTAAGTAAACAAAACATATTTAAACGGGCCAATCAAATTGTTTAATTAACCACCATAAGATGGAAGATTTAATGCCCGACCAAGCGGTATTTTATATACCGTAACCCAAGCCCGTATAGAGAAAATAAGTTAAAAGTATTTACCTGAGCAAAGTAATAATCACAATAAGCAAATGCAAGTAGCTTTTACTGATTCTCCTATTCTGGAACAAAGGTTTATAATAACCTATTAGAATCCTAACGGGTCTTTAATTAAGCTTAAGCTTAGACCGGTTAGTTTCAAATATACGGTTCGTACGCACGATTAAGCGAAGACCGGATAGAATGTGATTTAGACCTGAAAAGTTTGAAGACTTGCTTAATATGGGTACATTATACACATTCTGGATTTTGAGATAAAACTGATAAGGTTTGACCCGTTTCGGCTAATTTATGTAAACTAGTTACATAAACCGAACCGAACGCGTAATAAGCGTAACGGGTATCCGTAAGAGCCATATACAGGTTTCCTAAGTTAATATGCTTCAAATATGTTGTGACATCAGTAAGATGTCTTCTATTATGCCCGAAACGAATTTAAACACAAACTATGCCCCGTAGGGGTAGTTTGGTCATTTACAAGGTTATAAAAGAGTTTAAGTATTAACCTGAGTTACAGGTCTGATATAATCAGAAAAATTACTTATTTTACTAAGTTATAACAGTAGGGTAGAGTATATATGTGAAATTTATCAATTATAACCAAACTATGCACCGTAGGGGCATTTTGGTAATTTCACATAAGCCGTAAAGCTCAAAACTGAAGTCTGAGTTAAACAAATTTTGCTTACTGTTAAAATATTATAATTTACCTAAAATATCAGTAGGTATCAACCCTTGTATGTTTAAAATAGTTCTAGTACATACTATGCGTTAAAAACGCTTAAAAAGGCGATTAGAAGCCATTTCCGGGTTATATACATAAAGCTGATATTTTTATTATTCCAGAAGGCTTAAAATAATTTATTTATCATATCTAATCAGTAGCAAAAGGTTTGGAGTCGATTAGATATGTAAAACTCATTTTATAGCCCGTATGGGCAAAACCGACAATTACCGGATTAAGCCTATGACTATAAGTTATGCTCAACCTAAAATTAATTAAAAATCTTCAAAAATCCCAAAATAATATATTACATCAGTGGGTAATAAGTTTGATATCAAAAAGTGGGTTTAAATAGGCTATATGCTAATTATGCCGTTTAATCGCTAAAGAAGCCTTCTAATTACGCTAATGAGCATAACTCTTAATCTACACCTCAAACTGATGTCAAATTTTGGGTGCAAGTTTATAATTAAGTAACTAAGGTTTCTACTCTTTTACATTTTCAAAAATCACGTTTTAAGGTGAAAAGGGCATAATGGTCAACATATGAGCAATTAACGGAATCATGCATATTAATTGGATAACTAATGAACCAAGGTGTATCATCACAGAGGGTTATACTAGCATGTAACCTGGTCCAATTAAAGCTCTAATGCATTTCTAAAACATGCTTAAACGGGTCAGAACTGAAGTCAAAGCAAAAGCAAAAGTCAAAGCTTTGCGACTTTCGGTTCCGAACCGGGTCTAAACAGAAAATTGTCGGGTTGAACATGTTTAGACATGTACTTACACTAATTACCAAGTTATATTAATGATCAAACAGGTTGTATGTGTTCTACATTGCTAATTATGCATAAATTAAAAAATAAGCATTCTGTTGACTTTTTAATAACAAGTTTGACCCGACATTTGACCTAGTTAGAGTGGGAATCAGGGGAAACCCTTTTAAGGGTTTATTGCCCACATAATTACCAACTTATAACTACTTTCAATTCGACTAATCACTGGACCATTAGTGATTAATCGTTAAGTCAACCGTTAATTACGACGGTTTGACTTTTAAGCTAAAACTAAGTAAAAACTCAACTAAGGAAGGTTAAGCAAACTTACTGAAGTCCAATGCACGATTTGTGAAGCTTAGAGAGAAGTCTTGAGCTCCAGAAATGTTCCAAAGTGCAGATGGAAGGTGTGAAGAATTGGTTGCAACCTTGGCCCTTTATATAGTGCTTAAGAACTCATGGATTGTTGACATACAAGTCTATCCATGATCCCAGATGATCCACACATGTCCCTAAGGGTCTAGGGGTTGCTTAGGGGTCGCCCATGAAGTGAAACAACTGATTAAAGTCGGTTAATGCGCAAATACAAGCTGCTGTCTGATGTTTCTGTATCTGGGCGGGCCAGGCGGCCCGCGTAAGATGTTGTTAGAGCTTACGCGGCTCGTATGGGCCTTGTGTTCAGACAAAAACATTTTCTGGTTTTTGCATATTGTCCCTTGGCCTTTCGAAGGGTCAACTAACTTATTTCTTGCAATTTCGACCCTCTAAATTGATACATAAGGGCTTCAAGATATATACCCACTTTGTTAAGACCTCGGTTAACTTTATTGTTACCCGAAAAGTCATAACTTTCAACGTTGACGCTTTAACCCCTCGCATACGGATTTGATTATAACTTTCTCATACGATAACAAAACTTTATGAAATTTTTATCACGCATTCTAGTGAGCATAAATTACCGTTACAAAGCTTTGGGTTTGCTAAAAGGTCACTCAGAGGTACACTTTAAACATGTTGACACATTTAACCCCTGTGGTTTGTAATCTCTCACTTTCTTTCATATTTAGCTTCGTATGATCCATGATTTATTCGTTTGAAGGTATGAGCATCCTGTAGGGTTACTGTAAAGTATATTTATCCCTTGTTGACATTTTGAAACCCTTATATTCACATACTTTCCATGTTTGTCAACTTTAGCCCCTCTAGAGTATACTTTCATACGTTCAAGCTTATGACACGTGTCAATACATTATAGGACGTGAATTTTCGAGGTGTTACAACAATCTTGTCCGTTGTTTCAAGGACTATATCAGGTCCTGACAACTGAGCTTCTCCTACTTCTGCCCAACAGACAGGCGTTCTACATTTCCTACCATATAATGCCTCAAAAGGCGCAGCCTAAATGCTTGTATGGTAGCTATTGTTGTAAGAAAACTCAATCAATGGCAGGTGGTCATCCCAACTACCACCTAAATCAATAACACATGCACGAAGCATGTCTTCCAAAGTTTGAATTGTACGCTCACTCTGTCCATCAATCTGAGGATGGTAAGCAGTGCTAAAATTCAAACGCGTGCCCAAAGACTGTTGGAAACTTTTCCAAAAATGAGAGGTGTGTCTAGTATCTCTATCAGAGATAATAGACACCGGTACTCCATGAAGAGCTATGATTTTGTCTACGTACAACTGGGCTAACTTGTCGGAGCTATGGGTCTCCTTGATGGGCAAGAAATGTGCTGACTTAGTCAGTCTATCAACAATAACCCATATGGTATCATTTCCATGCCTTGTTTTAGGTAACTTGGTTATGAAATCCATGGTCACCATCTCCAACTTCCATGTAGGGAGTTCTGGTTGTTGAAGTAGACCTGAAGGCTTTTGATGTTCAGCTTTAATCTGAGCACAAGTCAGGCATTTAGCTACATGTGTGGCAATAGATTTCTTCAAACCTATCCACCAATAATTAGCCTTCAAATCATGATACATTTTGTCACCACCAGGGTGAACTGAGTACTTGGAGTTGTGGGCTTCCTGGAGGATTACCTCTCGAAGTCCTCCTTGAATAGGAACCCAAATCCTTCCGTTCATTCTGAGAATTCCATCCTTTACAGGTGCTAACTGCTCAGCAGTTATTCCTAACTTTTCATTTGGGAGGTTAATTTCCAAAACAACATCCTTCTGTGCCGCTAATAGTCTTTCATTCAGACTATTCTTCAATTCAATGCTCTTTGCATTGATCCTGATTGGTTTAACTTTTTCCTTTCGGCTTAGAGCATCTGCGACCACATTCGCTTTACCAGGATGGTAGCGAATTTCGCAATCATAGTCATTTAGGGTTTCCATCCAACGGCGCTGTCTCATATTGAGCGCTTTTTTATTGAACAAATGTTGGAGACTTTTGTGATCAGAAAAGATCACACATTTAGTTCCATACAAATAATGTCTCCATAACTTTAGTGCGAATACAACGGCACCCAACTCCAAATCGTGGGTGGTGTAATTCTTCTCATGCACTTTTAATTGTCGTGATGCATAGGCAATCACCTTGCCTCGTTGCATAAGCACACATCCCATGCCGGTGTGTGAAGCATCACAGTATACGACAAACTCTTCAATTCCATCAGGCAAGGTTATCACTGGAGCATTGCTCAATTTCTTCTTAAGAATCTCAAAGGATTCTTGTTGTTTCGGACCCCAATCAAACTTAACATTCTTACGGGTCAAAGAAGTTAATGGTGCAGCTATTCTTGAGAAGTTCTCAATGAACCTTCTATAATATCCAGCTAAACCCAGAAAGCTACTGTTTTGGTCAAAAAATCTGATGAGGATAATGCAACCAAACTCTCTGTTATGGGGTATGATGCTTGAATTACTTTGTAGCAATAAGGATCACTATGAAAAATAAATAACAAGTGACACAAGGTTTATACGGGGAAAAAGCCCTTGATCAAGAGTTGATCTCCGGCACAAAAAACCCCGGGTGATGGAAACTACCGATCACCAAACTTAAATAAATCAGTAAATGTTTACAACTTCGGATAGTAACGAGCTAGATACAAGGATCACTAGGGTGAAACGTGTAAAAGTGAGCGAAAACTGTTAAGTGTTTGCCGAAAGCTTCAAGAGTGCGATTGTATGAGAGTGTGTGTAGCTGAAAATGGCTAAGTGTTCTAATTACTAGCTCGTCACCCCTTTAAAAATAGAAGTTAACTATGCTAACAAACTATCCGACTTTTGTGCCATGCTCCCACGTTCTCCACAACGTCCATTTCCAGTCAAACGTGTGCGAAATACCCGTGGAATATTCCATAGTAACGTTGCCAAGACCAAGTCAAGCTTGTTGCTCCTGCAAAAATAATACGGAACACAAACAATCAATCGTTAGTATGAGGATCCTTAAGGTGATCCATGATCCTGATCCTGAAGCTCTTCTGAGGATCACTATCTGTCACAGAAGTAAGGATCATTAGTTAGAATAACAAGTAAGGATCACTAATTGTTAGAAAATCCTCCCCTAACAATTGCCCCCAAAATATAAGGAGTAATATGTAAAATGAACGAATTATATTTTCTTGATCTTATCCGCAACTAACTATCGGAAATATAGCCGTTGATGTAGAATTATCCGTTGCAACTATGACGTCACAGAAGTGACAACCCTGCACAATCATGATTATAAATAGGAGATATAGATAGGATAGTTCGCATTTAAATTTCAGAGATACTCCCTTTATAACTGCATCCGAAGATAAACAGGTATTCTCTCTTCATCTTCTTCTTTCTTTTGCTCTGTTTTCCGTCTCTTTCCCTCATTCTGTCAAAGATGTTGCTCCGGAACTCCCCAGCTAAGGATCACCCGAAAAACAGCCCACTGAAAAGCCAGGGGATCATCGAAGATTCCATAAAAGAACACTGCTGTTTCAACGATGCGCAGATTGATAGGATCCGCCACTACTTCCCGGCGAACACCGTGTTTAAGTCTTTTGATCCCAACGCCCTGAGTGATCATATTTCCGACAACTGGGTTGCTTTTCCTGTCACTCCGTTCACCATAGGCTATACATATCCTTTTCCAGCCTTCACCCAATCTTTCTTTTCCCTAACCGGCATCTCTTATATCCAAGCCATGCCGATGATATGGAGGGTTTTGTATACCCTTGAAAGGATCATCGAGCAGGAAGGGATAGACCTAGGAATGTCAGAGCTGGGAGAGCTGTATGATCTTACTACCTTTGGTTCTCATCGTTATTTGTTTAAACGTAAACCTGGTGAGGAACACCCGATCTTCAAAGCTACCAAGAATGATGCTAACTGGAAACGGCGTTTCTTTTTCGTCAAGAGAGATTCCATCGATGACGGAAAGGATCTACCCAAGAAATGGGCTACCCATGGTTGGGTGGAGGATCCTGAGAAGGATCACCAGAGAACTTTCTTTTGATATAAGGATCACTTATATACTTTTGCTTTCTTGTTATGCAGCTATCACCGTTTCACACCTCAGACTGTCTCCTGCTGCCAAAGAGAGACTCGACACTTTCAAGAGACTTGATCCTGAAACAAGAACTTTCAAGACAACTACCCAGGATTCTCAGGAGGTATCCTCAGGATCTGTCACGATGTCAAGTAAGTATCTTCTTTTAAAAATTTAAATAAATAGTGAAATATAAGTGAAGTAAAGATACTTATCTTGTTTTGGTTGTGTAGGTGCTGGAAAATCCACCAAGTCTGCTTCAAAGTTCAATGTCACCGATCTCACCACCGTCAGATCCTCCAAAAGAAAGGCTCCTACCAGCCCGACAGCTTCAGTCCCCAAGGCACCCCTCAAAGGAAAGGGAATCAAGAAGAGAAAGGCCTCTGAGGCTGAGGATCTGCAGGGTCTGCCTCTGATCCGCCACCAATTCCTCGAGTACTTCAACGATGTAAGGATCACTGTCTCTGCTCGTATATCCTGCTGACATATCCTGCTGATTTGAGGATCACTTGGTCCTGACCTTACCTTTTATCCCCTTTGCAGAAATTCGCTGAGATTGAGGACTATGTTGGCCACGTTGAGGATCAGGATAGGAAGATTGCCGACCTCCAACAGGTTGCATTGCTAAAGGACCTCAAAATTGCTGATCTTCAGAAGGAACTCCAAGATGCCAAGACTAAGACGGCTAAAATTCTGATCGACCTTGACTATGAAAAGCATGATCTCATAGAAGGTGCAAAGGTCTCTGCTGCCATCACAATCTATCAGACAAAACTAAAGATGGCCCAGGAAGCTCAAGATCCTAACTTCGACAGAAGCAGCTGGGATGTTGAGGGCTAGAAAGCAAGATTGGCTGATCTTGAAGATGATGAAGAGGCTGAGGAGGATTTGGCGATCGAGGCTGGAGGCAAGGATGAAGGTGGTGAAGCAAGTGGAGCCGGAGGTGGTGATGCAGCGAAGGTTTAGGCTGCATGATTGGGCGATGATGGAAACTTCTAGACATAGCCGGAGCCCAATTTTTTTTCTTAGTTTAATGGTTGTTTTGTTGAACAATTTGATGGTTTGTACTGAACAATAGTTTTTAGGATTAAGGATCATGTATGATCCTTTGGACAATAGGCAGGATTGCAAATGGTGGAGGGATCCTCTGTTTGGGGGATGAAGCCATTGTGATCCTGCCGCCTTTATATTCCTGCACTACTTTTGAACCTATTATCATGGACACCCTTTACCTACCCCAGCGGACGGGCCACGTATTGCTGGTAGATGCTCGGGGTAGGTAATTTTGACAACCTTTTAAGGGTTAATCTTTTGTTAATAAATAAAACCTTAATCTTTTGTCGCTTATCTTGTATTGTTATCCTTTTTGTCTCTTTAATTCTCAATTGTTTTGATGTACATTTATTGAATAAGCAATTTTGAATAAGTCAGATTGAAAATATTTAGGACATGATCCATGACCAAATATCCTATAGTTAAAGAATCCCAAAAAGTAATATATTTTAAGGATCACAAGTTTAGTTGTCAAATTTTAAGGGTTATTCAAATAAACAATGAATAGAATTAAAATTAATTGAGGATCATACCTGAGGATCCAAGTTAGGATCCTAACCATAATCAGGATAACTATAAGATAAACCTTAGAGAGAAGTAAGGATCAAGGATCCCTAGTTGCTTATCTTCAAGGACCTGAAATAGAGCATAACTTGGGACTAAGCCAATATAAGATAAGAGTTAGCAACTGGGGACAAGCCCAAGGATAACTGGGGATAAGCCTAAGGATAACCGGGGACAAGCCCAAAGATAACTGGGGACAAGCCCAAGGATAACTGGGGACAAGCCCAAGGATCGTATGTAAACTGGAGTATGGCCCTAACTGGCGACTATCCAAACTTAGTGACATGAAAATGTCAAAACCTTAGCTAACGTGAAAACGTTAGAAACCTTAGGAACGGATGTATGGTACGTCTACCATTATACGTAGGATCCTAGGTATAGCCAGTACAATGGAATTATCAGCCCCTAAAGCGAGTACTGGTCCCACTGCCTTGAACTATACCAGGATCATCATGCGCTACAGGCGGAACTGGGGTCAAGCCCAAATAACTGGGGTTAAACCCAAGGAACGGATTGCTTCTGCAGATAACCAATACTTTGCTAAGGATACCTGAACTTTCAAAACTTAAAATCACGTGAGAGATGGATAAAGGACACATGATCCTTATCCTTATATGAGAAAATAAGGAAATGAAATAGTTCAAGATTAGGACATTACCAAAGTAAGGATCACCGATACTTTAAGGATCCTTCAAGGATACTCCTAACGTAAGGATCGTCTGTGCCATGAGGATCCTGCTCACATGAAATATTTCTTAAAGTGGACAGCATTCCAAGCTCTTGGTAGCAAATCACCTTCCATGGTTAGCAATCTATATGCCCCCTTTCCTGCTTCAGCTTCAATCAAATATGGGCCTTCCCATTTTGGAGCCAATTTTCCATCAGCAGGATTGGTGGTATTCTGAAATGCTTTCCTTAATACCATATCTCCAACTTGAAACTTCCTGATCCTGACATTTTTGTTGTAAGCACCAGCCATTCTTTGTTGATAACTGGCCATCCTTATCCTAGCCAGATCCCTGATTTCTTCAATAGTATCCAGGTCTTGAGCCAAGTTCTCATCATTTTCCTCAGGATCACGGGTACTTGTTCTAGCAGTTGGAACCACCATTTCTGTTGGGATCACTGATTCTGCCCCAAATACCAAATAGAATGGCGTTTGACCAGTAGCATTCTTAGGGGTTGTCCTATCAGCCCACAGCACATAAGGTAGTTCTTCTGCCCATTTCCCTTTCTTGGATCCAAGCTTTTTCTTCAAATTGTTGATGATGATCTTGTTGGATGATTCTGCTTGACCATTAGCTTGTGGGTGGACTGGTGTTGATGTTATCATCTTAATCCCCCAGCTGTCACAAAAGTTAGTAGTTCTGCCCCCAATGAATTGGGAACCATTATCACATATAATTTCAGAAGGAATACCGAATCTAGTTATAATATTTCTTTTAATGAAGGATATAACTTCCTTTTCTCTGACTTGGGCAAAAGCTTCAGCCTCTATCCACTTGGAGAAGTAATCAGTCATAGCAAGCATGAATACTGTTCCACCAGGTGCCTTAGGGAGCTTACCAACTATATCCATACCCCATCTCATAAATGGCCAAGAGGAGGATATAGGATGCAAAAATTCAGCTGGTTGATGAAGGATATTGCTGTGTCTCTGACAAGGATCACATCTCTTAGCATACTCCACAGCATCTCTCTTCATGGTTGGCCAGTAATATCCTGTCCTCAGGATCCTTGAGAATAATGCCCTGCCCCCAGTGTGGTTTCCACAATCTCCTTCATGGAAGTCTTTTAAAACTTCTTGGATTTCAGGATCCTCAATGCATCTTAAGTATGGTCCTGCAAGAGATCGTCTATACAGCATATTATTTAAAATTGTGAATTGAGATACCTTAATTTTGAAAGCCCTAGGGTTTTCTCCTGTAGGAATCTCTCCATGTTGTAAGTATCTCATGATTGGTGAGGTCTATGATCCTGATCCTGAATGGGATTGAGTATCCTCACTAGGGATAATTGCAGAATCTTGCCCTATTTCCATGGCCACATGATCCTCGATGGCAGGAGCCAAGATATGGATAATGGGGATATTTATATCCTCAGGGATCTTCAAAGATGATCCTAAGTTAGCCAATGCATCAGCTTCTGTATTTTCTTCCCTTGGTACCTGTGTCAAACTAAAGGAAACAAAAGAGAGTGCCAATTCTTTGACTATCTCTAAATATTTGGTTAGCTTTTCACCTTTAACAGCATAGGATCCATTAAAGTGGTTTGTAATTAACAATGAATCTACGTGTACCTCAAGATACCTGATCCCCATATGCTTAGCAATTTGCAAACCAGCAATTAAGGCTTCATATTCAGCCTCATTGTTAGTGGTTTGGAACTCACAAGCTATAGAGTGGGGTAATATGTCCCCCTGTGGCGATTTTAGTAGTATTCCAAGCCCTGTGCCTTTAACATTTGAGGATCCATCAGTATAGAGTATCCAAGGATCCTTGGTCTCCTCTACCTGCTGGACTTCTAACTCAACTTCTTTTTGTAAATCACTACTGAAATCAGCCACAAAGTCAGCTAATGCTTGGGATTTGATGGTTGTCCTAGGCTCATATCTTATATCATAGGCACTAAGCTTCACTGCCCACTTAGCCATCCTTCCTGACATCTCTGGTTTCCTGAGGACATTCTTAATTGGAAAATTAGTTTTAACAACAATAACATGAGTTTCAAAATAATGTCTCAACTTAGTAGATGCCATAATTAATGCAAGAATAAGCTTTTCAAGGTGTGAATACCTGGATTCGGCATCAAGTAAACTTTTACTTACATAATAGACAGGATGTTGTGTACCTTCATGATCCTTAACAAGGACCGCACTTACTGCTTTTGAGGATACTGCAAGATACAAGGATAGCACATCGCCTTTTTCTGGTTTCATCAAGGCCGGGGCTGAGGATAGGTAATCTTTGAGAGCTCTTAAGGCATTTTCATGCTTCTCAGTCCACTCAAATTTCTTGTTCTTCCTTAGGATATCATAGAATTCTTTGCACTTCTCTGAGGATTTGGATATAAATTTGTTTAAAGCTGCTATCCTGCCTGTTAGCCTTTGAACATCCTTAGCATTGGCCGGAGATTTGATGTTCACTATTGCTTTGATTTGTTCTGGACTGGCTTCAATGCCTCTCTTTGTCACCATATATCCTAAGAATTTACCTGCTTTAACACCAAAGTGACATTTTGAAGGATTAAGCTTCATATTATATTTATCAAGGATATTGAATGCTTCCTCCAAGTCTCTTAGGTGATCCTCAGCCTTTATGGATTTTACCACCATATCATCTATGTAAACCTCCATAGTTTGTCCAATCTGATCCTTGAACATCATATTCACCAGCCTTTGATATGTTGCACCTGCATTCATTAATCCAAACGGCATAGCAATATAACAGTATATACCAGTTGGAGTCATGAAGGCTGTATCCTCTTGATCGGATGGTTCCATTTGGATTTGTTGAAATCCAGATGAAGCATCCATAAAAGTTAACAGTTCATGACCCGCAGTTGCATCCACCATGGAGTCAATGTGGGGTAATGGGAAAGGATCCTTGGGACATGCCTTATTTAAATCGGTAAAATCGACACATACCCTCCACTTTCCGTTTTAGTTTCCTTTGCATGCCTTTTAGCTGCTGAGAAGGATGTGCCACAAATGTCTGATCCTCCAGAAATAAAGTTTATTACTTGTGCATCTGCTGGAGGAGCCGGAGCTTTCTCAGGGATCCTTTCAGGATCCTGAGTCCTTGACTTTTTTCTACCCAACAATTCTTTTAGATGCCCCTTGCTCAACAAGTATCCAATTTCCTTTCTTAGGGCAATGCATTCTTCTGTGAGATGCCCAAAATCTTCATGGTATGCACACCACTTTGATTTATCTTTGGTTGCAGCTGGTCTGTCATTTTTTCTGGGCCATCTGGCTTTATCACCTAGATTCTGCATCGCAAGGATTAGTTCATTGTTATCAATAGAAAAACAATATTCAGAAATTGGAGGATAATCCTCATCATCCTCTTCCTGATCAACAGCATGCACGTTCTGGTTATCAGATCTGTTATAGGATCTGAACTTGTTGTTCCTGAATGAGGATCCTTGCTTATCTTGCTTTGAGGATCCTGCTAACCTCTCCTGGATCCTTTTGTCATCCTCTAGCTGGATGAACCTAAGTGCCCGGGTTCTTACCTCATCTAGGTTCCTGCATGGTGTCATAACAAGATCATCATAGAACAATGAATCCCTAAGCAATCCCATTTTGAAGGCCTCAACAGTTGTGGCTATATCCAAGTTGGGAATGTCTAAGGATTCTTTACTGAATTTGGTAATGTAATCCCTTAATGATTCATTATGACCCTGGGTTATCCTATATAGATCACTAGTTAATCGTTCAAATTTTCTACTACAAGAAAACTGATTATTAAATAGGTTTACTAGATTAGCAAATGAGGTAATAGAGTAGGGGGAGACTTAGCAGCCATTTGAGAGCTGATCCAGTAAGAGTGGATCCGAATCCCTTGCACAGGCATGCTTCCTTTAACCTTTCTGGGATTGGATTGATCTCCATCCTCTCCCTGTATTGAGCTATGTGTTCTTCAGGATCCGTTGAACCATCATACAGCTTCATGGTTGGCACATGGAACCTCTTGGGTATCTCAGCATCACAGATTGGTGGTGCAAAACGAGATATCTTGTGGCTCCCATCCGCAATCTCTGGGATAGGTTTGACCACTCCTGGAACACTTGATATCATATCCTTCAACTTTTGCAACTCTCTGGCCATGGCGTGGTTGATACCTGGATCCTGCATAAGACCATGGTTAGTAGTATAAGAATTATTAAAAGTGTTACCTCCCATTGGATTCAAATTAGGAAGAATGGATGTTAATCCATATTGTTGGGGCTCTGGAATGATTGAAGGACCAGTAGAAGCAATGGTCTGCATCGGAATAAAATCTCCCTGATGGACATCTGAACTTCCTGTTTGCAAACTCCTCAAGGATCCTGGCATCTGGAAGGATCCCTGAAACTGGGATGATCCTGGAACAAAGGAGGATCCTTGAACCTGGGATGATCCTGGAACAAAGGAGGATCCTTGAACCTGGGATGATCCTGGAACAAAGGAGGATCCTTGAACCTGGGATGATCCTGGAACAAAGGAGGATCCTTGAACCTGGAATGATCCTGGTACAAAGGAAGATCCTTGAATCTGCTGCGCTCCTGAGTATCCTCCTGTATTCATGAAGGATCCCATATGCTGAGGATAGGATCCTGTTGGCTGGAAATATGAACCTGATGCCTGGGTCACTGTTGTTGCTCCGTAGTGCACTCCTTTTGGTCCACCCACATATTGAACATCTGGAACCACTGATGGCTGAGAAGTAATCATCGGAGTATCAAAATTCAAAGATTTGGGCACCAGTGGGGAATGATCCTCTGCCGTTTTCTTTTGTTTTTTGAGATCTCCGATTTCTTTGAGAATCCTTTCATTGGTCTTATCCTGTTGCTGTATATGATCCTTCATCTGCAAAATCAAAGTAAACATGTCACTAGTAGTAGGAGTGTAAGAAGCAGAAAAAGTTGGAGGTTTGGAGAAAATGGGAGTCGGTTTCTTCTCGGCATTTTTCTGAGGTCCCGAAGGTGGTGGAGGCAAAGGTGGAATGCCCTGAGATGAATTGACCGCAGACATTGCAGTAGAGGTATTCTTCAATGATGAAGCCATGTATTTGTATGCAATGAACCGAAATGATCACCAACAGAAAAACTTCTTAGGAATGAAGCACCAATGGCCCCACGGTGGGCGCCAAACTGTTTTGGTCAAAAAATCTGATGAGGATAATGCAACCAAACTCTCTGTTATGGGGTATGATGCTTGAATTACTTTGTAGCAATAAGGATCACTATGAAAAATAAATAACAAGTGACACAAGGTTTATACGGGGAAAAAGCCCTTGATCAAGAGTTGATCTCCGGCACAAAAAACCCCGGGTGATGGAAACTACCGATCACCAAACTTAAATAAATCAGTAAATGTTTACAACTTCGGATAGTAACGAGCTAGATACAAGGATCACTAGGGTGAAACGTGTAAAAGTGAGCGAAAACTGTTAAGTGTTTGCCGAAAGCTTCAAGAGTGCGATTGTATGAGAGTGTGTGTAGCTGAAAATGGCTAAGTGTTCTAATTACTAGCTCGTCACCCCTTTAAAAATAGAAGTTAACTATGCTAACAAACTATCCGACTTTTGTGCCATGCTCCCACGTTCTCCACAACGTCCATTTCCAGTCAAACGTGTGCGAAATACCCATGGAATATTCCATAGTAACGTTGCCAAGACCAAGTCAAGCTTGTTGCTCCTGCAAAAATAATACGGAACACAAACAATCAATCGTTAGTATGAG
The DNA here is from genome assembly GCA_030545235.1 of Helianthus tuberosus. Taxonomy (NCBI): domain Eukaryota; kingdom Viridiplantae; phylum Streptophyta; class Magnoliopsida; order Asterales; family Asteraceae; genus Helianthus; species Helianthus tuberosus. The sequence goes on from CM060419.1 coordinate 137,576,169, forward strand.
GATCCTTAAGGTGATCCATTATCCTGATCCTGAAGCTCTTCTGAGGATCACTATCTGTCACAGAAGTAAGGATCATTAGTTAGGATAACAAGTAAGGATCACTAATTGTTAGAAAATCCTCCCCTAACAGCTACGTATTTCGGTTGGAGTCTTGGGTGCTTCCCAATTCATTACGGCTTCTACCTTAGCGGGATCTACTTGGATACCTCGCTCACTGACAACGTGTCCAAGGAATTGGACTTCACGAAGCCAGAATTCACATTTGGAGAATTTAGCATACAACTTTTCCTGTTGAAGCAATCCCATGATACATCGAAGGTGTTTCTCATGATCAACTTGGCTACGAGAATAGATAAGTATGTCATCTATGAAGACGATGACAAACTTATCTAAATATGGTTTGCAGACTCTATTCATGAGGTCAATGAATGCTGCTGGTGCATTAGTGAGCCCAAAAGGCATCACTAAAAACTCGTAATGTCCATATCTTGTTCTGAATGCCGTCTTAGGCACATCTTCAGTCCTAACCTTGAGTTGATGATACCCGGATCTCAAATCAATCTTCGAGAAGAAGCTCGCTCCTTGGAGCTGATCAAATAAGTCGTCGATCCTGGGTAAAGGATAACGATTCTTAATCGTTACTTTATTCAATTCACGATAATCAATGCATAAGCGCATTGATCCGTCCTTCTTTTTCACAAATAAAATTGGAGCTCCCCAAGGTGAAGAACTAGGTTGTATAAAAACTTTTTCCAATAAATCATCTAATTGAGTTCTGAGTTCCTTCATTTCTGTAGGTGCCAGGCGATAAGGAGCTCGTGCAATAGGTGCAGCTCCTGGAAGAATGTATATCCTGAACTCTACTTGTCTTTCAGGAGGTAATCTAGGTAACTCATCAGGAAAGACATCAGGATACTCAGAGATGATTGGGATGTCTTCAATCTTAGGTTTCGGATCATTCACAGTCACTTGTGCCATGTAAATGACACGTCCATTTTTCAAACATTGCGATACCTTGAGAATAGACACGTTGCTAGGCAATCCATAATGTGTATCTCCTTGAATAGTGATGGATTCACCAGAAGGGGTTTTGATAATAACTAGCTTTTTATCGCAGGCAATTTGGGCTTGGTTATGCGATAACCAATCCATGCCCAAAACTATATCAAACCCTGCCAATTTCATTGGCAAGAGGGACAGCGGGATAGAATGATCTTTGATGGATATGAAACATCCATCAAGAAGAGTTGAAGCTGTTTCTAAGGTACCATCAGAAAGCTCTACCTCATATTTTATGTCTAGAGTCTTAACGGGCAAATTCAGTGACTTACAAAACTTATGGTCTACAAAAGACTTATCAGCACCGGAATCAAATAAGACTCTAGCATAATTATTATTGATGAGGAAGGTACCTGCTATGACGTTATCGTCATTCACTGCTTCCTTCGCGTTCATCTGAAATACTCTCGCGTTGTTCTTCTTTGCCTCCTCAGGCTTCTTTGTATTCTTGGGGCAATTGGTTTTAATGTGCCCCTTTTCATTGCAACCGTAGCAGGTTGCATCCTTAATATTCCGGCACTCTACAAATTTGTGCCCTTTCTTTTTACAGATCCCACATGGTTTGGCCTGTGGGTCTTGGTTGCATTTCCCAAAATGCCTTTTGTTGCAAGTCTTACACCTGGGCTTGTCATTTGACTGCCCCTTTTTAGAACCGAAGTTCCTTTTTCCTTTCTTGTTTGACTGAGGAGACTTGTCTTCCTCTCTTTTTCCTCTTCCCTTCATCAGTACTTTTCTTCGCCCTACTCCTCACAACATCCAAAGTGAGGGACAAGGATAGATCCACAGCAGATCTATAAGTGGTTGGCTTAGAAGCCTTAACATTCCCTTTTTCTTCAGGAGCCAAACCACCGATGAAACACGCAATGCGTTTGGGTTCAGGAGTGACTAAATACGTTACCAACCTTGACATTGAATTGAAACTAGTCACATAGGATCTACAATCCAGATCCTTTATCACTAAGGTGAGGAAATCAGTCTCTATCCGCTCGACTTCATGCTGAGGGCAATAGGTTTCCTTAACCAAATTAACAAACTTGTTCCATGACAGATTTTACAAAGGAACCTTCCCGGTGGCTTGCACTAATGCTTTCCACCAAGTGAGGGCATCGCCCTTAAAGGATTGAGACACAAACTTTACTATATCCTCATTAGCACATCCGCTAATGTCTATCACAGTCTCCATCTCGTCCAACCATTTCATACAATCAATCGCTCCCTTTTCTCCCGTAAAATCTCTCGGTTTACAGGAGACAAAATACTTGTAGGTACAACCCTTGGTGTACCTGGGAGTCGGCTCAAGGATAACCTGTCTCTTGGGCTCACTGCCCTGATTGGATGAGTGTTGAGACTTACTTTTCTGATGAGTATGGGGTTGAGAATGGGATTTTGAATGAGTTTAAGACCGAACAATACTCGGCTCTTTAAACTTAGCATCTATCGCTTGAGAAACTGCTGCGGTGATCATTGCTTGCAGTTCGGCACCAGTGATATTAATCCTGGTGTTGTTGCCTTCTGTAGGATGACTGTTTGCTTCATCAGAGCCAGCCATTTCTGAATACTGTATCAAACATAGATGATATATTTAAATTACACATTAGATCATCGCATTGATGACTAGATGGTCATGGTATTATTAAACCATATAGACCGTTTTAATAAATTAATCAAATCAAAAGAATATAATATTCTCTTATATCTATTAGACAGGGGAATTATAATTCACCACTGTTAATGTCTTAAAAGACATTTTATTTAACATTAGGCTTGTCTTAGAGACGATTAAAATATATAATCATTGGTCTCTTGGATCAGTGACCTTGTAAGGGTCGAACAAAGTTCATTGCCTTTTTTTGACAAGAAGTTTATAAGTATTACTATCATTGTCATTATTACATCTTTGCTTATAAGCATACATCTCTAATGGATGTTATGGTGTATACATCATATTGATGTTTATTAGCCATGATTCATGTTGATCATATAGGCTAAAATAGTGGCTTGGAAAATCCAAATACATTAGGAAGATTGTGTGGTTTCTCATACCGCACAATTCAGGATTGTTAACATGTTTTCAAATGTTAACAGAGAGTCGTTATCTTAAAAAGGTTGTACCATTATAGCCGTTTACTATTTTGGGCTAGGTTATACCTTTAAGAAAATTTATTGGTAGATCAATAAATTTGAAAAGCTCTTGCGGTCCGTATCCATTACTTTACGGACCGTAAGTCCAAGTGGTTGCGGTCCGTAACCGAACCTGGACTGCAACGCCCAGTTACCTCTTTGCGGACCGTAATCCTAGGGCTATACGGTCCGTAACCGATGACCAGAAGACAAAAATTTTTAAAACTTTCATACACTTGACCATGCATTTTCAAACTCGAATTTTTAGCAATGAATCAGTAGAATAGTCCACCTGATCAGTCCTGCCTTGCCAGAAAATGATGCCATGCATTTGTGTCTTCTTTGGATGCTTTAGAAATGGACATAATAGAGTATTGTCGGTTTATGCACATGCATTCTCATTTCTTGAAGGTTAGTGGAATCATTACGATTTCAACCGAATAATTATGCATTCTTTAGCAGACTTGTTATGAGAATGTATTTATAATTTACAAAGGCTTGTGAGCATTAAACGGTCACTCAGAGGTAGAATTAACACGTTGATACGTTTAATCCCCTTAGCCTCATATTCTTTTGATTACATTCACAAACGGTTTGCTATATTCCATAAATCTCTCGATTAGGAATATATTATTCATGTAGTGTCAATCAGAGGCTCAAGTTTGGCATGTTGACATTTTAAGTCCTTCAAGCTAAATTTTTTCCACATAATTGGACACGTTTTTACATGGTGTTACATCCTCACCCCCATAAAAGAAATCTCGACCCCGAGATTTACTGGAATAAGTGAGGGTACTTTTGTTGCATAGTGGACTCAACTTCCCACGTATATTCGGGACCTCTACGAGCATCCCATTTGACCTTTACTATAGGTACGTCCTTTCTTCGGAGTCTTTTAACTTGTCTATCTTTGATTGATATAGGTTTTTTTGACAAATCTTAAGCTTTCATCAATCTGCACGTCTTTATGGGACATAGCTAGAGATTCATCGGCTAGGCATTTCTTGAGATTACAGATGTGAAACACGTTATGTATTCCACTTAGCTCCTCTGGCAAATTTAGCTTATAAGCTACACTGCCGACACATTCTATAATCTCGAATGGTCCAATGTATCTAGGGCTTAACTTGCCCTTTTTACCAAAACGCATCACACCTTTCCAGGGTGACACTTTCAATAGAACTTTATCGCCTATCTCAAACTTTAGAGGTTTTCGCCTCTCATCAGCATAACTTTTCTGCCTATCCCTGGCATCTTTTAGGCGATCACGAATCTGGACAATTGTAACACCCCTGATTCCACGTGTCACCGGTGGGCCCGGTGGGGAGTATCGTGACGTGGTTGGCAACATAATAGTCAAACAACACAACATTTAAATGCACAGCGAAAGCAAATGAAAGATATATTTCAACCGAATAAAATATTGTAATATCGTGTATCACAATAGTTGAAATTTTATCCACAGACGGATCGAAATTAAATAGGAAACAGTAGTTCAACAGACGTTAGGCATCTTAATCTTGCGAGACTCTTTATTGATGTTAAGGAGAAATATCCAGCCAATTACGAATAGTACCTGCATTTAATCTTTTTGGGAAAATACGTCAGTTTACACTGGTAAATACAATCAACTGACTCATTTTAAAAATGATTAAAAATTGATTTGGATGCACATGGCACAAACATTTTATAACTTGGGATAATTATTTAAATATATAATCTCGTAAAACAATTACATGTTCCTTATGCGTTCAGTAGGCCGGATCGTGTCCGGGTTAAAGATCAATATACACACCAAGGATATCCGGGACATGGTCATTAACCCCCCAAAGGCTTTAAGTAAACAAAACATATTTAAACGGGCCGATCAAATTGTTCAATTAACCACCATAAGATGGAAGATTTAATGCCCGACCAAGCGGTATTTTATATACCGTAACCCAAGCCCGTATAGAGAAAATAAGTTAAAAGTATTTACCTGAGCAAAGTAATAATCACAATAAGCAAATGCAAGTAGCTTTTACTGATTCTCCTATTCTGGAACAAAGGTTTATAATAACCTATTAGAATCCTAACGGGTCTTTAATTAAGCTTAAGCTTAGACCGGTTAGTTTCAAATATACGGTTCGTACGCACGATTAAGCGAAGACCGGATAGAATGTGATTTAGACCCGACAAGTTTGAAGACTTGATTAATATGGGTACATTATACACATTCTGGATTTTGAGATAAAACTGATAAGGTTTGACCCGTTTCGGCTAATTTATGTAAACTAGTTACATAAACCGAACCGAACGCGTAATAAGCGTAACGGGTATCCGTAAGAGCCATATACAGGTTTCCTAAGTTAATATGCTTCAAATATGTTGTGACATCAGTAAGATGTCTTCTATTATGCCCGAAACGAATTTAAACACAAACTATGCCCCGTAGGGGTATTTTGGTCATTTACAAGGTTATAAAAGAGTTTAAGTATTAACCTGAGTTACAGGTCTGATATAATCAGAAAAAATACTTACTTTACTAAGTTATAACAGTAGGGTAGAGTATATATGTGAAATTTATCAATTATAACCAAACTATGCACCGTAGGGGCATTTTGGTAATTTCACATAAGCCGTAAAGCTCAAAACTGAAGTCTGAGTTAAACAAATTTTGCTTACTGTTAAAATATTATAATTTACCTAAAATATCAGTAGGTATCAACCCTTGTATGTTTAAAATAGTTCTAGTACATACTATGCGTTAAAAACGCTTAAAAAGGCGATTAGAAGCCATTTTCGGGTTATATACATAAAGCTGATATTTTTATTATTCCAGAAGGCTTAAAATAATTTATTTATCATATCTAATCAGTAGCAAAAGGTTTGAGTCGATTAGATATGTAAAACTCATTTTATAGCCCGTAAGGGCAAAACCGACAATTACCGGATTAAGCCTATGACTATAAGTTATGCTCAACCTAAAATTAATTAAAAATCTTCAAAAATCCCAAAATATTATATTACATCAGTGGGTAATAAGTTTGATATCAAAAAGTGGGTTTAAATAGGCTATATGCTAATTATGCCGTTTGATCGCTAAAGAAGCTTTCTAATTACGCTAATGAGTATAACTCTTAATCTACACCTCAAACTGATGTCAAATTTTGGGTGCAAGTTTATAATTAAGTAACTAAGGTTTCTACTCTTTTACATTTTCAAAAATCACGTTTTAAGGTGAAAAGGGCATAATGGTCAACATATGAGCAATTAACGGAATCATGCATATTAATTGGATAACTAATGAACCAAGGTGTATAATCACAGAGGGTTATACTAGCATGTAACCTGGTCCAATTAAAGCTCTAATGCATTTCTAAAACATGCTTAAACGGGTCAGAACTGAAGTCAAAGCAAAAGCAAAAGTCAAAGCTTTGCGACTTTCGGTTCCGAACCGGGTCTAAACAGAAAATTGTCGGGTTGAACATGTTTAGACATGTTCTTACACTAATTACCAAGTTATATTAATGATCAAACAGGTTGTATGTGTTCTACATTGCTAATTATGCATAAATTAGAAAATAAGCATTCTGTTGACTTTTTAATAACAAGTTTGACCCGACATTTGACCTAGTTAGAGTGGGAATCAGGGGGAACCCTTTTAAGGGTTTATTGCCCACATAATTACCAACTTATAACTACTTTCAATTTGACTAATCACCGGACCATTAGTGATTAATCGTTAGGTCAACCGTTAATTACGACGGTTTGACTTTTAAGCTAAAACTAAGTAAAAACTCAACTAAGGAAGGTTAAGCAAACTTACTGAAGTCCAATGCACGATTTGTGAAGCTTAGAGAGAAGTCTTGAGCTCCAAAAATGTTCCAAAGTGCAGATGGAAGGTGTGAAGAATTGGTTGCAACCTTGGCCCTTTATATAGTGCTCAAGAACTCATGGATTGTTGACATACAAGTCTATCCATGATCCCAGATGATCCACACATGTCCCTAAGGGTCTAGGGGTTGCTTAGGGGTCGCCCATGAAGTGAAACAACTGATTAAAGTCGGTTAATGCGCAAATACAGGCTGTTGTCTGATGTTTCTGTATCTGGGCGGGCCAGGCGGCCCGCGTAAGATGTTGTTAGAGCTTACGCGGCCCGTATGGGCCTTGTGTTCAGACAAAAACATTTTCTGGTTTTTGCATATTGTCCCTTGGCCTTTCGAAGGGTCAACTAACTTATTTCTTGCAATTTGGACCCTCTAAATTGACACATAAGGGATTCAAGATATATACCCACTTTGTTAAGACCTCGGTTAACTTTATTGTTACCCGAAAAGTCATAACTTTCAACGTTGACGCTTTAACCCCTCGCATACGGATTTGATTATAACTTTCTCATACGATAACAAAACTTTATGAAATTTTTATCACGCATTCTAGTGAGCATAAATTACCATTACAAAGCTTCGGGTTTGCTAAAAGGTCACTCAGAGGTACACTTTAAACATGTTGACACATTTAACCCCTGTGGTTTGTAATCTCTCACTTTCTTTCATATTTAGCTTCGTATGATCCATGATTTATTCGTTTGAAGGTATGAGCATCCTGTAGGGTTACTGTAAAGTATATTTATCCCTTGTTGACGTTTTGAAACCCTTATATTCACATACTTTCCATGTTTGTCAACTTTAGTCCCTCTAGAGTATACTTTCATACGTTCAAGCTTATGACACGTGTCAATACACTATAGGACGTGAATTTTCGAGGTGTTACAACAATCTTGTCCGTTGTTTCAAGGACTATATCAGGTCCTGACAACTGAGCTTCTCCTACTTCTGCCCAACAGACAGGCGTTCTACATTTCCTACCATATAATGCCTCAAAAGGCGCAGCCTGAATGCTAGTATGGTAGCTATTGTTGTAAGAAAACTCAATCAATGGCAGGTGGTCATCCCAACTACCACCTAAATCAATAACACATGCACGAAGCATGTCTTCCAAAGTTTGAATTGTACGCTCACTCTGTCCATCAGTCTGAGGATGGTAAGCAGTGCTAAAATTCAAACGCGTGCCCAAAGACTGTTGGAAACTTTTCAACATTTCCTGAGAAAAGTGAAAGCTCTTGCGGTCCGTATCCCTTACAGTCCGGGTCATCATCCATCTCCATTTCCTGAGAAAAGTGATCCTCGGGCCCCAAAGGGTTGTAGCCCAAAAAGTTGTTAACATTATCATTCGGATTAAATTGTGCGGGAGAGTAAGTAGAATCTGAATGATGAAAAGGATGAGATTGAAAAGAGTGGTGTGATTGGTTTGAGTGATGAGTTCCCTGTGAAAGAGGGGAATGATGGGGTTCGATAGGAATGGGCAACCTAAAGTAAGGAGGGTCAGATGGTGAGGATCCCAGCGAGACAGAATGTCTTGCTGGTTCAAAGCTATGGCTCCAATTATCCTTAGAGTCGGAGCCGGAAAGCGAGTCGGATGGTGTACGCCTATGGGAGGGTCCCGTGCTGCTAGACGGTCCTCCTCACGTTGGTCCTTTGCCCTTTCCTCTTACTCTTGGTGGCATTCTTCCAAGTAACCTGTCAAGACAAGTAATTATAATAAAACAATAAAAGGAAGGTTAAGAGTAAAATCCTAGGTCATTTGCCTAGACGCAAGAGTCTAAGGAATGTGCTTATTGTGTCATTGAGATTAAACACAAAAGGTTAGTGTTTAATTCACTCAATGTTGGCTCTGATACCAACCTGTCACACCCCTAAATTTCCACATATTACCGGTGGGCCCGGCGGGGAGTATCGTGACGTAGTTGATATCATCATAGTCAATGCACACAATATAATGGCACAGCGGAAGGCTTGGTGAATAGACTATTACAAACCATAATGTCTGAGTGTTCGAATAACAGAATATACAGACTGGAATGTAATAAGATCCACAGGCGGATCATAATAAATACAAGAAAACAAAATAACAGACTTCAGGTATCTACGGATTTGCAAGATCCTCTTAAGACACCTAATAGCTCCAGCCTATTTCGAGAGGTACCTGTCAAATCAGTCTTTAAGAAAATACGTCAGTTTACACTGGTAAATACAATTAACTGACTCTTTTGAAAACATTTATGAAAATTGATTTGAGTGCTCAAGGCACAAACTTTTTATAACTTGGGACATTTATTTAAATATAATCTTGTATACAGATTTACATGTTTGTCTTACAATTGGGGCTGGTTGGAAGCCGGTCTTGATTAACCGACTCACCACTTATAGAACCCACAAAGGAGTTATCCCCAACATGTGGGTTTATATTTTAGCATTTTGCATCTGTCAGGTGTATGCCTACACCCTGTGCATAGGTCGTGGCCATTTTCAAATGAAATGAGTCGAGGATATCCAGGACATGGTCGTATTAACCCCCAATGCTTATGTTATCAAACAAGACAGATTAAAACGGGTTATGTAAATTTATTAATCACAATCCGATTAAATGATTTCATACCCGACCAAGTGGTATTATTATAATACCATATCCCAAGCCCGTATAAGGGAAAATAAGTTAAAAGTATTTACCTGATGCTAGCGGTATAATCCTAAAGCTTTTGATGGCACCTTCTACCGGAAGCTATTTAATCTGTATAGAAGGTTTATTACCTATTAGGATGCTAACGGGTCTTTAATTTTGTCAAGGACTTAGACCGACTAGCTAGAAGGAAATCTTACGGTTCTAAACGCTAGATTAAGCGAAGACCGGAATAGAATGAGATTTAGACCCGACAAGCTTGGATACTTGTATAATATGGGTAAACTAAACACATTCTGGAAAATGAGGATTTATTGATAAGGTTAAGCCCGTTTCGACTATTTTATGTAAACTAGTCATATAAGCCGATCCGAACGCGTAAACGCGTAACGGGTAACCAAATAACTTATATACAGGTCTTAATCATTATTATGCTCAAAATATGTTAAAACATCAGTAAGATGTTAACATATATGCCTAAAAAGTAATTTAAACAAAAATAAGTCCTATAAGGGCATTTTGGTAATTTTAATGCCCATAAAAGAGTTTAATTGTGCAACTGGGTTTCAGATCTGATTTAATCAATAAAAATATGCATTTTTATAAATTATATCAGTAGGGTATTTGATATATGTGAAATTTATCTTATATTACCAAACTATGCACCGTAGGGGCATTTTGGTAATTTTACATAGGCTTTAAAGGTCAAAATAGACTTCTGAGTTTAAAAACTTTGGCTTACTGTTTAATTGTATACATTAACTTAAAACATCAGTAAGTAATACGTTTCATATGCCAAAAATAGTTTTAACTCATACTATATACTAAAAACGCTTAAATGTCGGTTTAAAGGGGTATTCAGGTTAAAATAGGAAATCTGAGTTTTTTAATCAGTTTATACAGTTCAAAATACTTTATTTATTATATAAATTCAGTAGCAAAAGGTTTGGTACTAAAAGGTTATGTAAAACTCATTTTATGCTTGAAAAGGGTAAAACCGACATTTACCGAAATTAAGTTATAATCTTATGTTATGCTCAGCCTAAAAATAATTAAAAATCTTCAAAAATCCCAAAATATTATTTTACATCAGTAAGTAAAAAGTTTGGTGTCAAAAATCGGGTTTAGATAGGCTTTATGTTAATTACGCCATTTAAAAAATAAAAAGCTTCTTAATTACGCTAATGAGCATAACTCCTATTCTTGACCTCAAACTGAAGTCAAATTTTCGGGACATGTTTAAATATCAGTAGCAAAGGTGTTAATCCATTCACATTGTTAAAAATCTCAGTTGTATGTTAAAAGGGCGTCCATGGCATTATTAAGCATAACTACGATCAAGTGTATATAATTCAAACCACTAGGCACCATGCAATATAACTCCAGAGGGTTATATTACTAAGGAATGTGGTCCTAATGGAAGCTTAAAACATGGGAGAATTAAGCTTGAACGGGTCAGAACTGAAAGTCAAAGCAAAAGTCAACCTTTTGCGACTTTCGGTTATAAACTGACCTTAAACTATTAATTGCCGGGTTAGGATTGATAAAACATGTTTTAATATTAATTACCAAGTCATTAGAATGTTAAAATATAATTTAGAACCTCTGGTTTATTAATTTTAATCATTTTCAAAAATTCTGTTCAGTTTGACTTTTTGTCAAACTACTTTGACCCGACAATTGACCAGTCAAACGAGATAATTAGGAGGTGCCCTTTTAAGGGTTAATCACCTACACTAATGTGGTTCAATAACCACTTTCAATTTTATCAGTGGCTGGACCATACAAGATTAAAACGAAAGTCAAACCTAAATTATGACAAGTTTGACTTCTAGGTAATTAAGCTACTTAAAGTGACTAGGCAAGTGATTAGGAGCTTACTATAGGTTCAAGCTGTCTTTTCTACACTTCTAACTCTTCTCCAAGTCCTTGCAAGCTCCAGAGATAAGTGCTTGAAAGTTGTTTGCAAGAAGTGCTCATGAACACAAGTCTAGTGTCCCTTATATACTAAACCCCAAATGCTTGGATCAAGAACAGCTGTTATGGAAGGCCCTAGGATCATCCCAGGTGTCCTAGTGGTTTATAAAAACCGTCCAATAGTCCCTTGTTTCAAATTTCATGAGTTAGAGTCGGTTAACAGCTTGAACATACATCTGTCCAATATTTCTGCCCAGCGACGAGCTTACGGACCGTAAGGGAAAGCTCTTGCGGTCCGTATCCATTAATTTACGGACTGTAAGTCCAAGTGGTTGCGGTCCATAACCGAACCTGGACTGCAACGCCCAGTTACCTCTTTGCGGACCGTAAGCCTAGGGCTATACGGTCCGTAACCGATGACCAGAAGACAAAAAATTTTAAAACTTTCATACACTTGACCATGCATTTTCAAACTCGAATTTTTAGCAATGAATCAGTAGAATAGTCCACCTGATCAGTCTTGCCTTGCCAGAAAATGATGCCATGCATTTGTGTCTTCTTTGGATGCTTTAGAAATGGCCATAATAGAGTATTGTCGGTTTATGCACATGCATTCTCATTTCTTGAAGGTTAGTGGAATCATTACGATTTCAACTGAATAATTATGCATTCTTTAGCAGACTTGTTATGAAAATGTATTTATAATTTACAAAGGCTTGTGAGCATTAAACGGTCACTCAGAGGTAGAATTAACATGTTGATGCGTTTAATCCCCTTAGCCTCATATTCTTTTGATTACATTCACAAACGGTTTGCTATATTCCATAAATCTCTCGATTAGGAATATATTATTCATGTAGTGTCAATCAGAGGCTCAAGTTTGGCATGTTGACATTTTAAGTCCTTCAAACTAAATTTTTTCCACATAATTGGAGTTTAGAACACGTGTCTATACGTAATTGGACACGTTTTTACGTGGTGTTACAAATGCGTAGGAAGAGGCATCCTCAGCTGAGCAAATCCCAAGCCCCCCAAAATGTGTCGGGAGGGAAGCTAACCACCATTGTAGGTCCCCGAAAAAGGCACCCCCACAAACAACAATGTCCTCGATCGCATTCCGAAGCCCCTTGTAAAAAACAGAGACGACTTCCCCGACATAAGAAGGCTGTCACGTTCTGAGTCCAAACAGCAGTTTAGCAACCCCCATGCACGAACGAAGCAGGAGGAGTTCGCTCTGAGGGTCCTGAAGGCGTTTGAGGCATCCCATCAGATCAACCGCACATTTGGCTCTTTTTAGTGCCAAACCACTAATAAACTCCCCATCTCTACTGACAGCACCACCCAAGACTTTCACACCATGCACCGGCCTACCAATCTCCCGCGGAAATAAACCCTCCAGAGTCTTCACCACGTCGCATGTAGGCCAAAAAACTTCAGTTTTTTAATGTTGAGAAGGAAGCCCAAGGAGGGGCCCTCCACTCTAATGATGTCTAAAGCCTTGGCAACCTGTGTAGCATCTCCAATAATGGTCCCATCATCCAGGTACCAGGCGTGAAAAAGAAGCTTACAACGATATCTGATTCGGAGAACAAGAGGGTGTAAAACAAGGGCAAAAAGAAGAGGCCCTAAAGGATCCCCCTGCTGAACCCCCGCGGAAGACCAAATATAATCATTCCCCACATAAAGCCTAGCTGGTTGCCCATATAAAAAATCAACCCATGCAGAGATGGATGGACACATTTTCCTTACCTCATTTAAAAGAGCAGTTCTATCCACAAGGTTAAAGGCATTCGAGAAATCGACGGTAAGCATAGCCAACGACCCGTCTCGGTGGTGTGCATTTAAGAGCATGTTCGCACTATGAAGAACCGCCTCAGCCCTGTTTGGAACCCCGACGCCAAACTGAAAGTCGCCAAGATATTTGGCCATATCCTTCCCCACCCCCTTCATCGCTACCTTAGAGACCACTCTCCTCCAGATCGAACCCACTGCAATAGGTCTAATCCCATTATCGGGCTTGAGAAGGGGCGTAAGAGGAGCAGATGCAACAAACTCCGCCAAACTCCTCGGACACCCCCTCGCAAAAATAAGTTAACCACAGCTGAAATCGCCCTGATTAGGCTAACCGCAACACGGACCCTTCACCACAAAGGGCGTCCAAAATGTGTTGAGCCCTCAAACCATCTCTCCCACATGACGTCCCTTTCGGGAAGGATTTGATACACCCAAGCACACTGTCTCCGCTACAAGGTGAGGTTCTGACGGAAGGAAAGCGGGCATGGTCGGAGGGGGCATGCACGGGTGTTTATCCATGAGAGCCTTCATAGTTTTCTTATCATGTGGCGCGACCCCAGAAGAACAAAGGACCTTAACTGCAGCGGTAAAATGACCATCGGCAACCTTACGTAAACACTGCTTGACATTAGAACTCACATCCTCGCTTTTTTTTCCAGACATTTTCTTAAAACCCTCCGGACCCTCCTTCACAGGTTGAGCAAACAAAGACTGAATGAGAATGCCAAACCCCTCACGGTCACCTCATTGGGACAACGCCCGCTGTATACTGAGACATTGACCATTTTTCCTATTGCCCGACCTCTTATCCTGGCGGCTAACCGGCGTAAATACACGCAAGGTACACCGAGGTAATAGCAGAAGTCGAATCCATGCATCAACCGAATCAGGCATAGCCACCACATTATCCAAAGCTGTGGTTAAGGCTTGGGCAAACGCCATGCGACAGCTAAAGGGGATGCTCTTAACAATTTTAATAGGAAGAGAGAAAACTCGGTCAAGTAGAGCAACATCAACACATACCTCTCCAGATGGGGAAACCTCTGATACGGTACACGGTCTAGGGACACCCACAATAAAACCCATTTCACCCACTTCCGTTGGCACAAACCGAACAACCCGATCTTCATGGTGACTCCCCCGCCGGAAAGAATGAAGGCACATGCACTCCCAATACAACCATTGTTCAGACAACCTAAGGGCTTCACAAACAGAGGTAAAAAGATTAGGGTGTTTATGTTCGTCCGCTTACTAAATAAACAAACATAAACAATCAAACTTCACACCGAACAGTTCATGAATGTTTGGTTCATTTACAGGCTCAAGTCGACCATGTTTTTATAATTTTCACACGATTGAATATCGTAAGGGTACAAATATTGTGTGTACTTGAAATTCATTGCCTTCACATACACATTCAAGATAAATTGTTGTACAAAACATTATGTTGTAAAAGAAGAAACTTCGCCACAAATGGAGTAACATACTCTGGCTGTTAGCATGAAATCAGAAAAACAAAACAGAAGTGGGAAATGGTCTCGGTCGGTAAGCATTGTTTGGTGTTGGCTTTTGCTTTCTTTCCTAATTCTTTTTCCAACGCAAGTCACCAACTACTTCTTTCATCTCTCACCATCAAACATAAAAGATGTCATGTATACCAAAACTTTTTCTCCATAGATTCTCTCTATCTTTACAAAATATACGTATTTCTAATTCTAATTTATATTGACCATAAAAGGATTAGATTTTTCTAACATTCTAATCTACTATCAGTTCTATTAATTGTCCACCGTAGGATTCAAATACTTGATCTATTGGGGAGACATGTTATTTTACGCATCTGATCCACTGAATACGACTGCTAGTCTAAGAGCATTCTCATCCAATCCATCAAAACTTGTGAGGGTGAGTTTTTATATTGTAAAGGGTATAAAAAGTGGTTGTGAGTGGATGAGAGAGAAAATGTTACTGTTCATCTGTATATTTGGGGGACACTGTTCACCCAGTATAAGTTTTTTTAATATATATTGAAAATGGTTGTGAGTGAAGGAAAGAGAAAAATGTAATGATAATATTATTTAATTGAAAATGAGAGAGAAAGTATTTGTTTTTAGTGGAAATATATTGATATAGGATTTGTTTTTTAGTGGAATGTATGTATAATTTGATGGATTGGATGAGAATGCTCTAAAAGCCCTTTGGTAGCTTAGTGACATCTTGAGGGTGAGATAAGGCTTAGAGACCATTAGGTGCTGGGTTCGATTCCTACAAGAGGGTTTTTCCTAGATTTATTGGTTTCCTCCAGAATTGGTGTATCTCTAATAGAGATGGATATAATTTGGTGGTTCCGCTGGTAACACGATAATGTTTCAGTGATCTGTCAGTAATCCAATTTTTTCGTTCAAAAAAACAGTAATATAAAAAAAATATAATGAATTATATTGTATGAGAAATTTACTTCTCATATTTATCTTTTGCTCTTGTTAAAATAGGGATTGCCTCACTTACATTTTAAATGTTTACAAAAATTTACTTATGATTGAAATCTTTAATAAAAATTGAATGACTTTAAAAAACAGATCTTTGAGTAGCTTTAGTTTAGAAATTTAGGAAACTTAATTACTATTCTATAAAGTTACTTTCCTAAAATACAATGAACTGGTTCTTATTTATTTATTTTGTAATTGTATGTAACAAAAACAAATTTGATTTATTTATATTTTGAAAAAAAAAATATTTCAAGATTTATAAATATTAAACACTACATTTTATATCTATTATATTTCGAACGGCTGAGTTTTATTTATTTATTTAAAATAAAAAAAGGACAACATCAAACAGCCCTAATAGTAAAATCAGTGTGTTTGAATAGTTTGGTGGGGACTGCTCACCATCTTTTGTCAGTACTTTCTTCTTTGAGTGTCACAAACCAAACCCCTTAAAGAAGGAGAAAAAACCCACAATCTTTTCACAGCCTTTATCATTTTCTTTCACACCCCATTTGTTGTTCACTTGTTCACCTTTTATTTCTTAAGATGAGGTCAATCATGGCTGCCAAAACCCCTCAAGATTCTTCCTTTTCATTCTCAAGAAGATACTTCCATTGGAAAAAGAAGATTGAAGATGAAGATGATGAAGAAGAAACCCTCAATTTCCATTCATCATCACTTGCATGTGTTGTCACGGAGGAGGATGTCAATCTTGACGATCATCATAACCCCCGGGTGCCTCAAAAGGCACCCAGGAGAAAGAAACCGATTTTTGTGTCGGTTTCTAAACTTCGTTCGGCACTTACTTTCCGCAAGAGCCGAACAAGTTCTGGTTTGGGAAAGACCAGAACCATGATGGGCACCCTTTTTGGATACAGACGTGGACACGTCCACGTCGCGTTCCAAGAGGACCCGAAGCTCGGCCCGGCATTTCTGGTTGAGCTAGCCACCCCGACCAGCTTCCTGGTCCGGGAAATGGCATCGGGCCAGGTTCGGATCGCGTTGGAATGCGATAAAAAGACTGAGAAGAAGGGTTTTAAGCTGTTAGATGAGCCACTTTGGAGGACATATTGTAATGGCAAGAAATGTGGTTATGCAATGAGGCGTGATTGTGGGCCGGATGAATGGAAAGTGTTTAATTCTGTTGGGCCGATTACCATGGGCGCCGGAGTGTTACCAGACAGCGGCGGAGGCGGTGGTGAAGGTGAGTTGATGTATATGAGAGCAAGGTTTGAGAGGATTGTGGGGTCAAAAGATTCTGAAGCATTTTACATGATGAATCCTGATAGCAATGGAGGACCAGAACTTAGTATTTATCTTATTAGAGTTTGAGATTTGGATATTCAAAACTCAGGTTTATGTAAGATTGTAAGTCTTGGGCTTTCAGATATATCATATATTATCAAGATTTGGTTCTTCATGTAGTTTTTTTTTTTTTTTTTGCTAATAAATGTATCTAGATTCTAGAAGTTAAATATATACCACTTCCTATTTGAAAAAAAAAATTATTTTGGATGTTTATGTAGTGGTTTCTGTTGTAATATTAAATTTTGCCATAATATGGAAGTTGGATTATTTTCAACTACAAACGAAAAAGTCCAAAGTGAGTGATTAATCAAGATCCAATTTTAAAATGAGAATATTGATATTTGAGTAAATTACGTTTTTGGCCCCTGTGGTTATATCAGTTTTACTATATTGGCCCAAAATAAGAATTTTTAACAGATCAGCCCCCATGGTCCCATTATCTAACCGTTTTGGCCCCTGCGACTAACTCCATCCATTACCCTGGTTAATTATTTGTCACATGCAAGGGTATTTTTGTAATTTCTCTTCCCATTTAAATCTAATTTCTATTTACCAAAAGTTTCTGCACATCAGTTTCTTGAACAAATCAGATCATCATCTGCATCTCTCTTGAACAAAAACCCAGATCTGATTTCTTGAACAAATCATATCATCATCATCTGCGTGTCTTGAACAAATCATCATCTGCATCTCTTGAACAAAAACCCAGATTTGATTTCTTTAACAAATCAGATCATCATCATCTGCGTGTCTTGAACAAATAGTACGGTTGATTGATGGTATGGTGATGATGGTGGTGAAGAACGGTGACCAGAGAAGACGATTGATGTGGGTTACCAGTGATGATGAGAGGGTGGTTCACGGTTGTAGGTGGTGGTTGTGGTGGACATCGGAGGTTGGTTCGACGGGGAAGACGATGGAGAAGAACGGCCGGTGGATATCAACTCCGTTCAAACATCCGGCGACGATTGAATCACCCAGGTCAGTCGGATTTGGGGGTTTCATTCGAACACACAAAACACTGAATTTGGGTTTTGTTTTTGATTTGTTCGTTGACAATTTTGTGTTAAGAATTTAGGGGGTGTTTGGATGTTGTTTATGTGGGGATGATGATGATGATGACGATGATCTGGGTTAGATGATGATTGTTCTTGAAGATTAGGGTTTGAAGATGATGATGTGCAGATGATGGGTTCTTGTTCTTGAATTTAGGTTTTGTTTTTTTTTTTTTTTTTTTATTTGTTCATGTTCATTAAGATCTGAAACTGATGAAGATGAAGAGTGTTCTTGAAATCTGGGTAAGTTTATGTAGATGAAGAGTGTTCTTGAAATCTGATGAAGATCTGAAACTGATGTGCAGAAACTTTTGGTTTTTTTTTTTTTTTTTGTTCAAGTTCATGTAGATGAAGAGTGTTCTTGAAATCTGATGAAGATCTGAAACTGATGTGCAGAAACTTTTGGTAAATAGAAATTAGATTTAAATGGGAAGAGAAATTACAAAAATACCCTTGCATGTGACAAATAATTAACCAAGGTAATGGATGGAGTTAGTCTCAGGGGCCAAAATGGTTAGATAATGGGACCATGGGGGCTGATCTGTTAAAAATTCTTATTTTGGGCCAATATAGTAAAACTGATATAACCACAGGGGCCAAAAACGTAATTTACTCTTGATATTTTATGATCAGCTGACTGCAGTGCATGGTGAGTGTTCATATTCAAGTGTTTTAACAGTTTAAGTTGAAGTCATTTAAGTTTTTTCTTTCTGTCTGTGTTTGACTCACTGACTTTTAATCTTTCATATCCTTGGTAAAAAGCAAATCTATAGTATTAAAATGAGATTTCACTTATTGAGACATAGATAGTTAACTTGTGTTAGATTTTATTGTTAACGAGTAATAATGTAAAATAAGTAAATGGCTAACGGGTGAATGTGAATATGTCTCCATCTACTTTTTAGTACATGTACAGTACATGGGATTATTAAATAGCTAATAATGTATGTGGGGAGGGTGTGGGTGTTGGGCATCCTCGGCAGTACTGTTTCTCGTTTTTCGTCTCGCCTTGTGCATCCTTGATCCTTATCCGTCCCGCTCCTTCTAGGTGTCCACTATAATTTGGGAGAGACATTAAGTTGTTTTCTTTCATTGTTACCCGACCGCATTGGGAGATGTTCTCTCTGGTACGAGAGGCACCACATCAGCTTCCACCTCAGCCTTGACGTGACTATGCCGGTTCCATTCACTCAACCCTAAGGTCATAAATATTATCATGTCCTAGAAATGTCCATATCTAAAAGTTTTGACCTGAATTTGGTCATTTGTTAGAAAGTAAGAATCTTATTTGATTTTGCAATTTTAAGTTATATTAAAAGATATTACAAAAAGGAATTATCAAACCTTGAATCTAAAGCTACAAATAATACTCTAGGAAAAATTGATTTTGGTGATCTTCCATTCCATCATATCACACTAGTACAAAACCATGTTTTTGTTGGTGTCAAATTCAATTTTTGGTAGTGTTTTAGAATATAAAGCACCAAATAACAAGATTACCATACTAATAAATAAATACCACCAAAAAATAGATTACAAAACACCATTAAATGCTTCGAAGTTATACAGCACCATTAAATTGATTTTTTGAGGGTGAAGTTGTTAATGGCACAATTAAATTGATTTTTTAAGGGTGAAGTTGTTAATAGCACCATTAAATTGATTTTTTGAGGGTGAAGTTAATAGCACCAACAAAGTGAACCAATCAAAACATTTTGTTAGGCGTCATATGGATCATAATCTTACTGTTTTCAATTGCTCTCATCCTATTCAATCAATAGATCAAATTAAGCCTCAAAAAACACAACCTTTAAACCCACATATATACAGACACAATGTTAAAATCAAAATCTTTTTTAGAGAGAGAAAAATGTTAAGGAGGAGCAATGCATCACCAGAAAGTTTTCCGGAACGGCTTCCACAGCATCAAGAAACCGGCGATGTGCCGTAAAGCGTATCAATGGCCTTATCTATGAAGAGACACGAGATTTTTGAAGATCTTTATTGATGATTTTATGCGTGATGCCATCAACTACACCGAAGATACTCGCCGGAAAACTATTTGGTGGTATATTTGTTGGTGCTCTCTCAAAAAGCTCTAAAAAAGACATAAATCCTAGCACCAAAAAACTACTTTTGTACTAGTGTCACTCCGAACGAATACCAATTTTCTTATCAGTTATCACCCTAGTAAAAAAGATGAATTCAGTGCACCAAATTTGATTGAGATCTGTGATTTTCCACAACAAATGTTTAGCTGAGATGTATTCATATGACTATTTTGATGCTGATAAAAGAATACTTAAGTTTGAACTCTCAAACTACATTAAAGATTTGCTAAGTTGAATGCTTTATCTATTATTGCAAAATTGATGGTGGGAATATAAAAAACACCTTTCATTTACGTTGATGTATCGTTTATTGTATTTATTATCAGTTTCCCAATCGCAAGTTTTTCTGTAGTGATGTACATTAACCCTAATTTGCCTAATTAAATTGGTGATGAATATTTGAACCATGGTTATATTTGTGACATTGAAAAAATGTTGCTTGTGAGCGTTAGTTTTATTGTAGACATATTTTTATTATGTATTTTACGTTGAATTTAATATTATATTTTTATTATGTGTAGCCTAAAACCGAACAAAAAAATAAAATAACTTATGGTCCCGTTTGCCACTTTAAGATAGCAAATCGCAAAATTCCAAAATCCATTAATCAAAAGTCTGGTAAGATTACAAAATAAGATGTTTTAAAGTTTATGATGAAAATACTTAATTTGTTTTCACCGATTATAATCATTTTTATATTTGACCCCGTGAATTAGAAGGTCTAAATAATGGGTGTTTGTGTGATGTAAAATTGGGCGATCATTGACTACTTTAAATTTAATCATCATCATATATTCACATGTTTCCTTGCATTCATTTGGAAGTGAGTGTGGCAACGCACGCTTGCCTCAAAATCCGGTGTTTGTGGACATATAATCAAGATTAGGTATTTTAATCCTATCTATAAATAGTTATATAATTTAATTTATACCTTCTAATGTTCGTTTTTAAAAAAAATTAATATTATAAGATTGAGGTAGGAGTTCGCTACAAAGTCCATTTTTCATATAAAGTGTAAAAAGTCATAAAACACCATAATGTCAACCATAAAATACACTAAAAACCCACAAATAACAAAGTGAATATTACTAAAACCACATATTTGTGGATTTTGTGTTGTGTTTTAGATGATAAGGCTTTGATTATCGAATGACTAACATTAATGTGTTTCATCTTGATTATCATGTTGTGTTTTATATTCATAGTTCTACGATGACGTGTTTGAAGTTTTTATGGACTGTTAGTGTTTGGATATTGTGTTGTAATCTTCACTTTGTTATTTGTGGGTGTTGATTGTGTTTTATGGCTGAAATTATGGTGTTTTATGACTTTGTACACTTTGTAGGAAAAATGGACTTTGTAGCCGAACGCCACCCATGAGATTGATATATTTCCATTAATAAATTTTGGATATTTTGTGAGATATTATTATGAATTTCGTTTTCCTTTGGCTTAAATTGTTCAATTTATGTCATAAAAATATGATCAAACCTATAAAATTAATGGTAAACTTCAAACCATCTTCAGGTTGGCAAGATATGTATGGGCAAAGATAAACCTTTGGTGCAAGATTGATGTAGGTCATGTGGATTCCATTCAAGAGATGTTATTGGTTCCGGATAACTCGGTTTAGAAGGTGGCTCTAAAGAAGGTGATTCGTACCATATATATGGCCACTTTTTGATTCATTTGAAAAGCTAGAAACAATAAATTTTTAACCAGAAAGTTAGCCTTGGGAAGAAGTGATGGAATAGATTATGTCAA
Source organism: Helianthus tuberosus (assembly GCA_030545235.1). Classification (NCBI taxonomy): domain Eukaryota; kingdom Viridiplantae; phylum Streptophyta; class Magnoliopsida; order Asterales; family Asteraceae; genus Helianthus; species Helianthus tuberosus. The sequence continues at coordinate 137,598,288 of CM060419.1, forward strand.
ACTTGTTTCTTTGGCTCAAACATAGAGCACAAATGCATAATTTATAGAATGATATGTTTGGTGTTCCTTTAATTTCCAGTTAATGTATATGTTTTATATAGCTACTTGCTAATGTTCTTAATAATAAAGTATTTGCCGTTAAAGTAAATAAATAAAATTAATGGTAAACATGCAATGTTAGTGTACATATTATTTTTTGTTGATGTCACCTCAACCTAATACCACGTTTCATATAAAGCCCCACAACATCCTTTGATGATGTGAAGGGTGAAAAAATGTGCCTACGTGGCACCATGTTACAACATTTTTTTCCCAATAAAGCTTCAAGATAGTCTCTTCATAACATATGGTCCAACAAGTTGAATTTTTTACAACTAAAAGAAGAAAAACACATAAAAATAGGAGAGCGGACTCCGAAAATTAACAAAATGGGTATTGACTTTTACTTTTGTTCAAATAAGCATTGACTTTTAGTTACATGTGTCATGATGGAGTAGTGTTATCAAAGTGTGGGCTATGGAGGAGCCAGATTATCGGAGTGTGGGCTATGGAGGAGCCGGATTGGCATTGACTTTTACGTTAGTGTCAAGTTGGCTATGATGGAGCCAGATTATCCGATTTTGGGCTATGGAGGAGCCTGACTACCAAAATGTTTTAGTTAACTTGCTAATCACTTTAGTTAACTTGACTGTTTCCATGACACAAACCTGTATATACAATTGGCATTTACCGCTATTTCAATTCTTCTAACTATACAAAATTTTAGATTATTTCATATCATGTCTACATAAACCCATATATATAATTGGCATTTACCGCTATTTCAATTCTTCTAACTATACAAAGTTTTACAGTATTTCATGAATTTAATATGCTAAATTAAATCAAAATAACAAAAGACCTTAGTTACTCTGGGATTAAGAATCTTTTTCTTAGAATTAACTCATATGATATAATGGTACAAGAAAACAGTGAAGACCACCAACGCATTATTGATTAATCGGTTGGACAACGTATGGGCCAACTTCGTTTCCTTGTCTTGATTTTCAAGAACAAACCTATAATGGTTTTCAGGTAGAAAAATCAATACAACGTTTATTGGGTTCACAATTATGAGGCCATTCTTTCTAAAGTCAAATCTGACACTCATTATTAATTATTAATTTAATAATATGTTCGATCAAAAAGTATTTTAGAAAGACCAAAACGTACCTAATTCAAAAAGTATTATTGGGTTCACAATTGTGGTCGTACATCAGTAGCTGGTGTAAATGTCAGGTTATTGTGGCTTTCTCGTTCAAGGACCTGATCGAAGCTCACAATCATGTTGGCTTGTGCGGTCAGAAAAAAGAAGTTGTAAAGGGCATCATCAAAATTGGTTGCTGGAGCATTTGGAAAATGAGGAATGAAGCAAGGTTCAACAACAAATTGGTTAGTCTAGATCGGATTATTAGGGAAGTTAAAAATGTTGGTTTTTTGTGGTACAAAACGAGGTCTAAAAAAGAGCCGGTCCTTTGGACTGATTGGTGTAAATTTGTAAATATGTACCTGGTTTTTTGTTGGGCTGTCTCGGTTTGAGGCAGTGTCCTGTTCTAATGAAGTTTACTTTTCAAAAAAAATATATATATGTACTCCGAACAAGTGTAATAAAAACAACCTAAAATGTGTGATGTTTTTTTCTTCTTGACACTTATTTTAAAAGGCGAAAGAATAGCTCGTTTTGTGCTTATTGTGTGGTTGTGTTTAAACTCCACAAAGCTACTAAAACAAAGGACAACAAACCTTGTGGAATAATTGGGTTCCACCGAAAATCAACATTTTTTGATGGAGGGCATCAACTAACCAGATTCCGTCTAAGTCGAATCTTGCTCTTCGGGTAGTGACGGTTGAAAATCTTATACGTTCTTGATGTGGGTTAAGGGAGGAAAACACTTGTCATATTTTGTGAGATTGTTGGATAGCCAAGTCAATTTGATGATCAATTATGGCTTGGCTCAAGATCCTGTTCCCTGGCTGGGAGCTTTCTATCCAACAAATCCTAGATCTGGTAGTGAATATGAAAAGTCCAAAAGATTGGAAGATCATTGGAGCGGTTCTATTGGTTACGACTTAGGAGATTTGGAAAGCGATGAATGAAAAGACCTTCAATAATTATCATATCCACTTCACTCGAACGGCGGATCTTATCGAAGAGAATTCGTTTTAATGGATTACGAGTAGATCTAAATATGTTGATATTAGTTGGAATAGTTGGTGTGAGTTTAATATTCGTGATATAATCACGTAACTTTCAAGGTTCTAGTTGTATGTTGACCTGGTTTTCTATGTATTTTATAGAAGTTTTTTTTTTTTTTTTTTGAAAGGAAAACTTCATTCAAAACAAAAAGGCGCAGACATCAGAAAAAGGACCACACACCCCACAAATTACAACATATACAACGGGTTTTTAACCCAATCGTTCCAATAAATCCTAGTGTTTTTGGACCTATACTTTAACCAAATGAAAGTCGTAGACTTGATCAAAGAAACCACCTCCGGCACTTTTGGTTCAGCATTTTGAAAAACCACCTTGTTCCGCTCTTTCCAAATAGCCCAACTAGTGGCCCAAAAAATCCCACCGATGGTCTTCTTGTCCTTCGCAGAGCTGGAACTCGAATTAGGCCATTTAAGAACCGATTCATAATCAGGGAACGAAGCAGCTCCCATTTTGCACCAACTCCACACCATCGACCAGACCCCTGTAGCAACGTAACAGCTGAAAAAAACATGGCTGATCGACTCATCTGCTGCATTACACATCGGACAAGTAGCACTAGGGACCACGACGTTCCTCCTTATCAGCTCGACACGAGTTGGGTCTCTCCTTATCAGCTCTACCTTTATAGAAGTTGCCGTTCAAAAAGAAATTATCTTAAAAATCTAATATAAAGATAAAAACACTTGATAATAAGAAAAATAGACGAGAAGAAAAAAGAGGTCGAACATGTGTTAACATCATTTATTATGATCTTGAAGGATTAAGTAGACATAATAAGTAAACATATACTTCAAAAGTGTGCACATGTGTGTATAAAAAGAGATTTTAACGAAGGCAACTCGTGGTAAACAAAAATGGAGAATGAAAATAGTTAAAAAGTGTAATTATTCATAAAATTTTTGAAGGTTTAGTTATAGATTTTTTTTAAATGAATGTTTAAGAAAATTGATATTCAATCGCCATTATGGTACATCATTTGTGTACAATATACAAATATTATATTATTAACGTGTTGCGTTAATGTATTAAACTAGTGATACCCGGCCCGCGTTGCGGGGCGATGGCCGACTAACGAGCGAGTGTTAGGCAGCTCATTCATACGAAAAACAATTAAATCGAGTCAATCCATTAAAACAAAACACTTTTATAGTTTTGATAAAAAAAAAAAAAAAAACTAAAACAATGGCAATATTGTAATTTTTAACTGAGGAAAAGTTGTATTTTTTGACTGGGGCAAAATTGTAATTTGTCAAAAGCTAAAGTGATGGCAGTACTGTAAATTTGAATCAGTGGCAAAATTATAAATTTTCACAGGGGCAAATTCGTAATTTTGAACTTGGGGTAACATCGTAGAATAAATTTGAACTAATGGCACAATCGTAATTTTAAGCTGGAGGCAAAACCACAATTTTATTTTGAACCGATGGCAAAATATTAATTTTGAGTTTGAGGCAAAAACATAATTTTATTTTGAACTGGGGAAAAAACGTAATTTTGAACTGAGTGCGAAATCATAATTTTTTAAACGGGGAAAAATCACATTTTTGAACAGAGGGCAAAATCGTAATTTTTAGCTGAGGGCAAAAACAGAATTTTATTTTGAACTGGGGGCGAAAAGGTAATTCAGAGTTGGGGGCAAAACCATAATTTTATTTTGAATCGAGGGAAAAATCGTAATTTTGAGCTAGGGACAAAAACGTAATTTTATTTTGACCCGGGGGCAAAAACATAATTTTAAAATGGATATAAAATAATAAACTGGTTTGTCCAATGAGGGAGGGCCAGACAAAATCGTAATTTTGAATTGAGGGCAAAATCGTAATTTTGAGATGAGGACAAAAGCGTAATTTTATTTTGAGCAGGGGGAAAACGATAATTTTAAACAAGAGAAAAACGTAATTTTAAAATGGATATAAAATAATAAACTGGTTGGTTCAATGGGGGAGTGTCAGAAAGCTACCTGGCACTATTCCCCCATTTGGTAAATGTATGTATAGTAAATAAATATATGTATAGTAAATAAATGATGTAACATCTTTGCAGCATTGATTTACGATATAATTTGTAATCGACAAAACAATATATAAAGTGATTGTTTTCATTTAACAATTAATATAATGTAAAGAATTATAAGAACCACATAATATATTTGTTTACCGTGCATAAAATACCACTAGTGGTAATGTGATAGAGAGCTACATAACTATTAAGTAGCTACATAACTATTAAGTGTATCAAGTTTAAAACAACAGGTACAAATGCATCATGAAATTCTTAACATGAAACACTCCCCTATGTAACAATAGTCGCATTTTATAATTGTCTTATTAATTCATTTTATTTGAGTAATTTATATTTTAAAAGTTTCTAAGCTCATCATTTTATGATGCATTTTATAATTATAAACTTAAAACAATATAATAAAAATAAGAAGTATATTATAATTGTTGTAGTAGTTGGCAATGTCTTTATCAACAAATAAGTTATTTTATTAAATCTATAATATCTACCTTAAATTCATATCTTTATTCATACATAAAAAAATAGAGTAAACTGTCAAAATGGTTTTTGGGGTTTGGTTACTTTTGTCACTTTAGTCCTAAGCTCAAACCTTTTGAATCTAGGTTCTTGTAGTTTCAATTTTGTTGTCATTTTCATCCAAAAGCAAAATCTGGTCAGATTTTTCAGTTAACATTCATTTTTTTTTTCCTTTTCCTCTCTTTTAATGAAAGGCAAAATAGTCAGTTTTTTTTAATTTGTTATAATAAAACGTTAAAAGACTATTTTGCCATTTATTAAAAAGGAGAAAAAAGAAAAAAAAAACATTTGATATTAACTGAAAAATCTGACCATATTTTGATTTTGGATGAAAATAACAACATAAAAAGAAATCAAAGGGACCCAGATTCAAGGAGATTTGATTTTTGAAGTAAAGGGTTAAAACTTACCAAATCTCAAGAACCATTTTAATAGTTTACTCTAAAAAAAATATAAGCTCCATGTATCGTATATAATAAAATTTTTGTGTGTAGATAGATCTACATGAATAGACATTCACACAAATCCTCACGGCAAGCAAAAGGTTAAAAGGGGACAAGTTTTGGGGAACCATCGCAGACATAGAATGTAAAAATGACAGAACGTAGATAGATTCTTTTCACTATTTCATACATCACATTTGCAACACAGATTATTTAAGAACATTGGGTGTGGTTTGGGTAGTCTTTTTTAGGACTATCCGTCACGTAAACGTCACATCACGTTCGATAAAGGACCATCTAAAGGGGACTATCTAAGACCATGTGTAGTGGTAATGTGTTATAATGCCCCCACCATGGGGCATTATCCGACACGTGGCGTCCTAGTTAGCGATGGGGCATTATAGCAAAAATGGCGTAGTGGGGCATTATGCCAATAACCCTCATATTATTTTTAATGAAAAAAAAAAACGAAATACATTCAAAAGTGACATTTTCAAAAGTTGTCAGAAGTTCATGTGGGTAACTCAAATTGATTAGTGGGTAGCTCAAAACTTTTGACCATTTTCAAAAGTTGTCAGAAGTCAATCCATTTACACCCCAAATGCAGCGTTTTAAATATAACGCTAACTACAAATTTTTCAGAAAATAACGCCCCAAAACGCCTAGTGTAGTGGGGAGGGGGCGTTTTTTTTCAAATTTTTTTTAAAAATAACGCCCCACTACGGGTGGTCTAAGGGTGTGGAGACTACCCGTTAATAAAAAAACAAATATATAATAAATAATTAAAAAAAAGCCTCTCTCTATGTGGTCCCCACCATCAACCATCAGCCAATCAGAAGCTCCGTCACTTCCGTCTTCCTTCCGCCGTTGGCGACGTGACGAGCCCCAAGGGGGCGGTGTGCGACGTGGGGGACGAGCCGAGACGGGGAGGGGACGACCCCCACACCCCATGGTCTAAGTATTTAAATTTATAAAAACTAGTGTTTTCACGCGCTGCGCGTTGCGCAGCGTGAAAACTTAAAGCAACTCGAATTTATACTGTCAAATATTTGGCCCAACTTGTTTTCGAATAAAGTTTATGTCAAATATATTTCACCGTTACGTATTTGGTATATACAAATTTCGTATATATGCTAATAGAATAAGAGAGATGCTTTAAAATATAAAAATGTCATTTTTTTATAAGAAACAGTATCTTTGTCAATTTTGTCTGATCAACACAATACAAATACTTCAAACACCAATATTAAATCACACCATTAACAGTTAACAATCAAGTAGCAGACTTTTAATCATAATTCAAATCATGCCAATTATAAGCATCCAATTCAATTTCAAATGGCAAAAGTGTATCATAACATTTACAACTACAATTTCAATCTCAAAGTTCAACATGTCGGCTAATTAAAACTAAGATACAATATAAGAACAGATCTGTAGGTGAAGAAACACTGGACAAATGACCGGAATCAGATTATCCAGGGGGTTAGGTTCTGCATAAAAGGGTGGTTTTCTCTCGATTGATTCAAAGGGACAGATCTTCTTCTCCAATGAATACTGCAAAACAGAACACCGTTAGTCTCGTCACGGGGAGAAGGGAGGTTCTCTCCGTGACCACACTCCGGCGTGAGAATAAGTATGTGTTTATGAAGAAGAAGAAGTATAGGTGAAGTGAGTGTAACTTGAAGTTCATACCTAAATTACTCTCATATTTATAGCCGGGAATTTGGGCGGGAAAACCTGTTATTGAATTGTTGACGGAAGATGCTAACTCCGTAAGCGGTTATTTCTCCTTTCGTTAATCTTCTTGATTTGATGTGGGGGCACACGGATCACTTTTTAGATCAACGGCTGGGGAATTGCCACGTGGAAAATGGAGGTTTCTCTTCAATTCCATGCCATCATCGTGATTTCAGGATGTCCTGGGATGATGACACGTGTCCCAGACGGTTATAACCGTCTGGTGGTGCACGATTGAGTCTTCTAGAAGATTATTGCCATAATCCGGTGTGACTCCTTATCGTGTGGTATCAGCTTAGTGAATTATATCCAAGTCTGGGCATCATTAAGCGGAAGTGTTTGCTAGGAATTTTATCCTTTTGTTATGAAGGATTGGCGCAAGGACTTGTATATTTCCTTTTAGCGCGCAGGTGTTGTCTTCTGCCGTTCTTCCAAACTCTTTGTAGGATCAGTGCGCGGCCGCGCAAGGTCTAAAGAGGGTTAAAGGACGAGGTTGTGGTATGGTCCCAAGTATTTGATATGGGGTTTTTGGGACCTTACCCCTTCAAGTCTCTCCAGTCTAGTGTTGCTCTTATGTAAATAAGTGGAGCACTGGACTATATGAGAGAAATGCTTGTAGGTTTTTTGGGCGCGAAAGTGAGGGATCTTCTATGAGAAGATACACTTTGCTCATTATGCTGGCGTTTTTGAAAAAATCATAATTCTTAGAAAGATGTAAATCTTATGAGGGAAGATATTTGTACCTTTCTTCTTTTTCTTTTTTCGCGGGACTATAGTATCTTCTGAAAGAAGATTCCCTTACTCCTCGTGACCTTTGCTTGAAAGTGTTTAGGGAATTTGTGAATTTCCCTCTATTAGTCTGACCTTCATTAATCATGATTCGACGTTTTATTACGTCACTTGTAATAAAAAATGAATATACACAGTACCTTTTCATCTTCTTGCTTTGGTATATGTATCGACGTTGTCAGACTTCATTTATTGGGACATGACATTTTTTCTTGTGGCGCCGTTTAGAGGAGATGATTTGACAGTTAATTATGATTGTAACCTTTCTCATTTATCGATGTCAGCGCTTCTGTTATATATACCTTTGATGGTTTTGAACTTTTTTACCTGATTTGGAAACATGAAGAGTAGGCACTCCTTTCGTTCCCGACGATTGTTGGAGATCTTGAGGATCTATGAGGCCGTCGAAGGTCTCTTTCTTCTTGCTGATTCACCACCGCTGGTAGTTACCGGAAACGAAAAACCTTCCAATTCCGTTTGTACCACAGCTGTGGGTTTTGGTTTTGAATCTCACCGGCCAAAAGACGTTGTTGATGAAAGGGTTGATGCATTATCTGCCGATGATTTGATGGCACGTTTCCCGACTATCCGGAAAGGTGGATGCTTGCCGGTGTACCATCGCCGGAACAGACGCCGTTCTGGTCAGATACCGGTTACTGCTGACGACGAGCTTGCTGTTGATCTTCGCCATTAGGTTAAGTTTAGGGGAATGGTATATACCTCTTTTGATATTGTAGGTATGTTTGTTTTGCGACTGGTATTTTGGAAGAAACAATGTTGTGTTTTTGTAAATGGTTGTTTAAAGTGCTTTTGCTGCACTAATGATATTTTTGATGCACTGTCATGCATGTATGCCTTGGTAGTTTACCAGTTTGTGTTTGGATTACAATATGTTGCATATGCTTAATTGCTTTGTGTAGGTAGAGTGAATGAGAATGGTATTGTGCTCATGTGTGAACGTTAGTCTATAATGCGCGCGAGGTTGTGCTTATTTTAGACTGTTCATGAGGCGTACAATGTTTACCATATTGTTTTCGCTTAAACCAAAAGAATTATATGCAATTTGTAGCAAACAATAACATGTGTAAGGATAACTTTTGTATTAGTAAGGCTCATAACCAATAATACAAAGTAAAATAGAAAAACGCATTGCCTGTATAAATTTGATTTGTTTGAATAGCTCGGCTATATATAACACCTGCGCAGCTGCTGCGCGTTCCAGGTGCGGGGGACGGGTGTTCGGTCGACTCTTTTTAGGGTGTATGCCCCTTTGCCTAGGACCTCGTTGATGATGTATAGCCCTTCCCATTTTGGCGCTAGCTTGCCCGGCTTTTCCACATTAGAGGCTTCATTGTCGCGTAAGACAAAGTCCCCTGGAACGAAAGTACACACGCCTACACGCGCGTTGTAGTACTTTTCAAGTTTAGACTTGTATCTTGCTTCAGCGATGGCGGCGTTCTCGTGCCTTTCTTCGAGAAGGTCTAAATCCATTCTTCGTTCCTGTTCATTGTTTTGCTTTTCCATGGCAAGCATGCGCGGTGATGGAAGGCCAATTTCGGATGGGATTACCGCCTCCGATCCGTAAACAAGACTGAATGGGGTTTCTCCCGTGCTAGTCTTTGACATGGTACGATGGGCCCATAAGATGCTGGGGAGCTCATCGACCCATCCTCTGCGCGCTGTCCCAAGCCTCGCTTTTATCCCATCAACTATTTGTTTGTTGACACTCTCGACTTGGCCGTTTGCTTGTGGGTGCGCCACAGAGGCAAAGTTGTGTTCGATCTTCATTTCTTTGAACCACTTCTGAAGATCTTCTGAGGAAAAATTGGTGTCATCGTCGGAGATGATGCGCAATGGTAATCCGAATCTACAAATAATATGTTCCCATATAAATTTACGGATTACCATTGTTGTGGTTGAAGCTAATGCCTTGGCTTCGACCCACTTTGTGAAGTAGTCTACTGCTACGATATTGAATTTCACTACGCCAGGCGCGTCAGGGAATGGGCCAACAAGATCGATGCCCCATTGCTGGAAGGGCCAGGCGGATGTGACCGGTACGAGTGGGTTCTTTGGGCAGAGGGTTTTTGGCGCTTGGCGCTGACAGGCTGCGCATTTTCGTAATAATTCTACCGCGTCCACATGCATCCCCGGCCAATAGTAGCTTGTGTTATCTTTGCCACTACCATGCGCGGTCCAGCGTGTATCCCGCATAAGCCTTCATGGATTTCCCTGACTAAGTACTGCGAGTCTGTTTTGTCAACACAGCGTAGGAGTGGTCCCATAAATGACATGCGGTATAGAATTCTGTCTGCCATTTCGTAATTTATTGCTTTGTTTTGTATCTTCCTAGCTTCCGCTTTCCCTTCTGGGAGTTTGCCATGTTGCAGGTACATGATGATCGGGGACATCCAGGATGGATTACCGATCTCTATGATGCTCACTTGCTTAAGAGGGACGGAAGGATTGGATAATACCTCGATGCGCACCTCTTTTGCTAGATGTCTGAAACTGGTGGCGGCTAATTTGCTCAGTGCATCCGCATGTTTGTTCTCGCTTCTGTTTATGTGATTTACTTTGAACGTTTGGAATTGGCTGATTAGCATTCGCGCTTGTTCCAGGTATAACGCCATAGCTTCGCCTTTTGCATCGTAGTGCCCATTAACTTGCTCGACCACTAATTTTGAATCAACGTTAGCTTCAAGATTTTTCGCTCCCATTTTAAGTGCTAAACGAAGGCCTGCCAGAAACGCTTCATATTCTGCCTCGTTGTTTGTGCTTCGGAAATCAAAACGTATTGCATATGTTAATTCGTGATCGTCTGGGCTGACCAATCGGAGGCCCGCGCATGCTCCGTCGTCATTAGAAACTCCGTCTTTGTGCAGAGTCCAGACCTTGTTGTCGAAAACGGGAACAAGATTTTGGATTGCTTCACACTCTTGGACTTTTTCTATGGGAACTTATGTGGCAAAGTCTACTAAAACTTGCCCTTTGATTGCTGGCCGTGGTCTATATAGGATATTGTATCCCCCTAGCTCAATAGCCCACTTGGCTAATCTCCCCGCGACATCGGGTTTGGATAGAATTTGTCCTAAGTGGTAATTGGTGAGAACTGTGATAACATGACCAGAGAAATACCGGCGTAGGCGTCGTGATGCATGTACTAGAGCGAGGACCAGCTTTTCGATCATTGAGTAGCGCGTCTCCGGGCCAGTGAGCATCTTGCTAATATAATAAATTGGAGACTGGATGTTCTCTCGTTCCACCATTAACACTGCACCAACCGCTACTTCTGCAGCAGATAAATACAAGATCAGTGGCTCTTTTTCTCGCGGTGCTGTCAGCGTTGGCAGCTGAATTAAACATTCCTTCATTTGCTTGAAGGATGCTTCCGCTTCTGGTGTCCACTGGAAGTGGATTTTCTTGGAGCAGTTGCGCAGTGTGCTAATGAACGGATAAGACTTTGCAGCATGATTTGCCAAGAATCTGTTCAAGGCTGCTAATCGTCCTGTGAGTCTTTGCATATCTTTTACTGTTGTGGGTGATGGCATCAGCTGGATGTCTTGTACTTTCTCCGGGTTTACTTTAAAACCGTCTCTTGTTACTATAAAACCCAAAAATGTTCCTTCTTCCATCCTAAAGGAACACTTTGTTGGGTTGAGTTTTAAGTACACGCTGCACAAAGAATCAAACGTGCGCTGAATATTTGCGAACATTGTTTCTTCTTCGTTGCTCATGATGACAATGTCATCCATATATACTTCGACTGTTTTACCAATGTCTTCCCCGAAGACTGTATCCATTAAGCGCTGGTAAGTGGCTCCTGCGTTACGGAGACCAAAGGGCATTTTTGTATAGCAGAAGATGCCCTTGTCTGGGCGGAAGGAAGTCTTGTCCTCGCCCTCCTCCTTCATTTGGACCTGATGATAGCCTTTATAACAGTCAAGAAAGCACTTCCAGCGAAAAGATGCTAGAGAGTCAACTTTTTTATCTATCTCAGGAAGCGCATAGCAATCTTTCGAGCAAGCTCTATTTAGGTCTTTAAAGTCGATGCACATTCGCCATCCGCCATTGTGTTTTTGAACCATTACCGGGTTGGCAACCCATGTATGGTACTGAACTTCGCGCAAGACTCCGGCGTTGAGTAACTCTGTTACTTGTTCATTCATGGCTTCCATTTTTTCTGCGCTGAGACTGCGCCTTCCCTGCGTGACAGTCTCTGCTGAGGGCCGGGCGTTCAAACAGTGTTGCGCTATATCCCGTGGAACCCCAGTCATGTCCGCTGGGAACCAGGCGAATATGTCCTTATTGTTCGAAAGTAATTCCTTTAATTGTATTCGTATTACCGGTGAAATGGCGTGCCCTAGTAAGATGGTCTGTTCTGGATACTCTTCGTTGAGGACCCATTTTTCCGGCTCATCTGGTGCTGATGGTTTGGCCACTTTTGCTGGTGGCTCATCGTCCACGTGCATAACTTCTTTACTTGAGTATAGAATTGCTACTCCGGTTTCCGTTGGAAACCCGCAAGCAGCATGTGGGATAGAAGTGATCATGCTGAATTCTCTTTGTGATCTTCTTCCTAGCAAGACATCGTGGCGCGATGTTGCTGGCATGACCATGAAATTTACTGTGACTGTGCGTGAATGCTCGCCATATGATAGAGTCACAGGAAATGCAATTTGCCCTAATAGGAACACAACTTCGTTGCAGAAACCGGTGAGAGGAAAATCAACCGGCTCTAAACGAGCTTTGTCCTCTGGATCAAGTTGTTTGAAACACTGCTCATATATTATATCCATTGAGCTTCCTGGATCTATGAACATATAATCCATTCTATAGTGGCCAAAGATGCCGGTAATGATTACTGGTCGTTCCTCCTGAGGACCTCCAGGGACAACAGGAAATATGACTTGTTGTTCTCTCCAATGCTGATTATGGCTTCGTTTGTTTGTCCTTCGAGAAGGACCTCCTTGCACCATGTGTATCTGCTTTGGTTCAGCCTTCTGATGGTTGACATCTTCTGATTTTTGAGTTATTTTGTTATGACTACCAGATTGGATGTACCACTGATTAGGTATTTGTGGGTCCAATACTGTAGTGTTGATTATATCTCCTCTTTCTGTCAAAGTATCAGATCTGGCATTTGACAACTCAGATCTGACGATTTGTGTGATATTTTGGTTCATAGTGATCTGGAATCTGTTAAACCTGTATTCGGGAGTTCGTTCTGGGAGTGGATCTGAATGATTACGGATTTCCAAGGAGTCGTTTCTTTCTGAACAATTATCGTTGCTTCCTTTGATTCCCATGATTCCTTCAATCTGGTCTTCTTGGGTTATGAAACCCTTGAATTTAGATTGAGGACTTGATGGGTGAAGTGATAAATTCTCTGCCATCTGAGAACAGAGAATGGAAAAATAAATCAAAACGAGAGAAAAACAGATGAAACAGAGAAATCGGTGGGCGCCAATGAAGAAACACCGGATAAATGATCGAAATCAGATTATCCAGGGGGTTAGGTTCGGCATAAAAGGGTGGTTTTCTCTCGATTGATTCAAAGGGACAGATCTTCTTCTCCAATGAATACTGCAAAACAGAACACCGTTAGTCTCGTCACGGGGAGAAGGGAGGTTCTCTCCGTGACCGCACTCCGGCGTGAGAATAAGTATGTGTTTATGAAGAAGAAGAAGTATAGGTGAAGTGAGTGTAACTTGAAGTTCATACCTAAATTACTCTCATATTTATAGCCGGGAATTTGGGCGGGAAAACCTGTTATTGAAATGTTGACGGAAGATGCTAACTCCGTAAGCGGTTATTTCTCCTTCCGTTAATCTTCTTGATCTGATGTGGGGGCACACAGATCACTTTTTAGATCAACGGCTGGGGAATTGCCACGTGGAAAGTGGAGGTTTCTCTTCAATTCCATGCCATCATCGTGATTTCAGGATGTCCTGGGATGATGACACGTGTCCCAGACGGTTATAACCGTCTGGTGGTGCACGATTGAGTCTTCTAGAAGATTATTGCCATAATCCGGTGTGACTCCTTATCGTGTGGTATCAGCTTAGTGAATTATATCCAAGTCTGGGCATCATTAAGCGGAAGTGTTTGCTAGGAATTTTATCCTTTTGTTATGAAGGATTGGCGCAAGGACTTGTATATTTCCTTTTAGCGCGCAGGTGTTGTCTTCTGCCGTTCTTCCAAACTCTTTGTAGGTTCAGTGCGCGGCCGCGCAAGGTCTAAAGAGGGTTAAAGGACGGTATGGTCCCAAGTATTTGATATGGGGTTTTTGGGACCTTACCCCTTCAGTAGGTCACTCTCCATGAAAACAGTTTAACCAATATCTATATATACCCGAGAATCACAAAAATGCAGACAATCAATGATGAACACATACTACAAAAGCCATATCATATCTTCCTTTTTGAATCATATGCAAAGAAGTTAAATATCACCACCATTCATTACTTTAAAACTCAATAGTTAACTAACTAATCCACTATATAGCAGTTTATAAGAATTTTATAAAATCTCATCATCCTCGCAAGCATTAGTTATTAACAGAAACCTATACTACATCGACAAACATTCATCATTCTTTCAAATAATCCCAAACAGTTTAAAACAATCTTTCGAATCCTATGTATATCTAGACCAACAAACAGTTAACAATTTCATATATCAAAGATCCTCAAACAAAATTATCAACACTTCAACTTAAATTATGAAGCACAAGACTAAATGATGAAACATCACAACTATTACAGTATACAAAACAAACTAACCAGTTTCATCTCGGTCTCGAAACTCCACGAGAAGACGCTGGACCCGAACCACAACAACTTACCCAAATCGAACCAAGAGGTACTCGTGTTGATCCCTGCTAGCTCGTATTTGACTCAGCAAAAACAATAATCATCAACACAGCCGTTGGACGGTCCTTGAGCCGTCGGTTGCTGTCGTTGATACTCCACCATCGCCATCTTCGTCAGCCCACCACCATTACCTCAGCCGCACTGTACCATAACTCGTTAAAAGAAAAAGGATTTGATAATCAAGTTTTCAGATTTGAGAAGGGGGTCAACGTATCGGTACATCGGACCTCTGCCGGAGCTCCCCTGCCGCGACCGCCCGCGACGTCGCCGTCATCATCACTTGCTCCTGTTGTCTCTCTCTCTAACTTCAGTCTCTCTCTCTCTCTCTAATATTGCTGGACGTGAGTGTATGAAGATCGGTGAAATTAGAGGTGAGGTTGTGGGTTAGGTGTGTACAAGAAGGAGGGGTGTTCTGAGTGCGGTGTGCTTGCCTGATCGTTTGGCCGGAAGGCGGAATGGTCATCGGAAGTAGCTCGGATGATCGGGGGGGGGGGGGGATATTCCACGGTCCTCCCAACCGCCGAGGTGATCCCACCTCGCAGACCACCACCCAGCAAGCCTGAGTCTGGGGGTAAATCCGCTACCGTAGGGGCATTGGGAACGAGCAAGACTCGAACCCGCCACCTCCGGGTTAGAATGCGGGCTGGTGGCCATTGGGCTGACACCCAATGGGAAAAGGGGGAAAGACTGACTGGGTGTGCGGCTGTTGATGTTGATAATATATATAAATAAACGCCGTTACCGTTAAAACACTATTGCTCAGTTATTTTATGAATTGATAATATATATAAATTCCTTTTAATTCTAAATCTTCAACTAAATTTTTTAGTCTATGGGATATGGTATGGTGGTAAGGTATCTCTCATTTGTCTTTGAGGCGTGGCTTAAATTCTGTAAAATGCAGTTGGTATTTATTGATTAATAAAAGTAGATTACGAGTAGGTTAGTTTGTCGTTAAAAAAACACCGGCTCTAAGAGAGATAAAGGGAATTTCATATGGTATAGCGAATGATATTAGTAAAGTATTAAACAAATAATGAGGTCACTCTTCCATTAAGTGTTTAGTAGACTTGTAACTTAAGCTTTGGGGGATTTCCAAAAAAAAAATGTTAATGTTTAGTAGAGTTGTAGCTTGGGGGTTTTTCCAAAAAAAAACAACAACAATGTGTCATAAGAAAAATTAAATAATAATATTGTTATTAACAAGTGTTTAATCTCTTCGGATATTACAATATTGGTACCATAACAATTTTGAGCGAACAACATCGCTAAAGGTATCGAAGCTATTGGATCCGTTATTGATATCCGTTTTATAGTTTTTGATTAATGTAAAACACGTGTCTATACCATTTTAGATATATCACGACTCTTTCTTTTTAGAATTTTCTCTTTGAATGCCACTTTTGTACCGATACCATAACGAATCGTTACAGATTGAATTCCCGCCACACTGCAAAGGAGAATTATATCGTCAGTGCGTCATTTTTATCTACATTTTAATATTCAGTATTTACTTGCCGCTGCCACCACACGTTTTGCAAGTGTTGGATCCCAGCCGCAACGCGCGGGCGGGTAACCGACTAGTTTATAATAATTAGAAACTAGAAAGTTTTTAGATTCAAATTTAAAAGCGTGTATAACTACTAAGCAATATATTTTTCTTTCGGGGTAAATTTGTAAAATAGTAACAAAGTTTTAAAAGTGTTCCAATTAGGTCACTCAAGTTTCAAAAGTATTCCAATAAGGTCACTCAACATTCATTTTTCGTTAAAATAAATGGGTTTTTCATCCATTTCATAGGTAATCGTTGTCATGTAGATTTTTATTTCTTTTCCCCCTTTTATTTGATACTAACATCGAGTGATGATGTGGATTTTAACTTGTTTCTTTAATTTTTAATGCAATTAAAGTGTTTTTATTTTTAATAAAGATAATTTCGTATATTAAAATAATCCGACCTCAACATCTTATGCTCCATTTTTTTCTTGATACATGGAAAAAAGGACATGGCTCGATTTGAATGTTAAGCTATCTAATTAGGATAAAAATGATACAAATGACCTAATTAAAACACTTTTAAAACTTGGTTTACTATTATGTGACATTTTCCTTTTTTTCTTATTTTTCTTATTGAATGACTACAAGAGTCATATCCTTTCTATATATTGGATCAAAGTCGTTATCTAATATATTGAGCCTATCTATGCAAAGAAGTTTAGGAATTTCCCAAGCCATGCTGAATGGGTGGGTCTAAGCCCAAACCGAAGCCCAGCAAATGAATATTGGACTTTCTTTTTTTGGTCGGGTTTTAACGGTTTAAGCTTATGATATGTATCGATTAATGGTTTCTGTAAATTTAGCAACACTTTGCTTATATTTATTCATCAACGACATCCCATCAAAAAGAGTATGTAATATCTTTTTCCAAAAAAATAGATCTAATAAAAAAATTACACCGAGACAATATAGTTTGATATTATTTTCCGTATAAGCAACTACAAAATAAATACAAACAGCACACTGACTTTATATACTTTATACTTATGAAATAACATGACATATTATTGTGGTTTAATAGTTAATGGTAACTAGGTTAGCCGGCGATTCTGACTTACTAGTTACTAATAACCACCAGAACGATATAGACTCAGTGACATACCATCAGTCGGAGACTCGGAGTTACCTTGGTTAAGGGGCATGCTTAAATCCTTGATAGTGACACACCATCAACCGGAGTTACCTTGGTTAAGGGGCATGTTCAAATCCTTAATTACTTGTTTACACCCTATTATACCTTAACAACTACTGTAATATATAATTTTGAGTTTTTAAAGGAAAACGTTAGTTAAACCTTCTGAATTGCTATTGACCTGTCTAAATCTTAATAATTTTAATCTATATAAGAGAAATTTAAAAAAGTGATTAGTATGAAAAGTAGTTATTAGTTAAGATTCATTTTAAGTTTTTTTTTCTGGAAAGCTAAATAATAATTTCTTGAATATGCAAGTTGATACTCGATAGGCTGGTCAAGTCTATGAATGACTTGTGCAAATAATTGCGTTGAAATTCATCAATCTTTTAATTTTTAAATACGTAAAGAAATTAACTAACTTTGTTTAGTTTTTTTTTTAAATATTATCATACGGTCAACAATAAAGAATTAAATAGGCCTGAAAATGAAGTGCTTTAGCGCTATTATGGTGTTTTCCTATAAGATAGTTCGATGGTTGGAGCCTTGTATTCGTAGTAAAATGTCATGCATGAGCTAGGGGTTTACCACAGTGGATCTTTGGACAGTGGGTCTCCTCTAAAATTGGTGATGGGCCATGTCAGTGTTGTTTGCATTCGCGATTGGGATGGCCTTTTACAAATGGATGTACCCGGGTAACTGGGCTTTGTTGGACATTAAAAAAACAAATACACAATCACAATCCATCCACTTATAAATTACAATATTCTTTGATAAATATGACATTCTAATAAAACATACAAGATTGTTTCCTTCTATATTGAACAAGGAAATCTTTATATATACAGTATAATCCATCAAAACTATCCTCCCACTGGTTACCATGGTCTTACATGTATTAAAAAAAAACATCGTACGTTGTTGCAATTTAATTGACAATAAACTCGAATTGTATTGTCAAAATTTGTATACCTTTGTTATTGGTGAAAAAAGATCATCTCTTTTCTAAAAGACTATTCAGTTGGAGGCGTAGAATCGATCACTGAGTTTTGTCTCTTTGAAGGAGCAGAAGGAGGCACACGTTGCCCTTTAGGCAGCATGCTAGACAGTGTCTCGAGTTGACCCCATGAGCCGGTGGCATCGGGCTTTCTTTGGTGTTGCCCTGGAGTCATTGTTGTTATGGCGGCCCGACAGATTGAAAAGCCCGGGCTTACAACAAGGGTTGCTAGTAAGAGAATGAAGAAGAGGTTCTTCCATGTAGTTTTTGTACAAGTAACGGCCATGATATGACACTGGTTTTGGAGGGTTTGGTGCTTTTGAAGTATAAAAGCCTTTTAAAGTAAACACATGTAGGTGGTTATAATATGCAAAAGGGGCCTATATGTATAACTATATATATGCATGTAAGTGTAAGGAATTGAAGAGGGAGAGAAGTGAATGGCACGCCAATGACTATGACTTTGACTATCATGCGTGCCCTTCAATGTCAACTTATGTCTTATTTCCTTGCTTACTTGGAAGTCATGTATGTATTATGACTATTATCCTTTTCTGAGACTATGTGATATACTTCCGGGAATGCCCAGGGGTGCTGAGGTGGAGGGATGAAGGACGGGTATAACAAACGTTGAGTGATTGAGGGGAGGGATGAGAGGAAATGACAATGTGATGTTGAGGTGGTAGCAATGGACCAGGCAGGGGTGGACCTAGAAGGGGTATGTAACGCTCCGCATTTTCTGTACTTTCCATATTTAGAAAGTTTTATTCACATTTTTATTTTTAAAAAATTATATTCTTACTTTATTTCAATCCTTCTAATTAATCTCGAGACTTTGATCATAATGGAAATTGTATTTTTATATCAACTTTGTTTAATCATACATGCATAATATGTAATCAGCGCGAACTATACGTTTTAATTTAAAAAGAATATGTAATATCTTTTTTCCAAAACAATAGGTCTAATTAAAAAAATTACACTGAGACAATATAGTTTGATATTATTTTCCGTATAAGCAACTACAAAATAAATACAAACAGCACACTAACTTTATATGCTTTATACTTGTGAAATAATATGACATATTATTGTGGTTCAATAGTTAATGGTAACTAGGTTAGCCGGCGATTGTGACTTACTAGTAGGGTTGTTCAAATTGCTCGGCACTCGTTCGATTGTAGGTCCCTTAACCCGTGCGGATCGTAACAGAATCGTTGATCTAACCTAGAGTGCGGAATCCCTTAGATCAGATTTCACAGAAAACGTGTAGAACAAGAATCACTATAAACCCGATCTTTATTGATTATCTTCAAACGATTACAATCAATCAAGATCCCAATTCGTCCAAGCCTTTCTCTTTCACGAATTCTCTCCAAGATGATTAAGGTGATTAGAAGATTAACATAAACCCTAATGCTAAGCTTTGTTTATATAGGACAAAGCTTTGCACATGGACTAGGTCATGGGCTAGGCCAATTTCGCCTACCATCCCTATATGCGAGTTTGGTTTGGCCCAATCACTCTTAATTAACTATTACAAAGCTAAACCCGCTAACTGTTTATCGTTTTACTAATTACAAGATATCCAAAGACCAAATCTAAGCTGTTGTCACAAATATGCACCAACAAACTCCCCTTTGACAATAGCTCGCAAAGGTAACTCCAGTCTTCAGAATCTCGCAGTCTTTTGGTCTTTGGATAGCTTCAGCTTTAGCAGCTTCTGTCAGCAACAGACTCCCCCTAAGCTGATGCATCCAATCACCAAATCTTCAAAACATCAGCACTTGAGTAAACTCCAGTTCAGCATTTGTATAGCACTCTTCAACTCTTCAACTTGGTCTGCAATGTAGAAAGGAGGTTCTACCATGCATCCAATCAAACTCTCATCTTCACAGCAACTTCTCAGCAACACACTGCTTTAATCTGTTTACTATAAAACAAACATCTCGAGAAACCATAAGAATTTTTCAACATAAGTTAAACAAATTATTATTATTCAAGAGATTAGTTAAACTGTATAATAGATTAAGCATTTTCCAATTTAACACCAACACGCACAAATTTTTAAACAAACACCTTATAACCTGCATGATTTAAAAAATTTTGAACCCACTTTCTAACACTGTCTCCCCCTATCGGTAACAACTCCTCCAAGAATAACAGTTTTCCGTACATTAAGAATTTTAACAGAAAAAGACACTATTTTTGTATTTTCTGAAAGCAAGCAATAAACACTCTATTTTTGTGAGAATCACTGGTAAGAAGATCATATCAGCACAATCAAACTGTTTCACACCATTAGTTAATTCTTTATGTGATTTTCCGTGAAAAGCAGTTCAAGACGATTACCAGTATATTCGTCCACCTAAACAAAATGCATGAACATTTCAAGTACCATTACCGTATGATACGTTAAGGTAATTTTAATTCTGATATATTAGTGTGTCCCACTTCAGGATGTACCCCCGCGATCAAGGTATGCACAAAGATTCATCGTAGTAGGTGAGTATATTGAATTCATCCGTTTTGTTTTTCAACGTTTAGATAATTGGTGAACAGGTCAGTACTTCCGTACAGCAGAGAGACCAAAATATCTAACGAGGGCTAAGACAAATACCATTTTTGGTATGATTTATGCATTTTGCATTTATGAATGACTCTCTATGAGAGCTTCTCCATTTTCAGGGTTTTGGCATTTTTAGCTCTTTTAAGATATCCTGGTTGTGTCTAGGTCAGCATGTATCTGGATGCAGCAGAAGGACAACCATGATATCCCCAGATGAAATAACAGTATAAAGACCCAAAACCTCAGATTTTGGCAATTTATCAACGCAAGATTTAAGGTCATTAAACCATACACCACTGATGTGTTCCCCACTCATACTCAGTGCATTTATGTTTATATCACTTTGGTAAGTTGATTATTTCATGCTTTTGTGTAACATCCCGAAAATGCAAATCTCTTTAATTGCAATTAGTTTGCAAATAAATTAGTAAGATAAACTAACTAGGATTAACACTAGCCTAGTTAGTTAAAGACATATGGGTAGTAAAGGTTAAAATAAAATAAAAACAAAAGACAAGGGACCAAATGTGATTAAATTGAAACAAATATTTGATAAAACACAAAAAAAATAAAAACTCAAACACACTTTGGTGTGTTGAAGTCGAACCAGACATCAAGGGGGGTGACCAGAGCTTCCAAAAACCCTAACATGCACAAAACAATTAAATTGAAGGTCCAAATCTGATCAAAAACAAAAATCGAGCATATATTATTGATTCTCATCACAAGAGGATTACAAGGTATGTAAAATTTGATGAAAACTCTCAACTTGAAATTCTCTTGAAACTTGGAAAATCTGAAATTTATGGTTGCATGTTGGTTTTATGATGAATTAGGAACACTATAGTGTCTAAGGACAAACCCTAGACAAATACAAGTTGAAATCATGTGAAACTTTAGTAAAATCCATGAACACTATTGTAGGTGATTAGTGGGTTATGTAGAATTTGATAAACACTAGGAAATTGGGTGTTGTTCTAGTGTAATTTGACAATTGTAAGGTAACTTCAGAATTATAGAAGCTAACAATTGTGTAAAATGGTTGAATGATGTGAAATTAGGGCTAAGTGATAAGCTAGACACTTGATATTAAATCATGTAAAAATCTGCCCTTAAAGTGTGTGAAAAATGCCTCAAAGAAGGCTTAAAACTGAAATTCAAAGTTTAAACGCATAATTATGATATTCGGTGTATTATGCGATATATGGTTTAAAGAGAGTTCTAAACATGTCATAAATGAACTCTATAGGAAAGGGTGCAGGAGCGTCAAGCGGACAAGCGGGTGGCGAATCACGTTTGAAATGCCTACTTTGAAGGTATGTAACTTGACCCGTTACAAGAAATAAATTGTTGTAAATTTCGCGAAGTCTCATTGTAGAATAAATACGGTGTCGATTGTAGCGACAATGATCGTTACTTAAATTAATAGTCTAAGAGTGATAAGGATTCGTTTGGTAGTCATCATATTGGAGGATTCCATAAGATGAGCCAAACGGGTCGATTAGTCGTGTAAATTTTTGTTCTAGTGTTTTAGTGAGTTAAGAAGGCGATGACAATCACGAGAGCATTAAGCCATGATATTGGTAAAGTAATGCGAGTGATAATGAACCTCGGATGTTGGGTATAAAGTGTCATAAGTTTACTAGCTAAACAGTAGTAAATTGTGTGAAGTTGAAATGGGTCGAATAAATGCATAATGACATATAGTTTTTATGTTCGTAAGTTAAACTTTTGGTATGACTATCGTAATAGGCACGTTGGTAATGAATTTACAGACGTATAGGAAAAAGAATCACCAAAAACAGCCTTACGGATCATAAGTTATGACAATTTTAAGTTGGGACTTGAATAAACATTGAGCTGGGAATGTACAGCATCAGCTGAAACAACATTCTGTGAAAACAAGGGCTAGGCGTGACGCGTAGACCCTTGGCGTCACGCTGCGCCCCCTGTTCCGGAAAATTTTATTTTCTTGTTTGTTTGACCCTTGGAACTTGTTTATATTTATTCTAACTTTATCAAAACTTATATTTGTTGTGGTTTTGATCTTAGGTGATGTTGGAATCTAACCGGAAGATGATTGAGCTAGCTTTTGAAGAACCGAACACAATTTACAAGCTTCCGCAATATTTTAACCCTTAAAAGACTATGTTTATGGGATGTAAACCAATTGTTAAACAACTTTTGAATGTTTTAACTTAGTCGTTAGTTGACTAAGGTTTTGCTACTTATGAACTTTACTTATGGAATCTATGCTAATTGGGCATATTTTATCTAAAATGGTATAAACTATTATCAAATTCAAGTAAAATTAGACGGGTGTTACAAGTTGGTAATCAGAGCTTAAGGTTGTCAACAAAGTGTTCGGTTCAAGCTTGATCAATCGTCCGGTAAGAATTAACTTATTATGTTAACAAATTAAGTCTTATGTAAGAAATGAGAAATGAATTGATGTGCATGGGAAGAGCCTGTTAACACACTCAAACCCGGAAAGTGCACCAAATGTGAACGGTTAAAGCAAGTTGGGAACTTGACTAAACCGAAACAAATGAAGCAATGTTATAAATGAAATGTTTAACGTTTAAATGTAAATATTTCAGTTTCAAGATGTTTGATGGAAATGATGATGATCCGGTGCAAACAAGCACCGAACAAATGAAAGAGATAATTGCCGAAGAAGTAGGGAAGGCAATTGAAGGTAGTCTATCCGGGTTTATAGACAAGATTCAAAGCACGGTGTTGTCGCTTGTCGAAGAGCGAGTCAAAAGGTTGGAAGATAATGTCAACCTTATAAAAGAAAAGTCGGGAGAACGCAAAGGGTGTTCGTACAAGGAATTCATGGCGTGCAAACCGCCAATCTATAACGGGGAGGTTGACCCGATAATTTGTCAAAGATGGATAAGTGATGTTGAAGGGGTGTTTAAACGGACCCATTGTGATGTAGGCGACTTTGTTGCTTACGGAACGGGTCAATTGAGAGGCCAAGCTAAGGATTAGTGGGACAATAAAAAGAAGGAAATGGGAGCCGAAGCGGCGAGGGTTATGACTTGGGACGAGTTTAAGGTACCATTCCTTAAACACCATAGTCCCAAAGCGGTTATTAACAGGATTAAGGAAGAATTCATCCAGCTAAGACAAAAGGGTGAAACAATTGATAAGATCACGGGCATCTTCATGGATAAGCTGAGATTCTGTGACGAGTTAGTCACCACTGAAGAGCAAAAGATATACTACTATTACAACATGCTGAGTGCCGAGTACCGTGAGTTTATGACTCCGTCAAAGTACGAAACCCTCACGGAGATTATCAACACCGCCCGGGAGCGGGAAATCGAGTTAAAGAAACAAGTAGAAAGGGGTGAACGAAGGGCACAGGATGTGAATCCAAGCCCTACAAAGAAAGCTAGAACTGCTGAATCGGGGAAGAAGGTGGAGGCTAAAGGCGGGTCGCCAAGTTGTAAAGTATGTGGAAAGGGGCACAAGGGTGAGTGCCGCTTCAAAGACAAGCCGTGTCCGGTATGTGGGAAGACGGGGCACACTGCATCGCTATGTCCCGGAAAAGTTTTCGTTTGTTACAAATGTTATCAACCTGGCCACAAGAAGTCTGAATGCCCCGAGTTGGTCGGAAAGAGAGACACAAAAGAGTCTCCAGCAGAAGCTCCCAAAGCGAAGGCTAGGTCCTTCCAACTTACCACGGCTGAAGCGAAAACAGAACCCGATGTGGTCTCAGGTATATTCACAATTAACTCAATTCCAGCACGTGTATTGTTTGATACGGGTGTGAATAAATCCTTCATTTCACATGGATTTATTTGACATCCTTCATTTGTATTGACGAAATTATATGTGCCCTTAGAAGTTAAAATAGGGGACAACAAAAGTTTTATAGTTTGTGATGTTTGTCGAGGCTGCAAATTAAGCATCGACGATGAGGAATACTTGATAGGCCTAATCCCGATGTCAATGGGGGAATTTCAAGTAGTCGTTGGGATGGATTGGCTATCTCAGCACCATGCAAAGGTCGTGTGTTTTCGTAAAGAGATAAAGTTAACATCTCCGAGCGGGAAACACGTCACTATCTTTGGCGAAAAAGGAGGTAACCCCATAGTATGCTCAATGTTGAAAGCTCACAAGCTTATGAAGCGAGGATACAAGTCATTCATGATATACGCAAATGAGCCCGAGAAAGAATCACGGAAGATTGAAGATGTACTGGTAGTACGAGACTATGAAGATGTGTTTCCGGAGGATTTACCGGGGATACCGCCTGAACGGGAAGTAGAGTTCGGGATCGAATTGATTTCGGGCGCAAAACCCGTAGCAAAAGCACCGTACCGACTCGCACCGTCGGAATTACAAGAGTTGATGTCCCAAATTCAAGACCTGCTTGACAAAGGATTCATAAGGCCGAGTATGTCTCCTTGGGGCGCACCGAAACTGTTCATGAAAAAGAAAGACGGAAGAATGCGGATGTGTATCGATTACCGGGAGTTAAACAAACTCACGGTAAAGAACCGATACCCGCTTCCGAGGATAGATGATTTATTCGACCAATTACAAGGTGCAAACTGGTTTTCAAAAATTGACCTTAGATCGGGGTATCACCAATTAAAGGTCAAGGAGGAAGATGTGCTGAAGACGGCTTTCCGTACGCGATATGGACATTACGAATTCCTCGTGATGTCATTTGGGCTAACAAATGCACCCGCGGCTTTCATGGACCTCATGAACCGGGTTTGCAAGCCAATGTTGGATAAGTCAGTCATCGTGTTTATCGATGATATTTTGGTGTATTCGAAAAGCGAAGCCGAACACGCACACCACTTACAAGAAGTGTTAGAGACACTTAGACGAGAAAGGCTGTATGCGAAATTCTCTAAGTGTGCCTTTTGGTTACGAGAGGTACAATTTCTTGGCCACATCCTAAGTTCCGATGGAGTATTGGTGGATCCGTCAAAGATCGAGGCTGTGTCAAAATGGAATCCCCTGAAGAACCCTTCGGAAATTAGAAGCTTTTTGGGGCTTGCGGGATACTATAGGAGATTCATTCAAGATTTCTCCAAGATTGCGTCACCGCTAACAAAGCTAACCCGGAAGGAAGAAAAGTTCATTTGGGGTGTCGATCAAGAAAGAGCGTTTCAAACGCTAAAAGAAAAGTTAACTCAAGCTCTGGTACTGACATTGCCGGACGGGGTCGAAGACTTGGTGGTTTATTCGGATGCTTCACTATCGGGGCTCGGATGCGTTTTGATGCAACGGGGCAAAGTTATAGCTTATGCCTCAAGGCAATTGAAGATACACGAGAAGAAATATCCCACGCATGATCTCGAGTTGGCTGCGGTGGTATTTGCATTAAAAATATGGAGGCACTACTTATATGGGGTAAAGTGCACCATATTCACCGATCACAAGAGCTTGAAATACTTCTTCGATCAGAAGGAGTTAAATATGCGACAAAGGCGATGGGTAGAAACGGTGAAAGATTTTGACTGTGAAATACACTATCACCCCGGAAGGGCAAACGTGGTGGCGGATGCCCTAAGCAGAAAGACAGATTATGCTCCGATACGAGTACGATCATTGCAACTCATTGTGACCTCGGGCTTACTCGAACGAATCCGAGAGGCGCAAGATGAAGCAGTAAAGACGGAAAACTGGAGAAAGGAAAGGATTGTTGGCCAAGTTAAGGATCTCGAAGTAGGAAACCACGGTTTGAAAACGCGTTTCAATAGAATTTGGGTTCCTAACACATGTGGAGTTAAAAGGCTTCTACTAGATGAAGCTCACAAGTCCTGTTATTCCATCCATCCGGGAGCGACCAAGATGTATAATGATTTAAAACAAAACTATTGGTGGCCCGGGATGAAAAGAGATATTGTGAAATATGTGGAGAAGTGTTTGACCTGCTTGCAAGTCAAAGCGGAGCATCAGAAACCATACGGTAAGTTGCAACCATTGGACATCCCAGTTTGGAAATGGGAACAAATCACCATGGATTTGTTGACCAAATTGCCCAAAACTAACCGCGGGTTTGATGCTATATGGGTAGTCGTGGATAGATTGACGAAAAGTGCTCACTTCATTCCGATTCGTGAGACTTATACATCCGAGAAGATGTCGGAGGTGTACACCAATGAAATCATAGCACGTCATGGTGTACCGATATCCATTGTGTCGGACAGAGATACTCGGTTTACTTTGAATTTTTGGCATGAATTTCAAGAATAAATGGGAACTAAACTGTTCATTAGCACTGCTTACCATCCACAAACGAATGGGCAGAGTGAAAGAACAATACAAATGTTGGGAGATATGCTGCGGGCTTGCATTATCGACTTCGGGGGTAGTTGGGATGTCTATCTACCCTTGGTCGAATTTTCATATAACAATAGCTATCACGCAAGCATTAAGATGGCCTCGTATGAAATGTTATATGGTAGAAAGTGTCGAACCCCGGTATGTTGGGGAGAAGTGGGTCCACGAGGGCTAGCACCTACTGATATAATCCGAACTACGAATGAGAAAATCGAAATGGTCCGAACTCACCTAAAATCGGCTCAGGATCGACAAAAGTCGTATGCGGATAAACGAAACAGGCCGATTGAATTTCAAGTGGGCGATAAAGTAATGCTGAAAGTATCGCCGTGGAAAGGAGTAATACGGTTCAGAAAAAGAGGAAAGTTGAGCCCAAGATTTATTGGGCCATTCAGAATCACCGAGCGGGTTGGTAAAGTAGCGCATCACCTCGAATTACCGGAAGAATTGAGTGGAATACATAGCACGTTTCACGTGTCACAACTACGAAAGTGTCTAGCAGACGAAACGTCTTATATCCATTATGATGATATCGAAGTGGATAATAGTCTGAATTATGCGGTGAGACCAGTGGAGATTTTAGACCGAAAGGTCAAGCACTTACGAAACAAACAAATCGATCAAGTCAAGATCAAGTGGGAGCATAGAAAGGGCTCGGACACTACGTGGGAGTCCGAGGAGGAGCGACGTCTCTACCCTACTTTATTTGGTACGTACTTTGGTTTCGGGGACGAAACCCTTTTAAGGGGGGTGGACTTGTAACATCCCGAAAATGCAAATCTCTTTAATTGCAATTAGTTTGCAAATAAAT
The DNA here is from genome assembly GCA_030545235.1 of Helianthus tuberosus. Classification (NCBI taxonomy): domain Eukaryota; kingdom Viridiplantae; phylum Streptophyta; class Magnoliopsida; order Asterales; family Asteraceae; genus Helianthus; species Helianthus tuberosus. The sequence goes on from CM060419.1 coordinate 137,626,311, forward strand.
TAGTAAGATAAACTAACTAGGATTAACACTAGCCTAGTTAGTTAAAGACATATGGGTAGTAAAGGTTAAAATAAAATAAAAAGAAAAGACAAGGGACCAAATGTGATTAAATTGAAACTAATATTTGATAAAACACAAAAAATAAAAACTCAAACACACTTTGGTATGTTGAAGTCGAACCAAACATCAGGGGGGGCGACCAGAGCTTCCAAAAACCCTAACATGCACAAAACAATCAAATTGAAGGTCCAAATCTGATCAAAAACAAAAATTGAGCATAGATTATTGATCCTCATCACAAGAGGATTACAAGGTATGTAAAATTTGATGAAAACTCTCAACTTGAAATTCTCTTGAAACTTGGAAAATCTGAAATTTATGGTTGCATGTTGGTTTTATGATGAATTAGGAACACTATAGTGTCTAGGGACAAACCCTAGACAAATACAAGTTGAAATCATGTGAAACTTTAGTAAAATCCATGAACACTATTGTAGGTGACTAGTGGGTTATGTAGAATTTGATAAACACTAGGAAATTGGGTGTTGTTCTAGTGTAATTTGACAATTGTGAGGTAACTTCAGAATTATAGAAGCTAACAATTGTGTAAAATGGTTGAATGATGTGAAATTAGGGCTAAGTGATAAGCTAGACACTTGATATTAAATCATGTAAAAATCTGCCCTTAAAGTGTTTGTGAAAATGCCTCAAAGAAGGCTTAAAACTGAAATTCAAAGTTTAAACGCATAATTATGATGTTTCGGTGTATTATGCGATATATGGTTTAAAGAGAGTTCTAAACATGTCATAAATGAACTCTATAGGAAAGGGTGTAGGAGCGTCAAGCGGACAAGCGGGTGGCGAATCACGTTTGAAAGGCCTACTTTGAAGGTATGTAACTTGACCCGTTACATGAAATAAATTGTTGTAAATTTCGCGAAGTCTCATTGTAGAATAAATATGGTGTCGATTGTAGCGACCATGATCGTTACTTAAATTAATAGTCTAAGAGTGATAAGGATTCGTTTGGTAGTCATCATATTGGAGGATTCCATAAGATGAGCCAAACGGGTCGATTAGTCGTGTAAATTTTTGTTCTTGTGTTTTAGTGAGTTAAGAAGGCGATGACAATCACGAGAGCATTAAGCCATGAGATTGGTAAAGTAATGCGAGTGATAATGAACCCCGGATGTTGGGTATAAAGTGTCATAAGTTTACTAGCTAAACAGTAGTAAATTGTGTGAAGTTGAAATGGGTCGAATAAATGCATAATGACATATAGTTTTTCTGTCCGTAAGTTAAACTTTTGGTATGACTATCGTAATAGGCACGTTGGTAATGAATTTACAGACGTATAGGAAAAAGAATCACCAAAAACGGCCTTACGGATCATAAGTTATGACAATTTTAAGTTGGGACTTGAATAAACATTGAGCTGGGAACGTACAGCATCAGCTGAAACAACATTCTGTGAAAACAAGGGCTAGGCGTGACGCGTAGACCCTTGGCGTCACGCGGCGCCCCCTGTTCCGGAAAATTTTATTTTCTTGTTTGTTTGACCCTTGGAACTTGTTTATATTTATTCTAACTTTATCAAAACTTACATTTGTTGTGGTTTTGATCTTAGGTGATATTGGAATCTAACCGGAAGATGATCGAGCTAGCTTTTGAAGAACCGAACACAATTTACAAGCTTCCGCAATATTTTAACCCTTAAAAGACTATGTTTATGGGATGTAAACCAATTGTTAAACAACTTTTGAATGTTTTAACTTAGTCGTTAGTTGACTAAGGTTTTGCTACTTATGAACTTTACTTATGGAATCTATGCTAATTGGGCATATTTTATCTAAAATGGTATAAACTATTATCAAATTCAAGTAAAATTAGACGGGTGTTACATTTTGCCTACTGGTACATCATATGATGAAGCTGCTATCACACTTAAGCATTTTAATTCAGTTCGAGTGTGGCAGTCTAACCTGCTGATGTACTATCATTTCTTCTTTTCACACAGTGAAAACTCATTTTGATTTTCTAATTTTTTTTTTATGTTTTTGATTTTTCAGTGTTTTTGTATTTTTGTTTTTTAAGAAAGCAGTAAACTATTTACAAAAATTCTTAAGAAAACCAGTTATTCAGGATTCCTCATCCCGTTGAGTTCGACTAAGTGTTCAAAGCGAGCTCGATCAAAAGCTTTAGTGTAAAGATCAGCAAGGTTATCTAGTGTGTCGATTCGATGTAATTCAATTAGTCGTTTTTCAGCACAATCCCGTATAAAGTGATGACGTATGTCAATATGTTTAGTTCTACTGTGCTTTACGGGATTGTTTGTGATTGATATAGTGGCATTATTATCTATCATAATAGGAGTACGAGTGAAATCCAAACCGTAATCGCGCATCTGCTGTTGAATCCAGAGAACCTGAGAGCAATAGCTACCCGCAGCAATATATTCAGCTTCACACGTAGATGTAGACACACAGGATTGCTTCTTGCATTGCCAAGACACGATCCTGCCTCCTAAGAACTGACAACCACCTGTTGTAGACTTTCTGTTTGATTTGCATCCTCCAAAGTCTGAATCAGTGTAAGCAACAAACCTCAAATCACTATCAGTTGGATACCACAACCCAAGTTTAGGTTTCCCCTTCAAGTAACGAAGAATACGCTTCACTGCTTTCATGTGTGACTCTTTCGGATTCGCCTGATATCTGGCACACAAGCATACGGCAAACATGATGTCAGGTCTTGAAGCAGTCAAGTACATTAGAGAACCAATCATCGCCCTGTATTGAGTAGGATCAACATCTTCAGTGCTTTAATGATCTGGGCCGAGATTGTGATTTTCGCAAATGGGTGTGTTGAAAGTAGAGCAATCATTCATTTTGAACCGATCCAAAATGTCATACACATACTTCGTTTGATGAATAAACATCCCATCCTCCTTCTGTTCAACTTGTAATCCCAGAAAGTAAGACAGCTCACCCATAGCGCTCATTTCAAACTTGCTCTTCATCACCTGTTCAAACTCCTTACACATGTTCTCATCAGATGACCCAAAGATGATGTCATCCACGTATACCTGTACCAGCGAAAAATCTTCCTTCTTCCTCTTTATGAACAGTGTACTGTCAATCTGACCTCTTTCAAAACCATTCTTGATCAGATGAGTAGACAGTGTCTCGTACCACGCTCTAGGAGCTTGATGTAACCCATACAAAGCCTTATCAAGATTGTACACTCGATCTGGATAGTCTGGATCAACAAACCCATCTGGTTGTGAGACATACACCACCTCTTGGACTTTCCCGTAAAGAAATGCACTCTTCACGTCTAGTTGGAAAACTTTAAAGCCCTTGAATGAAGCGAAAGCCAGAAACAAACGAATTGCCTCCAACCTTGCCACTGGTGCAAACACTTCATTGTAATATATCCCTTCTTGCTGATTAAAGCCTTTGACAACCAACCGAGCCTTATTGCGCGTGACAATTCCTCTTTCATCTTTCTTGCACCTAAATACCCATTTAGTGCCAATCTCTCTTTCACCTTTAGGAAGGTCCACTAACTCCCATACCTTCAACTTTGCAAACTGGGCCAATTCTTCTTGCATAGCTTCAACCCATGAATTGTTTTTAAGAGCCATATGAATGTTCTTCGGCTCCTCTTGGGAAATAAAGCAACTATACAAGCATTCATTCACTATCCCAGTCTTCTCAATCGAAACAAATAACCTAGAATTCGCTGCTATGCTTCTTCTCGTCTGAACACCTGCAGTAGGATCTCCAAGTATCATATCAACTGGATGATCTCTATTTTCTCGTGTAGTAGCAACTGCATCAACTTCTAGATTATCACCCAGGTTTGATCCAATCTCCCCCTGAATATTCTGATTTGCAAACGGATTAATGAAATCTTCCCCCTGATTGGGTTCAGGTTCACTATCGCTTGAATCAGGATCAGCAACACCTTGGGAAGTCTCCGGAGAATTTGTCACATCAACATTCGATCTAGGCATAAACTCGCCTTCATCGTCTTCACCAATCACTGTTTGAATCAGCTGAGAATCATCTGCATCAGAAACCTCAGGAATATTAAATGATTTAAACACACTTTCATAATCATAAAATATAGCAGGACCACTCGTTGATTGTTGAGGTTTGTAGGAAGTAATTTCCACATTAAAAACAACCTCAATTTTACCAGTTTTTAGTTTGAAAACCCTTTTATTCGGTGTGCCAGGCACGTAACCTAGAAAGTAGCCTTCGTCAGCCACCTCACCGAATTTTTGTTTATCTTTGTTTCGCACAATGGTGCAGGGTAATCCAAATGGTTCAAAGCCTGTTAAGTTTGGTTTTTCGTTAAACATAAGTTCATGACAAGTTTTTTGAAAACGTTTAACGGTCAAAACTTTGTTTAGGACATAGCAAGCTGTATTCACAGCTTCTCCCCAGAAAAGAACTGGTAGCTTTGAATCTGAAAGCATAGTCCTAGCAGCTTCAATCAACGTCTTGTTTTTCCTCTCAGCGACTCCATTCTGTTGAGGAGTGTAAGGAGCATAATATTGATGTTCTATTCCCGTTCGAAGACAATAGAGATCCAGAATCCGATTCTTGAACTCCGTGCCATTATCACTCCTTATCCTCTTTATCCTTGCATCATGGACGTTTTCCAATTTCGTAAAAAGATCTATCAGCATCTCTGCCGTCTCATCTTTGTACCTAAAAAGAAAACCCATGAATAACGTGAGTAATCATCAGTGACAACCAGACATTAGTACTTTCCACCTATGCTCCTCACGTTCACTGGACCGAATAAATCCATGTGAAGTAATTCATAAGGGGCATCTATGGAATTTATTGTTTTAGACTTATGAGGTTTCTTGTGTTGTTTTCCCTTTTGACATGGAAGACATTTATCTTCCACTTGAAACCTCAGCAATGGAACCCCTTTCACTAGCTCATTTTTAATGATATAATTCATTTTGCGGTAGTGAATATGGGCCATGCGTCTGTGCCACAACATAGATTCTGCTTCAGATGCTTTTGACAGCAAACACGCCACCGCTGCAGTTGGATCCTTGGCACCCATGTCCATGACGTAAGTATCATTTTTCCTTGGTGCACGCATTACTATCCAATCTTCCGGAATGACCAAACCCGGTTTCAACACTAATGCCTCCGTATTTGTAAAATGGACCGAGTGACCCTTGTCGCAGACTTGTGACACGCTCATCAGATTGTGTTTAAGCTGCTCAACATAGTTCACTTTGTCCAAAGTGATCTTCCCATTCGTCACTTTTCCTCGTCCAGTAATCCTACCACCTTTAGCACCAGCAAAATTTACATGTCCACCATCATAATCTTCAAATTCAGAAAACAATCTCGCATCCCCCGTCATGTGCCTGGAGCAGCCACTATCAACATACCATAAGTTGATAATCTTCCTTAGCAGCTCCTGCACACACCAACCAAAAGATTAGTTAGATTGGGGGACCCAAGCCTTAATGGTCTTGGGTCGTCCAAATTCACCAACTACAGGAACATCCATCCAGTATCCATCACTCCTAACTGGAGTCTTGGATCTTGGACCTGTTGATGGAAATGGGGCATGATTTCCATAAGGTCTCTGGTCCTGAGGGTACCTATGTGTGTTTGGACTATGTGACCTTTGAAATCTTGAGTTATGATTCCAAGAAGCTTGATTGTTGTAATTTCTAAAGCCATTGTTATAAAAAGTTCGACCACCATTATTTTGGTATCGATTTTGATATTGACCTTGACTTCTGAAATTATTAGAATTTTGGTTGTTCATTCTTGGTGAACTACTTCTAGGTCTTTCATATCTGCCTGATGTAGATTCAGGCTGAAATCTTGGTTGATTTCTTTAAAAACGAGGAACTTGTGGAGTTCCTTTTTCAGCCTTATCTACACCACCTGCAACACCCTGTTGTTGCTGTGGAGCAGATTTCTTTGGAGAATTTGAGACTTTCTCCTCATTATCACCTTTCTTCTCTGGTGATTTCCCTCTTTGTTTCTCACTAACTTGTGCTTCAATCTTTTTGTTAGGACAGCAGCTAGCTACATGTCCCTTTGTGTGACATTTGAAGCACGATCTCTTTTTCGAAGACTTTTCAGCTGAAGCCTTTGAACTAGATTCTGATTTTGATGATGATGCCTTAGAAGGATTTGGTTCAGTTTGCTTAGTTTCAAGATTTTCTATGTTTTTGTTTTTAGAAAACTCTACATTTGATTCATTTTCAATAACAGCTGTTTCATTTTTCATGTCACTACCTTGAACAAAATTAACCTTTTTAACAAAAGTTGGATTTTTATTCGTAGGATTGGAATTTTTCTTTTTCAAAACAGGTTTGCTGTTATTATCCTTCTTAGCATCATTATTTTCAGACACATCACCTTGACTAGATGTGAAACTACTTGGTGATGTTGACAGAAAGTCTGTGAACTCTTCTTCATCAGGTAGGAATGAATAGTCATGACTAAGAGGAGGTGGGACTTCATTAAAGCCCTTGAATCCCACACTGGTCTTGTCATTACTCTTCTTTAACCCACCCATCATGTGTTTCATAACAAAAGTAGAATCCCTGAATTGACCTAATTTCTTTTCGAGTTCAACAATTTTGAGTTGTGCATCTGACAACTCTTTGCATTTTTCAGAAATTTCTTTTGTTTTCTCAGCCATCATGTCATGAGCTAAGTCTATGACTTGAAGTTTTTCGTTTAGTTTGCAGGTTAAAACTTCAATTTCAGCTTCATAGCCTTTTATCTTTTTCAAATATGATGACTCATTTCTTTTAGCAAAGAAATTTGATTCTTTTACGTTAGATATTTCGCTCACCAGACTTTTGTTTTGAGTTGACAACCTGTCAACTTCACCCTGTAATTCACGACACTTTAAACAAACAGAAGTAGCAGAGTTACTTACCTCTCCTGTCGATTTGTCTGAGTTGGCCATAAGAGCAGCAAGTTGAGCTTCCATTCTTTTGATGATTTCATCTTTCGCTTCATCTTCCCTTTCATGCTCAGACTTTGGCTTTTCTTTTTCATCATCTGTTGTCTTATCAGCCTTATCTACCTCAGCTTCACTTTTCTTCTCAACCTTAGCATCATCTACTGTGGCTTCACCTTTATCAACTGGCACAATCTCTGCCATGAATGCCTGAGTGACATTCTCATCATTTTCCAAGTGAATACTCCAGTCATACGAACCCTCTCTAGCAGTAGAGATCAATGCCCTTGAGTTAGAGTTGTTTGATGAACTTCTATTGTTTGAACTCTGACTCGAAGTCTCATGCTTTTGTTTCTGACATTCCCTAGAGAAATGACCATAACTTTGACAGTTAAAGCACCTGACTTTGGCCTTGTCAAAACCAACGCTCTTTCCTACAAACTTCCTTCCAGTTCTGTTCATGAACCTCTTCACACGTCTTGAAATCATAGCCATCTGCCATTGCAAATCCATCTCTTCTAGATCATCAGGGTCAATCTGATCATAATCTTCATCTAAAGTAGCAGGATCAGATATCTTCCCCTGAATGTAGTTCTCATAAGAAGCAACAAATGAAGCAAGTAGAGCAAGATGATATTCAGCAGACTTCACACTCATTGGCATCGACTTTTTACTACTACTTTGCTTAGCGGCTGATGTTCTCTTGACTCCTGTTGATCCTCCTGAAGCAGCTACAAAACATACATCACCATCCTCATTTACTGTGACCTGCTCATTATCACACGAAAGAAATGCAGTAGCAGAGTCGCTTGAGGCATCATGAGATGAAGAAGATGTAAGCCCATTGTAAATCCCTGGATCTTAAACCTAATCATATCCAGTGTCTTTTTAATCCGAAATGCAAGACTGAAGATCCGAAATACAAGTCAGAGGATCCGAAATGCAGTCAGAAGATCCGAGATGCAGTCTGAGGATCCGAAATTGTCCGAAATTACTTTATTTTTGTCCGAAATTGCTAATTCCTGGTCCGAAATAATGCTGTTTCAATCCGAAATGGATCCGAAAAGCAGTTTTTCTATCCGAAATCCCTGCAGCTAATCTGAAATCACCAGCAGAACCCTAGAACAGCCTTCAAACTCGTCCAAAAATCCGATTTTCTACAGAAAACGATTCTGAACCAAGCCAATCAAGAGCCTAATGCTCTGATACCAATTGTAGGTCCCTTAACCCGTGCGGATCGTAACAGAATCGTCGATCTAACCTAGAGTGCGGAATCCCCTAGATCAGATTTCACAGAAAACGTGTAGAACAAGAATCACTATAAACCCGATCTTTATTGATTATCTTCAAACGATTACAATCAATCAAGATCCCAATTCGTCCAAGCCTTTCTCTTTCACGAATTCTCTCCAAGATGATTAAGGTGATTAGAAGATTAACATAAACCCTAATGCTAAGCTTTGTTTATATGGGACAAAGCTTTGCACATGGACTAGGTCATGGGCTAGGCCCATTTCGCCTACCATCCCCATATGTGAGTTTGGTTTGGCCCAATCACTCTTAATTAACTATTACAAAGCTAAACCCGCTAACTGTTTATCGTTTTACTAATTACAAGATATCCAAAGACCAAATCTAAGCTGTTGTCACAAATATGCACCAACATCGATGATCGCTCGGAATTTGCTAGTTAGATTCAGCTCGATTAAAAAATGCTCGGTTCGGATCGGTTGGTTTGTAAACGAACCGAGCACGAGCAAAGGTTCACTCAGTTCGGTTCGGCTCGGTTGGATCGAATTATTTTTTAATATATATACATAGTGGCGGACCCAGAAATTTTTTTCATGGGGTGCAAAATTTTTTAGGGGTAATTTGTCTATATAATTCTTTTCGGTTCAGTTTGGGTCAGGTCATATATAGGGGATGGTTCAAATGAAAACCACTTTTATTGTGAAAACTCGAAAACTAACTAAAAAAAGCCTAAAACACACAAAAAAAAATTTCAGTTTTTTTTATAAAATTCGCAGGTTTTTTTATATAAAACTTTTTTTTTCAAAAAAAAAATTGTAGTATTACACATGTGCACTACAAAAAGGTTTTTTTTTTTTTGAAATTTTTTTTATATATAAAAAGTGGCGAAAATTGGAATGCCAAAAAAAAATTAGTATGTTTTTTTTTGTTTTTTTAATTAGTTTTCGAGTTTTCACAATAAATAGTGGTTTTCATTTGAAACTTCCCCTATATATATATATATATATAGGAGAATGATCTTTTAAGCAGAAAGTCAATGTGGGAAAAATAATAAATTACTTTAACAAAAACAGCTTATCCTATATATATATATACTCTTCCATTAATTATTCCCTCTCTTTTAATTAGTCAAAAATAATTTATCTTGTATATATCAAAATTTATCTTATGCATATTATTGTTTATCCTACGTTTATAGCATACTTTATCCTATAGATATTGAAATTTTTACTACATATCAATATTTGTCCTTCGTGTAAAAACAAGATTTTTGCTTATTAAAATAAAGTAATAAAAAGAATGGAAAAAACTCCACACATTTTTAGTTACAAGTTACAAATAAATTAAAAAGTTAAAAACTCAACTATATTGAAAGATTGATTACTCTTTTCTAATAAAAACTCAAGTAAATTAGAAGAGTTAGGGGCTGTTTGGCAACATTTGAACCAATAAGTGCTGAATGAATAAGAGGTCTGAATGGGTAAGAGGGTCTGAACTAGTAAGTGTTGAACCAATAAAACGCTGTTTGGTTACACATCTGAATAATGTGTAAAATGACATTTTTACCCCTGAACAAAACAAAATACCAACTGGCTTTAAAACTAAAGTTGTACTCTCTCTCTCTCACTTCCCCAATGTTTCTCTGCTTCTCTCTCTAAAAACCTAGACTTTGTGTTTGTGATCCATCATTCTTCATCCTTCACTTTAACCCTAATTCTCCTCTTCTTCATATGCTTCTGCTTTACATCATCTTCAATTTCTTCAATTCAATTCATCAATTATGAGCTTCTTAAACCCTAATCACAGGCCATCAAGATCAACCACATCAGATCATCATCAACATCTACCTACATCCAGCGTCGCATCAACTTCATCATCTTCATCTTCATCATCGTGGAGGAGGAAAGTGACGTGGAGGTGTGGAGTGGAGGTGGCCTGAGGTGTGGAGGAGATGGAGGGAGGATGCGGTGGAGGTCCGGTGTGGAGGAGGCCGATGGTTGCTTTGGGAGGGATAACTTTGGCGGCGCGAGTGGAGGAGGTCGATGGTGAAGGAGGCGCCGCTGCAGAGTGGACCTCCGATTAAGGGGGAGGGCGCTGCAGAGTAGAGGAGCTCGACGGTGGAAGAAAACGAGGGGAAGAAGTGCAGCTGTGTGTGGAAGAAGATATGTCTAGGGTATAAGGGTATACACGTAATAATTTCTATTCAGATCTCAAAATTGTCTGAACCATTCAGCTCTGATTGAATTCATTAAGAGGTGCTAATTTAGTAAACCAAACACCTTGCCTCTGACCGATTCAGAGGCTTGCCTCTGAATGAGGCCATTCAGACTTAAACAAACAGCCCCTTATTGTAAATATAATTATGTTAATTGTTGAAAAATAAAATAAGTAAAAGAATTAGAAAAGTTGTTCACCCACGTGCTTCTCTCCTGTTGCACTTGTTTTTTTACTGGATATGTCAAATTCCAAAAATGCCCCTACTAAGACTAAAAACCCATCATCATCTTTTTCAAAAGGAACTAGTCGGAACTCCGAACAAAGTTTCCGATGAATAACATTTTCAGTTTTCTCTCTTAACTTCAACCCATAAAATTTCTATGAATATTTTTTCAGTCTTCTTCCGCCGTGGTTTTCAGGATTTATGGGGTGCGATAACAAAATTTCATGGGGGGCGATCTGGATTTTAACGGGTATAATACACTAATTATTTTTTTTTCAAGGGGTGCGCTCGCCCACCCACGTCAAGCCTTGGGTCCGCCCCTGTATATACATACATATATATTTGTGTTTGTGTGTGTATCATTTTTAATGAAATGACTGGAGACCAATATTAACAATGTTTGGTCCAAGATCCAAATAGAGCTCATTTAAGTAATTAGAATTGAAATCCAATACCAATAGTCCGAAATCCAATACTTAAACGTTCATTTGAGTAATTAAATCAAAATTTTAAATACTAAAATATGAAGTGTCGATCAATACTCAAGTCTCGACCCGACATTTGATTCAGAAGTGCAATACCGTAACCAAAACCCCCCATTGGCCATCGTTATTCGATTTCTCTATCGTCACTCGCCAATACGTCAACTCGTCAGGGTTTTGCTTCAATCGATTCATTCAATTTCAAACTTCCTATAGAATAAGGGTATGTTTCAGTCGGTCGACGATTTATCTTCCCGCTTAGTTAATCTCGATATAACTAGTTGAGTGTTTTTGTATTCCTTGTTGTTTGTTAAATTTTTATTTGTATTCTATTGGATGAAACATCAGGGACGAAAACTGCACTTTATTCTAATAACTAGCACTCCCATCGTCGCTTTCCTTGTTTATTCTGCGACGCTCGCTCGACTTTGGCTCGGTTAAAAAAACGCTCGGTTCGGTTCGGATCGGTTTGTATACGAACCGAGCACGAGCAAAGGTCTGATCTGTTCGGTTCGGCTCGTAAACAACCCTACTTAGTTACTAATAACCACTGGAACGATATAGACACAGCGACATACCATCAACCGGAGTTACCTTGGTTAAGGGAGATGCTTAAATCCTTGATAGTGACAATTTTGAGTTTTTAAAGGAAAACGTTAGTTAAACCTTCTGAATTGCCATTGACCGAGAAGAAAATGTGACTTTTTTTTGGGAAAATAGTTATTATTTTTTAAAAGGAAAAAGTTAAGATCTTTTTACAACTAGTTATTTTATTTTTTTAAAAGGAAAAGTTAAGATCTTTTTACAATATGTAAAAAGGAAATTGATGAGGAAAATGTGAGTTTTTTTTTATAGCGTTGACATGTTACTTTTTGTTTGACGTGCGAGTCATAGCGTAAGACATTCATTACTTGTTAAATATTAGTACGATCTGTCTAAATCTTAATAATTTTAATCTATATAAGTGCATTCAAAATCTGGCTTAGTTTTGCTATTCAAAAAGGGGTAGCGGCGCAACTTGTTGCCCGTTTACCAATTATCTCGATGTAAATTCTTCGATTACATTGTATAAAAAAAAGATTGTTTTTATAGTTGGAAAAAAAAATTACTGTAATATTACATTAGTCCATTCAAAAAAAAAAAAAATCTATATAAGTGAAATTTAAAAAAGTGATTACCATGAAAAGAAGGTTATTAATTAAGATTCATTTTAATTTGAGTTAAATGCTTGGTTGGTCCCTGTGGTTTTCAAAAATTGCAGACTTGGTCCTAGTGGTTTACTAATTACACGCTTGGTCCCAAAACTTGTCAAAAATGCACTCGGTTAGTCCCTAGCCCTAACATCAGTTAAATTTCTCAGTTAAGTCCATGTTAAATGACCAAAATACCCTTACTTATTAACTCTCTTTATAATCCCTCATTACTAATTACAAGCTGCCATCCCTCATCATCACCAACTCCATTGTTATTCCTCCAAGATCTCTCTCACATCATCCACATCGATTTCTTTATTATTGACACTTGTTTTAGCTTCACATACCTGATTTCTGATTGACGAGATCTTGTTTAAGCTTTTTCTCACTAAAAATCCTCAAAACACTTACGGAATCTTCAACGCTGCTGAATTGTTGGATAATGATGACAGTTTTGGGGGATGTATAACTACTGAAGAATGGATTGTTGAACATGATGGTTTGATTGTAGCGGTGAGATTGTGGTGGTCTGTTGGACCGAACCAGGATCAGATCTTGAGCGACTTTTTACTACTCCCCTTAGCTTGTGTTGCCACTTCATCCATGGCCAAATCAAATGTTTTATAGGAGACGTCGTGATTGAGGGATGTCGTGGTTCCATTTTGAACCAGCTGAGTTGACTACTCAAGCCCAAAATCAGTGTTAGATGTAGTGACCGAAGGTGCAGCGGTGTTTCGAGGGCTGAGATTGTGAGCCGCCACATCCAATTTTGGGTTACGTTTGAAGTCAAACTCCCCTAAATCAAGTTGAAGTCTGGAGCATCGGATTTCGATTCCATACAAATGATAATTGAGGTGGGTTTTAATTAGGATTGAAATTAGGGGTTTTTGATATGGGTTTTGAAACTGGGGAGAGGTTGTGGGTTGTGTTGTGCTAGTCGGCTGATGGTGGTGAACCAGTGGTGGCGGTGGTTAGGTGGTGGTGGTGTCACTAGATGGTGGCAGGTGGAGTGGTGGTTGATAGGGAAAGGAAGAGATGAGAAAGAGGTTGAAGAAGATGAGTTCTTTATATATTTTATTACTTCTTTTAATTATTCAGGGGTAATATAGTCATTTCACACATAGTTAACTGAGAAATTTAACTGATGTTAGGGCTAGGGACCAACCGAGTGCATTTTTATAAGTTTTGGGACCAAGCGTGTAATTAGTAAACCACTAGGATCAAGTCTGCAATTTTTTAAAACCACAAGGACCAACCAAGCATTTAACTCTTTTAATTTTTTTCCTGGAAAGCTAAATAATAATTTTCTTGAATATGCAAGTTGATACTCGATAGGCTGGTCAAGTCTATGAATGACTTGTGCAATAATTGCGTTGAAATTCATCAATCTTTTAATTTTTAAATACATAAAAGAAATTAACTTACTTTGTTTAGTTTTCTTTTAAATATTATCATACGGTCAACAATAAAGAATTAAATAGGCCTGAAAATGAAGTGCTTGAGCGTTATGCTGGTGTTTTTCTCTAAGAGACCTCGATGGTTGGACTTGGAGTCTTATATTCGTAGTAAATTACCGTGCATGAGCCAGCGCTAGTATAAAACCATTTTTTGGTAGTGTCAAATTCAATTTTTGGCAGTGTTTTAGAAAACAAAGCATCAAATAACAACATTACCACACTAATAGATAAACACACCACCAAAAAAATAGATTACAAAGCACCATTAAATGTTTAGAAGTTATACAACAACATTAAATTGATTTTTTGAGGATGAAGTTGTTAATAGAACCAACAAAGTGAACCAATCATAAATTTTGTTAGGCATCACATGGATCATAATCCTACGGTTTTCAATTGCTCTCATCCTATTCAATCAATGGATCAAATCATGTCTCAAACAACACACATACACAATGTTAAAATCAAAATCTTTTTTAGAGAGAGAAAAATGTTAAGGAGGAGCAACGCATCACCGGAAAGTTTTCCGGAACGGCTTCCACGGTATCAAGAAACCTGCGATGTGGCGTAAAATGTATTAATGGCCTTATCTACGAAGAGATACGAGATTTTTGAAGATCTTTCTTGATAATTTTATGCGTGATGCCATCAAATACACCGAAGATACTCGCCGGTACAGCGATGGACGTCATTTTGCCATTTTCGTCCAAAATCGTCCCTGAGGTTTGGGCACGTTTGCCATTTTCGTCCAAAATGACACTTTTGTACCAAATTGTCCCCAACGTTTGTAACTTTTTGTCATTTTCATCCAAACCACTAACTTAGTTTATTTTTTTCTGTTAAGTTGAGGATATTTAGATGAATCTGGCAAATATAAAACCACAGGGACGATTTTGGCAATTTACTCAAACCCTTTTTAATTTCTTATTTTTGTTAGATATATAATAAAAAAGAATATACATAGAGTTTTTAGAAGAAAAAAAAATGAATAGTTTTGTCATGTAATTTTTATAAATTTTCATCCAAATCACTAACTCCTTTTATTTTTTCTATTAAGGTGAAGGATGTTTTAAATTTTATAAATTAAGACATAAATTAATTTACAGCTTCTTTATATAAATCAGTTTTATAAAAAGAAAACGTCATTGATGCGCAACACATTACAATCGACTACAACTTTTAGTATTTATTAGTTGTAGAGATATAAAAAAATTGTAAAACATTACATATTTTTTAAATGTGTTGAGCACCTAGGAAATATGTTGGTAGAAATAAAATATTTATTTTATTAAGATTATAAGGGTAACTAACTAATAATTATTCTGAGTGGCTTGAGTAAAGAAACTTTTGGTTCATAGCATTATAATTACAATTTGGTGGGTAATTTTAAGGTTTGGTAACGATACGTTGTTTGATAGAGGGGGGGGGGGGGGAGAACTGGCTTCTGTTTTTCCTTAGTAGCGAATTTAACAGAGTAGAAAATGAATTACAAACTTGATACATATGATAAGATTTTTTTATTTGACCCTTTTCAATAAGGTCACCAGCATTTTAGTTTTATAAAATTTAGAGGTTTAAGTAGGTTTTATTTTTATAAAATTGATCTATATAAAAAATTAGAAATTAATTTCTATCTTAGTTTATAAACATCATTCGCCTTAATAGAAAAATTAACTTAGTTAGTGGTTGGATGAAAATTTATAAAAATTATGTGACAAAGCTATTATTTTTTCATATAAAATTGCATGTATATTCTTTTTTATTATATATGTAACAAAATTAATTAAATAAAAGAAATTTAAAAGAGTTTGAGTAAATTGCCAAAACCGTCCTTGTGATTTTATATTTGTCAGTTTCATCCAAATATCCTCAACTTAACAGATGAAATAAACTAAGTTAGTGATTTGGATGAAAATGGCAAAAAGTTACAAACATTAGGGGCAATTTGATACAAAAGTGTCATTTTGGATGAAAATGACAAACCTGCACAAACCTCAGGGACGATTTTGGCAATTAACTCTAAAATAAAACCAAAAAACATTTGTTCAAATAATGTATATTTTTACGGACAGGTTCATAATAGAAACGTGTGGTTTTTATCATTGATTTTTTGGTGGTGTGTTTAGAGATTTAATGGTGGACTAATTTGGTTTCTATCATTGATTTTTTGGTGGTGTTTAGAGATTTAATGATGGACTGAGTTTAGAGATTTAATGGTGCTCTTATTAAGCAGCACCAACAAATCCGATTATTTGGTAGTATATTTATTGGTGCTCTCTCTAAAAAAGCTCTTAAAAAGGCATAAATCCCAGCACCAAAAAACTGCTTTTGTACTAGTGCAGGGGTTTACCACAGTGAATCTTTAAACGGTGGGTCTCATCTAAAATTGGTGACGGGCCATGTCAGTGTTGTTTGCGTTCGCGATTACCCGAGTAACTGGCTTTGTTGGACATTACTATATGATAAAATGAAAACTGAATGAACAGTGTCATTCAGTTTTCATTTTTTCATTCTTGTACCTTATATTCATTTATTAGACTATGAGGTATTGGGTGAGGGTTGGGCCGTTGTTTGGGTACAAATGCCCAAGTCACCACCCCGGGTGGGTTTCGGTTTCGGCGTCGCCCCTTGGGCGGGAGTTTCAGCCCAGGCGATGGGCATGCCTAGCGGTCCTCCATGGCCGTCTCTCATTGACTGGGTTGGCTAGGCCATAGCGGCTAGGTTTAAATTTTAAAAAATAACCGTTTGGCGCTAGGTCCTCCGTGGCCGGCTCTCATTGGCTTGGTTGGCTAGGCCATAGCGGCTAGGTTAAAATTTTAATATTGAGCAATACCTTATATTCATTTATTAGACTATGAGGTATGGGGCGAGGGTTGGGCCGTGGTTTGGGTACAAATGCCCAAGTCACCACCCCGGGTGGGTTTGGGTTTCGGCGTCGCCCCTTGGGCGGGAGTTTCAGCCCGGGCGTTGGGCATGCCTAGCGGTCCTCCATGGCCGGCTCTCATTGGCTGGGTTGGTTAGGCCATAGCGACTAGGTTTAAATTTTAAAAAAATAACCGTTTGGCGCTAGGTCCTCCGTGGCCGGCTCTCATTGGCTTGGTTGGCTAGGCCATAGCGGCTAGGTTAAAATTTTAAAAAATAACCGTTTGGCAAGTCACTATAAAAGCCCCCAACCCCAACTCCTGTCCACATCGCTACCCAACCCTTCACTCCACCTACCCGAACCCGCTACCCACACTTGATACCGGCACAACGCGATGAAGGGCCGCCAACCCGGTGAGACCCGTTACTGGCCGGAAGCTTTCGCTAGCTATCGTCACAACGTGGGGAACGACCGGCACAATTTAAACGCGTGCCAACACAAGTGGCGCGAGCTACGACCGAAGCTCGACCGTTTTAAAGCCTACTACGATAGCGTCCCGGGTGGTGATATAAGTCACGAAAACCGGGTGGCGGTAGCCAACATCGAGTTCCGGGGCAAGGAGCGGAAGCCGTTTGACAAGCTCGCCCTGTTCGAAATCTACCTAACGCTTTAGGCTTTTTTTGTCTTAACCGACCCAACACGTCACTCACCAGCGGGGAGGCTCGAAGTCCACGTGTCAACCCATGCCCCAAACATGAATCCTGTAATTTTTACAGTGATTAAGTGGTGAAACAAGAGTTAGGGTCTACGTTCAGTCTTTGAAAGAAGTGAAACAGTTAAAAGAAGAGTTGCAGGATGATGTCGGTCGAAAACACCAATGTCTTTCACGCAACGCGCGTCATTGAAAAACACTAGTTCATATTCATATATGATAAAAAAACAAACGAAATGAACAGTGAATTGAATTTAGGGTATATTAGAATATGGAGTATGGGGCGGAGTTGTGGCGTGGGTTGGGTACAAATGCCCAAGTCACCACCCCGGGTGGGCTTGGGTTTCGGTGTGACCCCTTGGGCGGGGGTTTCAGCCTGGGGGCGGGGGTTGAGGCGTGGGTTGGGTACAAACGCCCAAGTCACCACCCCGGGTGGGCATGGGTTTCGGCGTGGCCCGTTGGGCGGGGGTTTCAGCCCGGGTTAGAATATGGGGTATGGGGCGGGGTTGTGGCGTGGGTTGGGTACAAACGCCCAAGTCACCACCCCGGGTGGGCTTGGGTTTCGGCGTGGCCCCTTGGGCGGGGGTTTCAGCCTGGGGGCGGGGGTTGTGGCGTGGGTTGGGTACAAACGCCCAAGTCACCACCCCGGGTGGGCTTGGGTTTCGGCGTGGCCCCTTCGGCGGGGGTTTCAGCCCGAGCGTTGGACGAGGCTATCAAGATGACATGGCAGGATCTCATTGGCCAAGACAAGTAGCCGTTTGGGCTTAGCCGTTGGCCAACGACTATGTGTTTAAAAAAAAATTTATTCACTATAAATACTCACACTTCTATTCATTTTTTTTACAACAACTACTCCACCTCTTCTATAATCATCTCTATCTTATTTTTTTAAAAAAATTCTCATCCAACCACAATACGAAAAATGAATCCTCATAATCGTGGTTTTGACCCGAACAACCCGTGGGCATTCCAAGAAACACCTAGCCCATCATCCAATCGTCCAATTGCTCCATTTTTAATACACTCCACGATGCCGGATATGGCTGGTTACACATCGTTTATCTCGAATCGTTTGAAGAATGATGTCGGTCGAAAACACCAATGTCTTTCGCGCAACGCGCGTCATTGAAAAACACTAGTTAAAAAAAATAAATAAACAATCCATCCACTTATAAATTACAATATTCTTTGATAAATATGACATTCTAATAAAGCATACAAGATTGTTTCCTTCTATATTGAACAAGGAAATCCTTATCTATACAGTATAATCCATTAAAACTATCCTCCCACTAGTTACCATGGTCTTACACATATTAAAAAAACATTGTACGTTGTTGCAATTTAATTGACAACAAACTCGATTTGTATTGTCAAAATGTGTATACCTTTGTTATTGGTGAAAAAAGATCATCTCTTTTCTAAAAGACTATTCAGTTGGAGGTGTAGAATCGATCACTTAGTTATGTCTTTTTGAAGGAGCAGACGGAGGCACAGGTTGCCCTTTAGGCAGCGTGCTAGACAGTGTCTCGAGTTGACCCCATGAGCGGGTAGCATAAGGATTTCTTCGGTGTTGCCCTGGTGTCATTGTTATCATGTCGGCCCGACTGATCGAATAGCCTGGGCTGACAAGGGTTGCCAGTAAGAGAATGAAGAAGAGGCTCTTCCATAAAGTGTTTGTACAAGTAAAGGCCATGATATGACACTGGTTTTGGAGGGTTTAGTGCTTTTGAACTATAAAGGGCCTTTTAAAGTACACACATGTAGGTGGTTATAATATGTATAACTATATATATATATATATATGATCACGCTAAAATGAGAACCACATCGAGTTGTAAGAACCGCGAGAACTACACCGTACGGGACGAGGTGGACCATTTTTTTTTTCATAAACGTAGATACATGTATAAAAACAACATTTGTAAAAAAAATTCGAAAAAAAAAGTTTTTGAGCACCTCAAGTGTGCATTTACGGGTACCGTAAATTTTCCGGCCATATTTACGGGTCCCGTAAACACAAACTTGTGGCGCTCAAAACTACACACACGACATTTTTTTTCTGAATTTTTTTTTACAAATGTTGTTTTTATACATGCATCTACGTTTATGAAAAAAAAAAATTGGTCCACCGCGCCCCCTACAGTGTAGTTCTCGCGGTTCTTACAACTCGAGATGATTCTCATTTTAGCGTTCCCCTATATATATATATATGTATATGCATGTGAGTGTAAGGAATTGAAAGAGGAGGGAAAAGCTAGAGGGAGAGAAGTGAATGGCACGCCAATGACTATGACTATGTGTGCCCTTCAATGTCAACTTATGTCTTATTTCCTTGCTTACTTGGAAGTCATGTATGTATTATGACTATTATCCTTTTTCTGAGACTATGTGGTATACTTCTGAACCCCCCCCCCCCCCCCCCGGGGTGCTGAGGTGGAGGGATGGAGGATGGGTATAACAAAGGTTGAGTGATTGAGGTGAGGGATGAGTGGAAATGATAATTTGATGTTGAGGTGGTAGTAAGGGATCAGACACGGGCAGACCTAGAGTGATAGAAGGGGTAACCTCCGTTGCCCCTTGACGCTCCGATAGTAGTGTAAATTTTAGAAAAATTTAACGTTTTTTCGATTTCGTAACCCCTTTTTTATTGAAACGTTACCCTTATGTTGATTTTGTAGATCCATCACTGGGATCAGGAAAGAGCTAGCATAACACATAGCCTTAGAGCATTCTCATCCAAACCATCAAAATATGTGAGGGGTAGTTTTTATATTATAAAGGGTATAAAAAATGGTTGTGAGTGGAGGAGAGAGAAAATGTTACTGTTCATCTGTATATTTGGGGGGACACTGTTCACCCAGTATAATTTTTTTAATATATATTGAAAGTGGTTGTGAGTGAAGGAGAGAGAAAAATGTAATGATAATATTATTTAATTGAAAAGGAGAGAGAAACAGTATTTGTTTTTAGTGAAAATATATTGATATAGGAGTTGTTTTTTAGTGGAATGTATGTATAATTTGATGGATTGGATGAGAATGCTCTTAGCCTTTGTTTATAATTAATAGAATATATTATATAGCATATTCCCTTGTATATTATTGTGATGATTGTATTCCATATTTACGAGATCCTAATTGATCTCATATTGTAAATATAAATTGTCAATGAATGAGAAAGAGGAGGCAGACATTCAATCATAAACTCTTTTATGGTATCAAGAGTTTGACCTACCCCTTTCTTTCTTTTCCCACCACTGCCGCACCTCCTCTTTTCCTACTGTTCTTTTTTTTTTTTTCTCTTTTTTTGCCAATCAATTGGCAGCCACCATATAGTTCGAATTTTCCACCACTAACGCACCAACTCTTTTCCTACTGTTTCTTTTTTTTTCCAATCAATTGGCAACCACCTCTTGTCCTCATGGATCAAAAAATACACCCTGCAATTACTGTATCCAACATCAAGAACCTAATCCCCATCACCCTAGAGATGGAGACCAACCAATATTCGACATTGAGCGAACTTTTTCGCGTCATTTGTCGAGCCTATCAAGTAATACAACACCTCTCCCCAAAACCCTCTTCTTCTTCTTCTGAAACAGAAAAAGACAAAGCACCCGCGAAACCGGCCGATGACTTATGGGATCGGTTGGATGCTATTGTGCTCCAATGGATCTATAGCACAATCTCTAATGACCTTCTCAATACCATTGTGACCCCGGGTATGACTGCCTACGATGCATGGACTACTTTGGAAGGCCTATTTCACGACAACAAAACCGCTAGAGCCCTTCAACTCACCCACAAGTTCTCTAATACCAGGTTGGATGGCTTCCCCAACATGTCGGCTTATTGTCAGGCTCTTAAATCTTTGGCGGACCAACTCGCCAATGTCGATGCCCCCGTTGACACCAAGCGACTGGTTCTTCAACTTCTTTGCGGCTTAACCGAACCCTATGAGAGCATCTCAACCATACTCCAACAAAATGACCCCACTCCATCCTTCTACGAGGTGAGATCACAACTTATTATGATTGAAGGTCAAAAGGACGAAAAGGCGTTGTATGCATCACAGGTGGTGGCCCAGGTTCTCACAACAAACACAACCAAAGCATCTTCCCCAGCCACATCTGATACTTCTGACCGAACTATTGGACGTGGTCGCAGCCGCGGAAGGGGACGCGGTCGGACCAACTGGTCCCGCGAGCGTGGACATCAGCCCCATGGTTCTTGGACGAGCCCGACTACCCACACTTGGACAATACCCCAACCGTGGCCTCATCAACAGCCGGCGGCCGCTACTCAGCAACAATGGCTTCAAGGGTCCCCGTCGCCCCCACCATGCCCCTATCCCACGACCGGCTCAACCACAAGCCCTAACTCTGGACAAGGAATATTGGGACCCAGACCGAACCAGGCACGTCAGGCTTCATACACCCCGACTGATATCCAACAAGCCCTATACACCATGAGCCTTAACCCTCCAGATTACAATTATGGCGTGATGGATACAGGTGCGACAATCAGCATGGATCCCAACTCAGGTAATTTTGGTACTATTTTTAATACTTGCATGAATGAAAATATTATTGTTGGAAATAGCACCACTATACCGGTACTTGGACACGGCCCACAAACCTTTCCCTGACCTTACCCACCATTTGTTTTAAACCGAGTCCTTTACGCACCAAAACTTATTAGAAAACTAATTTCCGTACGTCAATTAACTAGAGATAATTCTGTGTCTGTTGAATTTGACCCATTTGGTTTTCTTGTGAAGGACTATAAGACCCGGGCCCCTATTATCCGGTGCAACAGCAGCGGTGACCTCTATACCTTCACCAAAGACTTGCACTGCTTCTCCACATCCACCTCCATTGCTCAACCATCAAGTCTCTGGCATCAACGCCTTGGTCACCCGCCCCTCTTTATTACAGTCTTTAAAGAATTCAAACTCTACTGTTTTTAAGTCTTTGAATAAGAATTTGTGTGAACCGTGTGTTTTGGGAAAATGTACTAGACTTCCTTTTTATGCTTCTAATAATGTTACATTACAACCATTTGATATTATGCACAGTGACATTTGGACCTCCCCTGTTTTAAGCACGGGAGGACACCGCTATTATGTCCTCTTCTTGGACGACTACACCAACTTTCTTTGGACCTTCCCTCTCTCCACCAAATCCCAAGTTTATTCAATATTTGAATCCTTTACCAAATTTGTTCAAACCCAATTTCAACAAACAATTAAAACCTTCCAATGTGATAACGAGAAAGAGTATGTTAACGCTTCATTTAAACAGTTATTTGATAAAAATGGCATTCTATTTCGCCTCTCTTGTCCCTACACTTCTTCCCAAAACGGAAAAGCGGTACGCAAAATCCGCTCCATCAACAATATCACACGCACATTACTCACCCAATCCTCTCTACCACCAAACTTTTGGCATCATGCACTTGACACAACCACATATCTCCTCAACATCATCCCCTCTAAAACTCACAAGTTTCACACACCAACCTATCTCCTATACCGCCAAATACCAACTTATGATCACCTACGCATTTTTGGGTGCCTATGTTACCCTCTTCTACCCTCAAATACCATTCACAAACTTGCTCTCCGCTCCTACGCATGTGTTTTTCTTGGTTACCCTACTTCACATCGTGGCTATAAATGCTACAACCCACTATCCAAACAAATAACCATCTCTTGTCACGTCTTGTTTGACGAATCCGTTTTCCCATTTGCTGCCATCAACACTCCCACAACCTCACCCACTTATGAATTTTTAAGCAATCCCTTTCCCACTCACCTTTGGCCTATGGTCCAACCCCACGGCCCGGAAGTCTCGGACCATCCACCCTCAGCCGATACTCCTACACACCATCCTTTGGCTCACCATAACCCCTCGGCCCAACACTCAGCTTCGCCCCCAACATCACCACCATCTACCACATCGCATTCCCATCCAGTCCAATCCACTACCCATGCCCAACAACCACCGTGTAGGACCGGTTTTCGACTCCGTAACGATTGCAAACCGACTCGTGTAACGTGCGGAATCCGTACACAAACGTGACCGAACACACGACCGTACTATAAACGTGATTCTATTGATAATCTGAAAACGTACAAAGCACCACGAATCACCTTGAGCACTTTCTCTCTCTAGGCTTTCTCTCTCTAGCCTCTAGCTTTCCAAGTCTCCAAATGTGCAAAAGTCTAAAAGTCCCTAAAGCTAACCCTAAGTCTTCTATTTATAGGCCAAGGGGAATTAATGAGACTTCTCATTAATTACAGAAATGCCACCTTGCCTTTTCCTACATATAACAATATAAAGACTAGAATTAAACTGTTTCTGCTACGATCTGTATTGACGGAGGCGATAGACATACATGCACTAACAGACTCCCCCTTGGATATTGCCGTAGTCAATCTCGTAGCGTCTTGTCTTTCTCTATCTCTGAGTCTTCTTGAAGCTTTATTACATTTCCAGCAACATAGACTCCCTCTTGCTTGAACATAATCCCCGTGGATCTGTCTTCAGCTTCAGCTCCCCCTTTCGGTAGACACTTTCTTCAGGCTCCCCCTTTCGTCAAGCTTCCGTGCTTTTGGGATCGACACATGGCTTTCCGGTCCAAGCTCCTCCAGGATAGTTACCTGGCTCCTTGAATGCACGCTCCCCCATGTGTTGAGCTCGTCTTCAGACTCCCCCTTAGACTCGGCTATCGGGATCGTAATCTGGAATAACATCTGCAATTCTCAAACATTTATAAGTAAAAATATTTTGAACATCCAGGAGTAAAAACCTGGCTCTTTCAGCATAAGCTAAAATATTTCAACAGTGAAAGCATTTTTGAATGTCCAGGAATTGTGACCTGGCTCTCAAACATTTTTAATCAAGAACCTGGCTCTAAGATATAATAATATGAATATATCCAAGATTACTTGATTTTATCCCTCTATCAACAAACTTTAGAGATATGGCAGTATTAAGTATCCAAAACCTCCATGGTTAATCATCCAAGTCCAAATTAATGACCTTGGAGACTTCACAAACTGTTTTTGATTTTTGAATAAAACTTCAAGTTTCAAATTAATGAACTTGTTTTATTTTCAGAAACACGATCAGCATACTCAGATTTTGAAACTCAGCTTTCAGACATCGGTTGTCGAAAATAAAGTGAAATCAAAATCTTTTTGTATTTTTCCGAAACATAAAACAGTAAAGAAATATTTACAAACATATTTACAGACAATATTTTTGTTTGAGTTTGCGTCAGAGGATCATATCAGTTTATGACAAATCACTAGCACCGTTGAGCTTTAAACACTTTAAGTTCTAAACGATTCACTTAGATTGTCAGTATACTGATCCACTTAAATTTTCACACAAAGTTCAACTGCTTCGAGATACGAATTAGTATTTTAAGGACTTAACTTATTCGCGTGTCCCACCTCAGAATATACTCCCGTATCAAAATTCCCTAGATTCAGTCTTACAGGTGAATATACCAATTTGATATTTGTATTCTGGGTTAGTGCGAGACCTTGAGAACTCAGGTATGAACTTCCGTTCAGTCAAAGAGATGAAGGCTCGACTTTAGGTGTGTTCCCTTTAGGGAATCTTTTCTTCAACTGCAATTGATTCAT
The DNA here is from genome assembly GCA_030545235.1 of Helianthus tuberosus. NCBI lineage: Eukaryota > Viridiplantae > Streptophyta > Magnoliopsida > Asterales > Asteraceae > Helianthus > Helianthus tuberosus. The sequence goes on from CM060419.1 coordinate 137,651,337, forward strand.
ATCTTTTGATATTTTTCAATTTTTTATGCAGAGGGTAAGCTTTAAAAGCGCATAAAGTATTATACGAGTTCTAGGCCATTGCTTCCGCAATATCAGAAGACCAGGTATAATACCCCAGATATCAAACAGTATAAAGACCTAGTATCTCAGAATCAGGCACTCTCTCAAACAAGATTTCGGGGGTTACCCATATATCCGAGAGATGTTCCCCACGAGATAAGTAAGTATTGATATTTAGGTTTATATCTCGAAAACAATCTACTAAGCGTGTAAAAACCCACTGGCATATCATCAGTGAGACCGTTTATCACATTTAACATTTCATTTCCTTAGCGTACTGTGATTGTCTACTGATGTACTATCATTTCCTCTTTTTGCACAAAAACTCATTTTAGAATTTTATCATGTTTTTGGCTTTTTCAAATTTTCTAATGTTTTTGGATTTTCTGACATCAAATCTTACTCCCCCTAAAATTCAAAACATTTAAAGAAAATTTGACAACCTGATACTGATAGCTTTGACTCGCCATCCATTTTCTGCTTCACATGCTCTGTTTTGCAGAAAATATAACGTACCCCCATGATTTACAACACATTGATATTTTACAGTTTGAAAACCGTTTTTCAATCTTGTGAAAGTAATCATGTTTGTTCCGCCGTGAGGGTTTCGGCATATTCACTTCAACATATTTTTGTAAATTTTTGAATTTTTGACAAAATTTATAAACAAACATATTTTTGATTTTTCAATTTTTGACAAAATAAAAACATATTTTTGGTTTTTAAAATTTTTCAATTTTTAGGGTTTTTAGAAATATTTTTTTATTTATTTACAGAAATCAAACAAACTCCCTGTTTCAGTTGCAGGGTTCAACAGTCTTCTTCTCTCCTTGTGCCAGGCTGCTCCAATTTCCATTTTTACAGTCTTCAATTTTCTTGAGCACCTGCACATTCAACTATTTAATTATTTGAACAATTTAGCCCAGGTCTGTTTGACCTTAGGCATTTCAACACAAAGTGCATCATTTAACTTCGAAAAATCTTTGTCATTTTGTACAAAGACTTTTTCAATTTTGACATCATCTTTTTCCTCATTTTCCGAAGTCATTTGTTTCTTAGCTGTCCATGTTTGACCTTTTGGAGTACCACTTTTGTAAAAATGTGAGTCTTTTTGAACATTTTGATTTTCAACAACTTTTGTTTTCCAAAATTGATTTGATTTCGTAGCATCGACGGTTGTTTTCCAACTTTGTGTTGTTCTAAATCTGGGTATGTGAGAATTCCAGGTTTGTCTTGAATTGAACCTATTCGGGTTTGATTTCCAAGTTTGATTTCGAGGCAAACTTGTTTGTGTTGTACCTCCAAGTTTGTTTTGAATCAAATCTAGTTGGCCTTTGTTTCACATCCTCAGATTTCTGTTTTTCAACATCATTAGGCTCCTTTTTCATCTCAACATCAACAGGTTTTAGATTTGGACACTTGCGAGCAAGATGTCCAGTTTGATCACACTTAAAACATGTTCTCTTTGAAACATCTTTGACCTGTTGTTGCTTTTTCTGAGCATAGAACTCTTCATTAGACTGTCGTCTAAATTGGAGTTCTTTCTCTTCTTCTGAACTTGTTCCATGAACAAAGTTCATCTTTGTCTGATAATTTGGCGTTTCATTTTTCTTCCAACTTTGTTTCTTCTTATAACCCAAACCAGCCTTCATGTTTTTCTTTTTGTAACCAGGTTTGTTATAAAAAGTTTTGTGACCTTTTCCAGCAAACTTTGGAATTTCATATTTCTCAATTTCAACCATTTTGAAAACTTTATCAATCTTTTCTGAAATCACATTCTGAATCAGGAATATAATATCTAAGAATAATTTGTCCGATCCAATCATGGTATAAACCAATCCTTTTGAATCATCATTCAAATTTTTCTCAGATTTTGAGTTTTTCAGATATTCTTCATGAAAACTACCTTCATTTTCATCCTGTGATTCAGATTTACCTGTTTCAACCGACTCTTCTTTCAACACACTTTCAACGACCTTACCTACCACCTCTGAATCACTTGAATCATCAGATTTGGAATAGGTTACGTCAATATTATCTGGCAATTGATCGACCATGTTGAAAGCTTTTTCGACTTTCTCATCATCATAAAATGCGAATTTTTCCGGTGGTGGAACTTGATGAAACTCTGAGCCAATACCCTTTTTGTTTTTCTCAGAATCATCATCACCCGGTTTTATGTTGAAAATTCTTTCAAGCACATATGATGACGCGTGATAACTTTTTAACTTGTTGTTATCCTGTTCTAAATCGGCTATTTGACGCTTTAACTTAGCAACATCCCCAATATAAGAATTAACAACTTGTTGCTTTATTGAATACTGTCGCTTAAGCGTATCAGTTGTTTCAGAACAGTATCTCAATCTAGATTGAACAAGTTTCATTTGACTTTTCACATCTTCATATGACTCTTTTGTTATGTGATAAGCCAATTTTATTGAATCGTATTCCCTTTTCATTTCTTGGAAAACATTTTCTTTTTGTAAACACTCTTCTGTCATTTTCGAAACCTTTTCTTTTAAATTTTCATTTTCTTTTTCTAAATTTTTACATTTTTGAGAAAGTTTTTCATCATTTTCTTTTAAAACTTTTTCATTTTCTAACATTTCTTTGCATTTATTTTTGAAAACTTCTTCGATTTTAGTGAATTCAAGATTTCTTGTTCTGAACTTTTCGTCTTTTTCAGTACAAGCACTGCATGTTTCCATGCATTTCTTGCACTGTTCAACAGTTTTTAAGGCTTCAGAATCAGTCGAAGTATTTACCTCAGTGATTGACACCTCGGCTTTCGCTTCCTTTTATGCCTGGTCAGCTTCATTCTTCATTTCTTCCTTACCAATACCAGCACCATCATTCACTTCAACCGAACTTTCCCTCATCACTTCTTCTACCTCTTCTTTCTTCTTCTTCTCTTCTTCTGTTTGCTGTTCTTTGCTGACAGCTTCTTCACCAACTGCTTCCTCTTTCTTTTCTTTCTCTTCTATCTTCACATCCTCAACTTTCACAGCTTTAACTTTAACTTCCTCAGCTACCTTCTTCAAATCATCAACCAATTCTTCAACATTCTTTTTCATTCTCTCTTCATCCCTCTTTTTCAAACTCGCGGTCATTACATCACGAATTATCTTGTCCAGCCTTTTCAAATAGATTTTATCTTTTGCGTTTGAATAATATTCGCCGAACAGAGGAATTGCTGCAAGAACATCATTGAAAACCACATCTTTTCTGTGAACGACAGGATCACCATTTTTGTTGACATAGCAATCTCTCTTCTTGTCGTATCTTCCATAGTACTTTGCATCTTCGTATTCTTCATGCATTTTCTCAATTCTGCAACCAGCAAAGAATCTTTCTCTTTCGGTTTTCTCTTTCAGAATTTCTTCTCGAGATTTCTCCTTGATTTCAGCAACAAAAGCACGATGTTTGCTCTTTGAAACAATTCTTCCATGAGCTGTAAAACGATCATCAACAATGTCATCTTCTGGAAGGAATTCGCTCCAGTCAAACCCTTTGTCATCATGGATTACTGCACAAGCTCTTGACTTCTCTTTGGGATTATTTTCTATCAGTTTCGGCTCTTCTTTGCTACGGTGGTAAATCACCTTTCGATAATAATCATCATTGAAAGGTTTCTCAGTTTCGTCAACTTCAGAGTTTTTGCATTCTCTTTTGAAATGAGCTTTTTGCTTACATTTGAAGCAGGTCACTTTGGATTTATCAAATCCCAGCTTTGTTGACGAACCACCTATTGACTGCTTCCCAGTAATCTCCATGTATCTTTGAGCTCTGCGAATGCAACTTGCTAGACACCAGCGTATGTCAATGAGTTCCATTTCTGCTGGGTCAATCTGGTCGTAGTCTTCCTTTGTCAGCTCTGAGTTTCCAATTTTTCCAGATACTAGAACTTCGTATGACTCTAACACAGATGCCAGAAAACTCATTTGTTGTTTTGTTGCATCGATGCTCATAGCCGGAGAATTCTTCAGTTTCAAAGCGATGTTGCAGAGAATTTCTTCAGATTCTTCAGGGTTTGCTTTTGAAAAAGATGAATGATATCCTGGATTGTAGCTTGATGAGCTTTTCTGTGGTTCTTTTGATTTTTCAACACTGAATGTTGTCTTTGGTGATTCACCAACTTTCACCGAAGGTGTGCTACCTTTGTAATAAAGACCAACATTCTGTTGATGTGAAGAACTGCTCATCTTGCTCTGTTTTTGCAATTCAAGCTCATGAGTTTCAATCTTTTCAATCAGCACATCAAGAGTAATTGTTTCATATAAAACATCATTTTTCAAAATAAAACAAACGTTTGCCACTGACCAGCTCGTGGTAACGCTTCAATTATTTTGTCAATTACTTCTTCTCTCATTTTCATAATCCCGAATCTGTCTAACTCAATTTTTAAATGGCAAAAACGTTCAATCATTTGCCTCACTGTCTCTCCCTTTAAAATATCAAACAAATCAAATTCCTTTTTTAGTAAAGCAATTTTGTTCTTTTTAATTTGTTTGCCACCTTCGGCTTTAACCCTTAACGCTTCTCAAACCGAATTTGATGACCCATCATGATTTAACAAAGAAAATATATCATCTCGGATAGATTGTTGAATCAATGCGATCATCTTCTGTTCATATGAGAATTTCCGTTTGTCTTCATCGGAAAGATCATTGAGATGGATCTCTTGATTCTTGTCATTGATCGGTCGACTGTATCCAAACTCTAAGCAGAACCAGCTTTCGTGAGCATATGCCTTTGTCCAGTTCAGGAATCTCTCTTTCCACCATGTATAATCTTCAATATTCTCAAGTTTAGGTGGTTTTGAATAGGTTCCATAGAAGTTATCATGTTTTACGTTGTCATTGATTGTTTTTGTTATTGATTTTGGTGTGACAGTTAAAGTTTCCGAAGAATCTGATGTAAACGCCTTGTAGAACGTGTTGTAGAATTCTTCACCCATGATGCTATCTCCTCGAATCACCTGAACGAACAAACACAACTAGTTCAAACACTTTATCAAACAACTGGATCGAACGGGTATCCGATCGAGTGAGTCAACAAAAGTCAACAGAGTAACAATGATCGGGTGACAGCAGATCCGATGGTTATCCGATCGAGTGACAAAGTTCCTTGGATCGGGTGGCTACTCGATCGGGTGGCTACTCGATCGGGTGACTCTATGCCTTGGATCGGGCGGCTACTCGATCAGGTGACTATGTGCCTTGGATCGGGCGGCTACTCGATCGGGTGACTATGTGCCTTGGATTGGGCGGCTACTCGATCGGGTGGTTGTCCGTTCGGGTGATACTGAGACTTGGATAGGATGGCAACTCGATCGGGCGGGTATCCGATCCTTTGAAAATAACCTGAATCACAAACAAAATGAAATGATTAGGATCGGGTGGTAATCCGTTCGGATTGCCAGTTGATTCGTTACACCTTAAACTTTTCAAACAAACTAAATCCCTTGAATCGAATTGTGACCCGATCGGGTGGGTCAACAAAAGTCAAACTTTTCAATGCAATGTAATGAATCGGGTGGTCACCCGATCGGTTGGTGATCCAATCGGGTAGGTCAACAAAATTCAACTTTTTAATGCAATGTAATGAATCGGGTGGTGATCCGATCGAGTCACCACTCGATTGATGGCACTACGCGACAAACAACGGGCAAGGGATCGGACGGTGATCCGATCGGGTAGGATGCTTTGAATCGGATTACCGCTCGATCGGGTGGTAATCCGATTGAGTGACAGTCAACAAGTCAACCTTTTTAGTGAAATGCAATGGATTGGGTGGTCATCCGATCGGATTACCACCCGATCGGTGATCACCAAGAACAATGACAACAGCAACAGTTAGCATATTTTCAAATTTCGAACACAAAAATTTCAATTTTTCACAAACGGCTTAGAATTAAGATCTGAAAATTTGTAGGCTTTTAGATCAAGTGTTTTCGCACAACATATCCAAAAATCAGCGACTTTTAGCCGTAAAAACTCGTTTAATTTGGCGATTTTCAGTTGAAAACGTGAAAGATATGAAAAGATGAAGAAATTGAGCAAATATGATTCGATTTTTTATCTGAATCTGATGAATTTCCGTGCGAATCAGTGTGTTTGATCCGTGCAATCGAGCTCCTGCTCTGATACCACTTGTAGGACCGGTTTTCGACTCCGCAACGATTGCGAACCGACTCGTGTAACGTGCAAAATCCGTACACGAACGTGACCGAACACACGACCGTACTATAAACGTGATTCTATTGATAATCTGAAAACGTACAAAGCACCACGAATCACCTTGAGCACTTTCTCTCTCTAGACTTTCTCTCTCTAGCCTCTAGCTTTCCAAGTCTCCAAATGTGCAAAAGTCTAAAAGTCCCTATAGCTAACCCTAAGTCTTCTATTTATAGGCCAAGGGGAATTAATGAGACTTCTCATTAATTACAGAAATGCCACCTTGCCTTTTCCTACATATAACAATATAAAGACTAGAATTAAATTGTTTCTGCTACGATCTGTATTGACGGAGGAGATAGACATAAATGCACTAACACACCGACACCGCAAACTCCCCATACTTCCCAACCCCCGACCCATACCTCACCATTACAAACCGGCCCAACTGTCCCTACATCCGACCCTCCCACTCCTCATATATCGCCCAACCCTTTATCGGCCCAACTTGTCGCACCCCAAACCGCACCATCACAAGTTGCCCCACAACGCTCCATGCGCACGCGCGCCATGGACGGCATCGTAATACCTAAACAATTATTTAACCTACACATTACCACCATTACTCCCATTCCCAAAAACCCATCACTGACCCTGTCCACACCGGAATGGCGGACCACCATGACTAATGAGTTTCATGCACTTATTAAAGATAATACTTGGGAATTGGTGCCACGTACCCCGCAAATGAATATTATTAGGAATATGTGGTTATTCAAACATAAGTTCAGGTCTGATGGCACACTTGAACGTTACAAGGCCCGGTTAGTTTGTGATGGGCGCTTACAACAGGTTGGGGTTGATTGTGGGGATACTTTCAGTCCAGTGGTTAAACCAACCACTATTCGCACAGTTCTTTCTATTGATCTCTCTAACTCATGGCAGGTTCACCAATTGGATGTGACAAATGCTTTTCTTAATGGGAATCTCAACGAGACCGTATACATGCATCAACCCATGGGTTTTCGCAGCACACAGTATCCAGATCATGTGTGTTTATTGAAAAAGTCTTTATATGGCCTCAAACAATCACCCTGCGCATGGTATCAACGTTTCACTGGTTACGTTCTCACCTTGGGGTTTAAACAGAGTCGATGTGATGCTTCCCTCTTCATACTACACAGTAACGGCCACATCGCCTCCCTTCTTCTTTACGTGGATGACATTCTGCTTGTTACATCATCCACTGAGCTACGGGACACTCTCATGACTCATCTCTCTAAGGAGTTCACTATGAAGGACCTCGGACCCTTAAGTTTTTTTCTCGGGATCTCAGTCACCCGCAAGCATGACTCTATGTTTCTCTCCCAGCTGACCTATGCAGCTGACATCATTGAACGCGCAGGCATGACTTCTTGCAAACCCGTTGCCACTCCAGTTGACACAAACTCTAAGCTCAGTGCCAATGCTGGCACGGATTTCTCAGACCCGACTCTTTACAGAAGTCTCGCAGGTGCACTCCAGTATTTAACCTTTACTCGCCCAGATATCAGCTACGCAGTTCAACAGGTTTGTATGCATATGCATGCTCCCAGAACTGACCATTGGAATGCTCTAAAACAGATCCTTAGATATGTTCAGGGTACGGTCACTTTTGGTCTTACTCTAGGGAATGACAAAGACCCTACTCTTCTTGCATACATGGATGCCGACTGCGCTGGGTACCCCGACACTCGTCGTTCCACTAGTGGCTATTGTGTTTATTTCGGGGATAATCTCATTTCTTGGTCCTCCAAACGTCAGCTGACTATCTCGCGTTAGAGTGCTGAAGCCGAATATCGGGGAGTTGCCAATGTAGTTGCTGAAATATGTTGGCTTCGAAATCTGCTCCTTGAACTACACCGTCCTCCCACCAAAGCCACTAATGTATATTGTGACAACGTCAGTGCCATATATCTCACAGGGAACCCAGTTCAACACCAATGCACCAAACACATTGAGCTCGACATCCATTTTGTTCGGGAACAGGTTCAACGGGGTCAAGTCCGTGTCTTACATGTCCCCTCACGCTACCAAAATAGCGGACATTTTTACTAAAGGCTTACCTCGCATCCTCTTTGAAGACTTCCGCTCCAGTCTCAGTATTCGATCACCTCCCGCTTCGACTGCGGGGGTCTAATAGAATATTATATAGCATATTCCCTTGTATATTATTGTGATGATTGTATTCCATATTTACGAGATCCTAATTGATCTCATATTGTAAATATAAATTGTCAATGAATGAGAAAGAGGAGGCAGACATTCAATCATAAACTCTTTCATTACCGTTGAACGGTAACATTCAATTTAAAAAAAAATTAATTTCAAACTTTATAAAATTAACCTATAAATACACCACTTTTTTCCATAATTTTCATCTCTTCTACCTCAATCTTTATGCAAAATCTCTACACTTTTTTATATAATCACACAATGTTTTCCAACAACCAAAACGCGTGGGATCCGAGCCATCCGTTTTGGCAAAGTGCGCCAAACAACGAGCAAGAAGACCGTTATCGAAGAGACCCGCAGACCGGTGAACTTGGATATTATCCGATGCCACATAGCACCCCAACTTCTCCTCATCCGACCACTCCACCGATTCCCATTTTTTACGGATATTATTCTCAACCTCCATTTTCCCCAAAACATACCCCAAACCGAAAACATACCTCAAACCCAAAACACATCCCAAACCGAATCCGTACCCGAAACCCAAGCCAAACCCACCTCCTCAAAAGGTGTATGATCAAGAAGGCATCGTAAGAAGGATGAGACCGAAACACGTGCTCCTAAGAAGGTCGAATTGTGGATGCCTAAAGAAGAATTTGCGTTGGCATAAGCATGGCTCGACGTATCGGAAGATGAGATTGTTGGTAAATTTTATCTCCGTAAACTTTTTTTACATACTTTTATAAATATATTTTTATAATGAAATTATGTTTTTTTTTAATTTTCTAGTTATTAAAATTGGCATTTAATTTAAAAAAATAAAATATATAACTAAAAAAATAATTAGGTGATGATAATGAGGGCTTTATACCACACCCTGCAAGTTAAGGAAGGGGCCTTAAAGCCCCCCGTGTGATGTAGACATGACGTGGCGTTATAAAGCTCCTAGGGGTTTTATACCACACCCTCCAGCCTTAGTATTTAAACTTTTTATTATATCAACATTTTTAATGATGTTGTAATTCTCCGAGGTAACTTTGTAGAATAGAAACCAAGTTTTTAAAGTGTTCCAATTAGGTCACTCAAGTTTCAAATGTGTTCCAATCAAGTCACTCAACATTCATTTTTCATTAAAATTAAGAGTTTTTTCATCCATTTCATAGGTAACCGTGATAATGTGGATTTTTGTTTCTTTTTTCTCTTTTACTTGATGCTAACGTCGAGTGATGACGTGGATTGTAACTTGTTTTTTTTAATTTTTAATGTAATTAAAGTGTTTTTATTTTTAATAAATTTAATTTCATATATTAAAATAATTCGACAACGGTATCTTATGCTCCATTTTTTTCTTGACACATGGAAAAAAGGACATGGCTAGATTTGAATGTTATGTTATCTAATTGAGACAAAAATGATATGAGTGACCTAATTAGAACCGTTTTAAAACTTGGTTACTATTCTGTGACATTTCCCCTAATTCTCCATAGGAATTTAACTAAAGTAACAAGCACACTGATCTGAGTTTAAACTAATTTCCCAAAGATTTTCATAAAAAAATTTATTATAAACTTACATATGACGTCATCATCGGTATATTTTCTTTTTTCGTTTTTACGCATATTATACATGTCAATGTAAATTCATTTGATGAGCTTTATACATATAAATATAAATAAAAACTTTTGTCATTACAATTTAATAAAAAACCCGTTCACCGGACTGGTCCACTACTAATTTACTACAGGAAGGTTATTGTTTAGGTGCTTATGTCCAAGACGAAATGATTATTTTTATGATGATAAAAAGTTAAAAATCATGAACATGTGTGTTCAAATGTCAAATGTCAAATGTCAAATGCAAATACCCATATCTATACTTTCTATAAAAAAAGAAACTTCAATGACATAAGAAAAGTTGATGTGTTAGCTGGAGAGGCTGTCCAACAAGGATTTTCTTATGTTATTATTACATCATAAAACTTAATATTAAAAGACTTTAAAATTCAAACATTGGCCCACATTTAACTTTCAAAGGTCTGCCCATATACAAAAGGGAAAAGGTCTGCCCATATTCAAAAGGCTGCCCACATACAAAAGGCAAAGGTCTGCCCATATTCAAAATTCAAAATGTTGGCTCCAGATTAAAACCTCTGCCCATATTCAAAATTTGAAATTCTGGCTCCATATTCAAAAATCAAATCTATTTTCAAATCATATATAAGATACCCCCAGCTCTCTCACACAAACGATTATTTTGTTTCAGACATCAGTGATCAGAAAACACAAGACGATGAGCAGCTGCCGTGATAAAAAAGCACAAGACGATGACCAGCGAGTTCAATTCATCTCTCTCGTAACCACAATCTTCATCTGCAACAATCACCATGATTCTCACAAAAAAAAACCCTAATTTCGATATACTCACGGAAGATGAATCTTTCCTGTTCATTTCTATTTCTTCTATTTCAAGTGATAAGTCCCAAGAAAGGTATTGTTGAACTACACTTGCTTCAAAGAATCGCAAATGAAATTAGGGTTTGCTGCAACCCAACTCTCTCACTTGTTCACCAAATAAATTCAACTGTTATTCCTCATTCTCAGTTAAGACCAGGATTTCTCTCCGGAATTCTTTGAATCGATGAAAAATCGAGCTTTAACCTTTCACCTAACTTTCCCCGATCTCCTTTCCTTTGGCTTTATCCTTAGGATCCTCAGTCTTTTTAACCCTCTGTGCGGTTGGATTCTTCCTCCGTGCGCGTCTCCAGCCTATGATTCTCCTTCTCTTTTTCGACTTGGGTTTCTCCTGAGGCTGGGCTTGGAATTCCATAGGTTTCTCAGTGTCGGCCCAATAACCGGAAAAGCCCCCGGAAACTTCCATGTCAGCAGAATATATAGTGAGATTCTGAAGAGCTTCAGATAACTCATTCATGCTGTTAGCATACATGAAGAAACACACACCAACTTAAGTTAATATTTTATTCATCCTGTTGAGTTTTCATAGAATCACAAAATAGCAATTTGAAAAGAAATTAAGTATTTCTAAATACTTAATTGGCTTAAATCAGTGACTCTGATACCACCTTTTTCTGTCACGGCCCCCGGCCCGGTGTGACCCGGTCCAGAAGCCGCGGGACAGAAACCCGTGGTATTTATTAGTTGATGTGACAACGGAAGTTTAACATGATCTTTTAAAACTTGAATTTTATTTCACAATTTGGGACAAACCCCATAATTTACAGTAAAGGAAATTTCAAGAGGAAATCCCTTGTTTTACAAGACATGTTTATTTATTTTATTGAGCCACCACTTCAAGCTTGTTAGTGCTCCGTAGCACTTTTTCCTTGATTCACAGTAAATCACCTGAAACATGTTTAAAAATATTTTATCAGCGGGGAAATACTGGCGAGTCATTCAGGTTACATAAAATGACACCTTAGTTATAGATTACAGCATAAGAGCGATTACAATGGCTACTATCTTATTTTTATCGGGCGTCGTGTCACACCCTGGTGACGATTGTCATACCACTATTGGGTCCTTTCACCCAAGTAGTGATGATTATCACTGTTAGGTTCGTGAACCTAACCGTGAGAAATTAGTAATATGCACAATACCCCACTTGCCAGTGATTCAAGATAACCAAGACTTAATCCCTGTAATTATAACTTTCGAAAACAATTTGAGTATTGTAAAACATAGTTAATAAAAGAGAATGACTCACCTTATAAGTTTATACGAGCAGAGTTTAGCCTACTGATTTAGCCGTGTAACCTAGATAAAATAACAATGCATACGAAACTAGGTCAGTAACTTAATACAACATTTACGATAAGCTCACGAAATCAAAACCCTCACGACGAATGACAAAGTATAGCCCGAGTTCGGGCAGCACTTAAACATCCATCGGATCGGTTTCAATCGATCGGACATTGTATCGTAGCAGTGATCGAGTTATTACCCTGTTATCGCAGCAGAGATTCGTGCTTGTGTGTGTTTTTGAACTAAACCGTGAATAACTTGACGTACGAAACGAATTTGATTGTCGTAATAACAGCGCCATGCAAGTGCCAAACCCCTGCTATATATACTGAAAAAAGGTCTCCCCCGCGTGGCGCGCCAGACCCACCTGGTCCTGGCGCATGGCGCGACGGGTCCCTTTTTAGGTTAGGGTAGCCTCGTGTCTTGTATAGCCTATGTGAGTTAACAGCAAACGAATTTCGTGTTCTACAACGAATTTTCAAGATAATTGTCAATTAGGGGATACCCCCTTTGAGTTTTAGGGGGCCCTGATCCTAGTTCCAACTGTTCTGAAAATTTTAGGGGTCATGCAATATTACTTGGGGGGTCTCAATTAGGGTTTCCTATTGGACATAATAAAATAAGAAATAATAATTTTGGCGAGAGTTGTTACATCCTCCCCACCTTATTAAAATCTCGTCCTCGAGATTTACTGGAATAAGTAAGGATATTTTTGTTTCATTTCTGATTCCAGTTCCCAAGTGTACTCTAGTCCTCTCTTTGAATTCCACTTGACTTTGACCAGCACTAGTCGTTTATGCTTGAGAAACTTGAACTTTCTGTCTTCTATCTGCAGTGGTTTCTCCACAAATTTTAACTTCTCATTTACCTCTATATCTTGAAGAGGTACTACCAGGGATTCGTCAGATAAACATTTCTTGAGGTTGGATACATGAAATACGTCATGTACCCCAGCCAACTCTTCTGGTAGTTGTAGGCGATAGGCGACTGGTCCTATGCGTTGGATTATTGGGAATGGTCCTATGTACCTTGGACTTAGCTTTCCTTTCTTTCCGAATTGAACCACTCCTTTCCAAGGAGAAACTTTCAAGAGTACCTTGTCTCCAACTTGAAATTCTAGCGGTTTGCGTCTATTGTCTGCATAATTCTTTTGGCGATCTCGTGTTGTTTTCAGCCTTTCCTTGATTTGAGTGATCTTGTCGGTGGTTTCTTGTACGATTTCAGGACCTGATAACTGCCTTTCTCCTATTTCTGCCCAACAAACTGGAGTTCTACACTTTCGTCCATACAGTGCTTCGAATGGGGCAGCTTCAATGCTCGCATGATAACTATTGTTATAGGAGAATTCAATTAAGGGTAGGTGGTCATCCTAGTTTCCACCAAAATCTATTACACATGCCCTAAGCATGTCTTCCAGAGTTTGAATTGTCCTTTCACTTTGTCCGTCTGTTTGGGGATGGTAAGATGTACTTAAATTTAGTCTGGTCCCCATGGCTTCTTGAAAACTTGTCCAGAAATGCGAAGTGAAACGACTATCTCTATCCGATACAATAGAGAGTGGGACTTCATGTAAGGATACTACCTCGTCTACGTATAACTTGGCTAATCTTTCCATGCTAAAGGTTTCCTTCATGGGTAGAAAATGAGCTGATTTGGTTAATCGATCCACAATTACCCAAATTATGTCGTTACCTTTTCTGGTTTTGGGCAACTTAGTAACAAAATCCATGGTTATTAGTTCCCATTTCCAGACAGGCATTTCTAATTGTTGGAGTAATCCTGAAGGTTTCTGGTGTTCTGCCTTAACTTGTGAACAAGTTAGACACTTAGATACATATCTAGCTATATCCTTTTTCATTCCTATCCACCAGAAGTTATTTCTTAAATCTTGGTACATCTTATTATTTCCAGGGTGCATGGTATATCTAGATTTATGGGCTTCCTCTAAGATCTTATTTCTTAACTCTCCTTGCTTAGGTACCCAAATCCTTTTCTTATGGAATTTCCAAATTCCATCACTTCCTTGCTCTAATTCTTTTATCCTTCCTTTCATTCCTTCGGCATCATCCTTGATTGCCATTTCTTGAACATTACTCAGTTGTTCCATTAAGTCTACCTGAAGATTTAATCTAAGAGCACGAACTCGCTTTTGCTTTTCATGATACTTACGACTTGGAGCATCTGCGACTACGTTTGCTTTTCCTTCGTGATATTGAATATCACAGTCGTAATCACTCAAAATTTCCATCCATCTTCGTTGTCTCATGTTTAATTCTTTTTGCCCAAATATATATCTTAAACTCTTATGATCTGTATAAACAGTAAACTTACTTCCATACAGATAATGTCTCCAAATCTTAAGGGCAAAAATTATCGCTCCTAATTCTAAGTCATGAGTCGTATAATTTTCTTCGTGCTTTTTCAATTGCCTTGAGGCATACGCAATTACCTTTTTGCGTTGCATCAACACACATCCTAATCCTAGTTTAGAAGCATCACAGTAAACTTCAAAATCTTATGTCTCTTCTAGTAAGGCAAGAATTGGGGCATTTGTTAACTTTTGCTTTAAAATCTTAAAAGCCTCTTCTTGCCTAGGTCCCCATTCAAACTTAACTGTTTTACAGGTTAGCTTAGTTAATGGCACAACTATCTTAGAAAAGTCTTTAATGAATCGTCTATAGTATCCGGCTAATCCTAGAAAACTACTAACTTCCATAGCTGATTGCGGGATCTTCCATTTGGTAATCGCTTCTATTTTGGAGGGATCTACGTGAATACCTTCGTGATTCACCATGTGTCCTAAAAATTGTACCTCTTGTAGCCAAAATTCACATTTTGAGAATTTGACATAAAGCTTTTCCTTTCTTAACATGGTTAAGAGTGCATGTAAATGCTTACAATGCTCGTCCTGACTTTTGGAATAAATAAGTATATCATCGATGAAGACAATTACGAATTTATCCAAATACGGTTTACAGACCCTATTCATCATGTCCATGAATGCTGTAGGAGCATTTGTTAATCCAAAGGGCATGACTGTAAGCAGTTTTAGGTACGTCTTCTTCTTGTACTTTCAACTGATGGTATCCGGAGCGTAAATCTATCTTAGAAAAATATCTAGCTCCCTGAAGTTGGTCGAAAAGATCATCAATTCTAGGTAATGGGTATCGATTCTTAATTGTAATCTTATTTAATTCCCTGTAATCGATACACATTCGCATCGAACCATCTTTCTTTTTCACAAACAACACGGGTGCTCCCCAAGGGGATGAACTAGGTTGTATAAATCCTTTATTGAGCAATTCAACTAACTGCTTTTTCAATTCTAACATTTCGGTGGGTGCTAACCGATAAGGTGCCTTAGCTATCGGTGTAGTTCCAGGAATTAGATGAATTCTAAATTCTACCTCCCTATCTGGTGGCAATCCTGGTAGTTCTTCCGGAAATACATCTGGGTATTCTGATACTACTGGAATTCCCTTAAGTTCCTTACCTTTAGTGTTGATGATTGCCGAAATCATATACACTATCCCTTGTTTTCTTGAATACCTGGCCACTTTCATTACAGAATGAACTTCATTGGCTTACGTGGCTTATCTCCTGTAATAATTACTACTTCTCCTGTGGGTGTATGAATTTCTATGGAATTCTTATCACAGAGGATTCGAGCATGGTTGGCTACTAACCAATCCATTCCTAACACAACATCGAATCCGGCTAATTTCATAGGTAACAAGTTTACAGAAAATTTATGGCCTAAGAGTTTTATCTTTTCTTCTCGCAAGACCTTATCTATGTGAACAGAATTACCATATGCGGTTTCTACCTTAAAAATCTGCCTAAGGTTGGTTAAGGGCAAGTTAAGAGCTTGGCATAATGAAGTATTTATAAAACTTTGGTTTGCACCAGAGTCAAATAATACTTTTGTATAAACGTCATGAACTAGGAACGTACCAGCTATCACATAGGGAATTAACTCTGCTTCCTGGGTAGTCAACTGGAAGGCTCATGCGTTTTTCTTGGTAGTTCCTTCTGCAGGTTTGGCTTTGTTATCTGCTGGTTTGACCAATTTAGGGCAGTCTGGTCTAAATGTCCAGCTTCTTCACAGTTGAAGCAGATTGTTGATTTCTTTCTTCTGCAATCTTCTTCTTGATGCCCTGGAATTTTGCAAAAATTGCAATACCCTTTGCATTTTCCAAAATGCTTTCTTTTACAGGTACTGCAAAATGGAGCAGTGGAAGATTGCCCGGTTCCCTTTTTCTTGAAATTATTACTATTACCCACAAGAAATCCTTGGGTAATCTTTTGGGCCACTTCCTTCTTCTGGTTTTCCTCTCTTGTGCGTACCAGCCCGTCGGTCAAGGTGTTGGCTAATTCCACTGCATCGTCAATTGTGCTGGGTCTTGCAGCTTTGACGATATCACGAATCTCGCTAATTAAACCCCAAATATAGTGAGAAATAAGTACCGGTTCTGGCGAGGCCAGAGTTGGCACAATTCTGGCATATTCGAAGAATGTCGAAGTATATCCTCGACAATCAACGTCTACCATTCGGTGATTGAGGAACTTATTTGTCATTTGTTCCTTTTCATAGTCGGGACAAAATTTTCTTTCCACCAGACTTATAAATTCTTCCCAATTCATGGCATAAGCCACATCGCTTCCCTTGGCTTGTAGTACCGTATTCCACCATTCTAGCGCCCCTTCTTTAAAAAGATGTGACGCGTACATGACCTTGTCTTCCTCGGCACATTTACTTATTTTAATTACTGCTTTCGTTTTCTCTAACCAACGCAGTGCTGCAGTTGCCCCTTCATTCCCTGCAAATTCGATTGGCTTATAAGTGCAACCAGGCGTTGCAGCTTTCATTTTCTTAAGAAATGGGGCTTGTATCCCATCATTATCATTGTTGCCGCCTCCATTTACACTATTACTGAAATTGTCATTGCGAGTACGTTTGCTGGGAATAATTGGTTGAGGTTCAACTGGATTTCGGGCAGCAGCAAGGATTGCTGGAATAGCATTGGCTATTCCTTGAGCAACGATATTTTCTATATCCTATCTATTAAGAAATTGGTCTCCATTGTTTTGCTCAGATTGGTTAACTTCGTTAACTGGCTCATTAACAGTGGGTTCATTCTGATAATTTTCAATATGTATAAGTTATTGGCACAAAATACATAACAACCATACGTAATAAAGCAATCACACATAATCAAGTTAACACGTATAACCAAAATTGTCGACTTTGCGACTTTCATCTTTTTATATATATTAGTATGCATCATTACACACCCGTTATATTACAAAAGTTTTATTTTTAAGTTATTTTACATGATTATATTTTTATTAATATTTATTATTATTTTGTTATTATTGAACACATAACCACACTACCACATATGATCCTCATCAGTTGGCACTTCAGAAACGACGTTCCCTCTCGTCGTATTTCCATGATATCCTCTCCCCCACTTCTCGGATTCTATTTCCTGCGTCCACCAGCTCCTCGCCATAGTGGCGGAGTTCAGCCAAGTTTTCTGTGCTCATAGGTGGGTTTGGTGCAAGCTCAGGGTCAAACTGAGGGAAAAAGGTGTTTGGGTTATTCAAGAGATTCTGAAATTGCAGTCAGTTGTCCACCATTCTTCCAGCTCTCCTGGTAATGGTCGGGGGTTGACAATAGGATCTGGGATAACAGGTTCTAAATTAACTAGAAGTTGTGATTCAACTGGATAATTGAAGAGGTTTTCATCAGCAGGTCCGATGAGGTCGCTATTTGCCAGTTTGCGGTCCAGCTCCTCCCACGGTGGCATTTCCTGGGCTTGCCCTGAACTTTCCCCGATCTCATTTCCTTTGCCTTTATCCTTAGGATCCTCAGTCTTTTTAACCCTCTGTGCGACTGGCTTCTTCCTCCGTGCGCGTCTCCAGCCTATGATTCTCCTTCTCTTTTTCGACTTGGGTTTCTCCTGAGGCTGGGCTTGGAATTCCATAGGTTTCTCAGTGTCGGCCCAATAACCGGAAAAGCCCCCAGAAACTTCCATGTCAGCAGAATAGATAGTGAGATTCTGAAGAGCTTCAGATAACTCATTCATGCTGTTAGCATACATGAAGAAACACACACCAACTTAAGTTAATATTTTATTCATCCTGTTGAGTTTTCATAGAATCACAAAATAGCAATTTGAAAAGAAATTAAGTATTTCTAGATACTTAATTGGCTTAAATCAGTGACTCTGATACCACCTTTTTCTGTCACGGCCCCCGGCCCGGTGTGACCCGGTCCAGAAGCCGCGGGACAGAAACCCATGGTATTTATTAGTTGATGTGACAACGGAAGTTTAACATGATCTTTTAAAACTTGAATTTTATTTCACAATTTGGGACAAACCCCATAATTTACAGTAAAGGAAATTTCACGAGGAAATCCCTTGTTTTACAAGACATGTTTATTTATTTTATTGAGCCACCACTTCAAGCTTGTTAGTGCTCCGTAGCACTTTTTCCTTGATTCACAGTAAATCACCTGAAACATGTTTAAAAATATTTTATCAGCGGGGAAATACTGGCGAGTCATTCAGGTTACATAAAATGACACCTTAGTTATATATTACAGCATAAGAGCGATTACAATGGCTATTATCTTATTTTTATCGGGCGCCGTGTCACACCCTGGTGACGATGGTCATACCACTATTGGGTCCTTTCACCCAAGTAGTGATGATTATCACTGTTAGGTTCGTGAACCTAACCGTGAGAAATTAGTAATGTGCACAATACCCCACTTGCCAGTGATTCAAGATAACCAAGACTTAATCCCTGTAATTATAACTTTCGAAAACAATTCGAGTATTGTAAAACATAGTTAATAAAAGAGAATAACTCACCTTGCAAATTTATACGGGCATAGTTTAGCCTACTGATTTAGCCGTGTAACCTAGTTAAAATAACAATGCATACGAAACTAGGTCAGTAACTTAATACAACATTTACGATAAGCTCACGAAATCAAAACCCTTACGACGAATGACAAAGTATAGCCCGAGTTCGGGCAGCACTTAAACATCCATCGGATCGGTTTCAATCGATCGGACATTGTATCGTAGCAGTGATCGAGTTATTACCCTGTTATCGCAGCAGAGATTCGTGCTTGTGTGTGTTTTTGAACTAAACCGTGAATAACTTGACGTACGAAACGAATTTGATCGTCGTAATAACAGCGCCATGCATGTGCCAAACCCCTGCTATATATACTGAAAAAGGGTCTCCCCCGCGTGGCGCGCCAGACCCACCTGGTCCTGGCGCGTGGCGCGACGGGTCCCTTTTTAGGCTAGGGTAGCCTCGTGTCTTGTATAGCCTATGTGAGTCAACAGCAAACGAATTTCGTGTTCTATAACGAATTTTCAAGATAATTGTCAATTAGGGGATACCCCCCTTGAGTTTTAGGGGGCCCTGATCATAGTTCCAACTGTTCTGAAAATTTTAGGGGTCATGCAATTTTACTTGGGGGTCTCAATTAGGGTTTCCTATTGGACATAATAAAATAAGAAATAATAATTTTGGCGAGAGTTGTTACAGGTATTGACTGCAAGTATTGCTAGGTCAGGCTTAACTTTTAGCATAATTAATGAGATGCAAGTAAACAAGCTTCTTGAGCTCCAATTTTCCGTTTGCATACAGTTCAAGACATCCGTGAAACGTGATGAAACGTCCTTCCCAACTGTCATAGCCGCATTCACCTTTTTGACCGCATCTTTTCTCTTATCCTGAATCGCAGACAAAACCATTTTAATCACAAATTTCCACAGGTAACTTATTGTTAGTGATTCATTTCTGTTATCTATTGTCTTTCAATTAGTATGATTTTTGGCTGTTGTAATGATATGGAATCAGTGTCTGTTTGAAATTAATTGGATATATATTATTACTGATTTATTTCTGTTGTATTTCAATTTAACCTGAACAGAGATATCGTTCTTACGATCCTTGATAGCTCCAGCGAGACGCTATGTGAGTTTTTTTTATTATTACAGGCAATTTTTTTTTATTTTTTTTTGTCTTCATTTTCTGTCTCATGTTAAAGCTATGTGATTTTTTTTTATTATTACAGGCAAAAAGAGCTGGGAGGTTTGAGTCCGACGAGACGGTGGTGAGTTGTTTTGTTTTAGTTATTTTGTTGAATTTGTTGTGGAGTTTGAAGTTAATCGAGTGTTTGTGATTTGTGATAGAATGTGGTGGAAGTGAATTATGGATAAGTGTTTGGTTATTTAGGGTTTTGAAATGTCATAGTCAGTGTAGTCTGTTTGAACTAATATTTGTATTGATGAAATGTCGTTATCTTGTATCATGTGCGTGATATGTTTGTGTAAGAGTTGAATTCAATGCACTACAAGAAATTTGGTTCTTTACCAACACATAGTATATGTGGGAAAAAGCATATAATGCGTTGTTAGTTTTCTTTACCTACACATAAAATAAGTGTAATGATGTGTAGGCTCATGACTGTGGATATAGGTCATTATCCACACATAAGTTATGTGTAGGCATATAGCAAGCTATACCTACACATATATGTGTGGCTAAAAGCCATTTATATGTGTCGTTAAAAGTGCAACAATTTGTTTAGAAGACATCTGACGTGGCAGCTGACGTGGAATCCGACGTGGCAGCTGACATGGCATATGACATGGCATCCAATGTGGCATCCAACGTGGCAGTTGACGTGGCATGAATATATGTGTGGGTAAAAGTAATCTTATGTGTAGGTAAAAATAATATTATGTGTAGGTAAATGTTGAAGATGTGTAGGTATTGATTTTAATCAACAATATATATTTATATATGTGTAGGGCTGCAAACGAACTGAACAAAAATGAACACCAACAAGACCTTGTTCGTGTTTGTTTGTTAAGGAAATATACGTGTTCACGACTGTTCAACCGAACGGGATTTTATGCTCGTGTTCGTTTGTCAAGGAAATGAACGTGTTCGTTTGTTAATTTTAGGCAACAAACGTTCGTGAACACAAATGTATAGAGACAAATGTTCATGAACACAAATGGAAACAAACGAAACACAAACAAGCGTTCATGAACAAAATATATAATACACTAATACTTATTAAAAAATTATTTGTCCGAATTCTGAAAGTTTAAAAATAAAATATAAAGACTAAAAACACTAATGAACTGTTGAACGCAAACAAGCACGTTCACGAACATAAACGAACGAAGGCCTCTATTCATGTCCATTCATTTAACTAAACAAACAAAATTTCTTGTTCGTCTTAGTTCATTTATTAGACGAACGAACACAAACGAACTTCCAGCTGAATGGTTCACGAACTATGCGCTGAACGTTCTGTTCGTTTGCAGCCCTATATACATGATAACCAGTCAAGGGTCTAGATGAGTGTTTAACACATGGCTCGTGTGAGTAAATGAGTGAGTTTTAACATGATCATATATATATACATATACCTTTATCAACAACCGGAAGATGTAAATACTTTCCATCATGCATATTATGCAGGGCATTGAGGATAGGTGTATCAAGTGTAGCACATTCTGGATTCTCAGTCATCACCTACATAAAAAACAATTTTGAAGCATGTATAACATATTAGTGTGCTCGTAAATGATACGCGAACAAAGTAGGTAATCACCTTCTCAACTAAGATCAATTCAGGGCGAAGATCTTGTGCTATCACTCTCATTAAGATATCATTTGATCTAATATAAGGAGAAATTTCATGTCATGGTATTGTTTTTGTTTTAATTTTTTTAAATGCATAGTTGTTATATAATCAAAACTCACGTCAAAATGCCAACAGGCTTATTATCAACAGTTGCGACAGCAGAGCTCGTGTGACCCTCGAGCATCTTTTTTGTTGCGGCTACCACTGTGTCCAATGGCGAAATTGTGACAACCCTGGTAGATGCTCAATTTGATAAACAAAGTAACTAGTATTATTATGTGGGAATCACAGATATATTTCCATACAAACAAATACATAAAAAAATAAAAACAAAGGAAAGGTATTACCTACTTTGGATTCTCGGAGAGTATGGTGGATAACGATGGCCTAAACATCCTCTCGCGAAGTGATTCCACAAACGTGTTGGAGCCTGTATATATTCATATAGTAAAGAAAAATAGAAGTGCACAAGTTAAAAAGAGTAGAAAATTATTTTAAAGAGTAAATGCCGTTTTCGTCCCTGAGGTTTGGCCAGTTTTGCGACTTTCGTCCAAAGGTTTGTTTTTCCATATCTGGATCCAAAAGGTTTGAAATCTTGCCATTTTCATCCGGCTCGTTAACTCCATGCATTTTTCTCTGTTAAGTCAGGGGTATTTTCATCTTTTTTTTGTTAACTTAAATGGCCATTCGATCTTTTGTATACTTGTACATCATGCTAAATGCTTGTACATAAAGAGAAAAAGACCGAATTGCACTTTAAGTTAACAAAAAAGATGGAAATACCCTTGACTTAACGGAGGAAAAATAGATGAAGCTAACGAGCCGGAAGAAAATGGCAAGATTTCAAACCTTTTGGATCCAGATGCGGAAAAACAAACCTTTAGACGAAAGTCGCAAAACTGGACAAACCTCAGGGACGAAAAATGGTATTATCCTCATTATTTCAGTTAACCTGCAACAGAAGATCCCCAATGCCTTTCAACACCCTCAACAGCAGCTGCAATGGCTTTCCCTTTTTCAGCAGCTCGTTCCATACGCGCGATTGCATCGTATAAACATTTTTCAATGTCGAGTAAAGCAATAACTTGTCCATGTTCTACAACCGGCAAATGTCTGAACTTTCCTGCAATATTTGAACATTTTAATTTGTTAGATTAGCAAGTTATTTAGCATACGTTACTGCGTATTTCATGACAATGCTGACATTGGACCATCTTTTGAAGGGCTTCGACCGCAAGAGTATCAGCGAGTACAAAAACTGGGTTTCTTGTCATTACTTTTGACACGGGTGTGCTCTCGAAATCAAGTTCACGAGCAATAACTTTTGTTGCAATGTCCTTTAAGCATCACGGTTGACACTTATTAAGTATCAATAATCGAAATGAATTGATTTTAAGTTAAAACAGAACACAAACTAAGTTGACCCGATTCCATGTTCCACTATTTTTCGGCCTTTTAACCTCCCACCTGCTCAGCGTAAGACACGTTTTACCTGATCTCATTTGGTTAGCAGGGTATTCATGGGTCCAGTGATTTTCTTACCAAAAAAAAAAGGACATTAACACTCACATTGGGTTGATAAGAATTTGAGTCTAAGTTCTTATATTATATCTATGATAAGAATTTGAGTCTAAGTTCTTATATTATATCTATAGCTTGGTATATGTTTTGAGCTCGTTTTTGCACTCGAATAAAAGTTTGAGCAGTTTGCATACATGACGAACAACAGCTGATGTGACTTCCAAAAAGCTAAGATCGGGATAAGGCATGTCGCAACAGTATATTTCCCACAGACATATCCCAAAACTATAAACATCGCATTTCCTATTATATGCGCTGCCATTATAAAACCAAGCAAGTGCAGACAGAATCGATCTAAACACAATTAACAGATAAACATTTTGAAAGGCAGTCACCTAAAGTCATATTTCGTAGAACTCAAACTTACCAGCAGATATTTCAACAGGAATTAATGATTCTATCCGTCACATGGGATGCGGCTATTGACCCTAGTGAACCATAACAGTCATTCATCCGCACTTCAGCTCATCACCTCAGCCTCCTTATGTTGCTACCGGAGAAGCAACCTTAACCGCCGTCGTCGGGATTAGACGTGAAACCCTAGCCGTCATCTGTTCTGCTTCGGTGACATAAACCCTAAGGTAGTCGGATCTCCTTCTCCATCGCCTCTCTCTCTATTTCTCGTTCTCTCTCTGTCTCCCTCTCCTCTCTTTTCATTTTGGGAATTCAAAATTTGAAAATACAGAGAGAGGATTTTGACAATTTGGGGGAAATGTTTTGGAAGCTTTTGAAAATGAGATCTGGCGAGTGTCTAATAGGGATCACGATCCGTGTGAAGAGTAATGGACGGTAGGATCATGATCCATGTGAAGTGATGGATGGTAGGATCATGGTCTGTGTATTTTTTTGTCTTTTAATGTTTATATAGTCAAGTATTTTTTATTCATTTTCAATCTCTTGGGTTTATATATTCTAATTTTAAGCATTTATTTATATTTTAATAATACATTACTCCTTTCTGTTACGATAATTGAATTGGGTACCAGTATCTTCACGATATAAACCGTTCGATATCGTTCGAATAAAATCGACGCTGGTATTGATATTCGTTTTTTATTGTTTTATGTCGATGTAAAACACGTGTTGATTTCTCTATCGAACTCGATGTTTAGTCTGATGTTCATTTTTATAGTTCTATGTGGATGTAAAACAGGTGTTGCTTTCTATATCGAACATGAGTGCTGGTGTCGATGTTCGCTTTAATCATTTTCTGTCGATGTAAAATAGTTGCTGATTTCTATACCGAGTGCATGTATCGTTCAAGTACTGTAACGACCCGACCCAAACCAATACCGATCTAATGCTCACGATATGTACCGCCGCAACGCGCGGACTATTACCCTAGTTATTTAATAAATTACAACATTAACTTAAAAAATAATCCAAAATTGGATTAAAATGGAAATCTGGAACGAACGATGGGGTGATGGAAGTCTGGAACAAGTCACGAATGGATGTAGTGATGAAGCAAGTTTTGAATTTTGATCGATGGAGATAAAATACTAAAAGTTGTTAGGTTAAATCTAAAAGTAAACATGGAGATGGGACGATAAAAAGTAAATCCTAACCCAAAAACAGACTTGAGACGGTACCGGTAAAACGGTTCAAACCGGTATACCGGGTTTTACCGGCGGTACAAAGTCTATGCCGTTTCTTCTACTTGTCGGGGTGTTTCGGACCGGATTTACATCCGAAAACGGTAATACCGGTATTACCGGCCGATATTTACCAGTTTTTAAAACATTGGGTTAGGGAGGGAAAATATGTAGTTGATTTTAAGGATTGGGTAAATATATAATAAGTGACTTTAATAAGGGGATATATGTAAATTACCCTATTTTTTTATTTGTCCAATATCTACACATATTGTACATTTCTAAATATGTGTAGGTATTTTTTGCCACGTCATCTTAAAAAAGATTTAATTATTTATTTTATACGTATTCAATATCTACACATATTGTACATTTTTAAATATGTGTAGGTATTTGTTTTGTCACATCATCTAAAAATATATATTTACTTACTTTATAGGTATGTAATATCTACATATATTGTACATTTTTACTCATGTGTAGGTATTTAATTTGCCACGTCATTTTCAAAATAAAAAAAAGTATATATTAACTTAGTTTATCTACATATTTTTTTTAAATTCTTATGTGTTGGTAAACATAATCATTTACCTACATATATATTAGTTTTTTTACATATGTGTAGATAATTTAGCTACACATGACGAAAATTTGCTACATGTGTAGGCAATTTTGGGGGGGGGGAAATTTTCCCACCAACACCAACTGTGGCTAAAATGTATTGCCAACACATATTAAGTGTTAATTATTATGAAAATATATCATCAACTATTAGACACACATATACAAACATGTGTAGGTAAATACCCACACATTTACATGTGTAGGTAAATTATGTGTGGGTAAACACCCCAATTTCTTGTAGTGATGATGAAATATGTGTGACAAGTAAACAGCCTGTTCCAACGCCTAACACCCTCGAGACTTAGAAATGAAAACTCGTAAGTATTGATTTCATTCTCAATTACTGGTCTTTCGTAAGTTAATTTAGTCGTAAAAGGTTTATATTCTGAAGATTCTTAAGTAATGTGAGTAATTTTTGGTGTTGAATCAAAAGATTATGGTTTATTAGGTTGAAAGAACAGTAGCATAAGGGTGATTCATCAACAACAAGAGTTTATCACACCTTTTTTTAATTTGAATGTTGATTTTACAACGAATGTGTATTCATAGTTGCTAAAACATTGATCCAGTATGATTCATTGATGCAGTTCCTCGATCAGAAGATTCAAGTGTTCGACGAGTGCTCAAGTCTGATTCATTGATCGAGACGATTCATTGATCTTAACAAAGATTCTCGGAGTCTTTGGTAAGTTAATTTAGTCGTAAAAGTTTTATATTCTGAAGATTCTTAAGTAATGTGAGTAATTTTTGGTGTTGAATCAAAAGATTATGGTTTATTAGGTTGAAAGAACAGAAGCATAAGGGTGATTCATCAACAACAAGAGTTTATCACACCTTTTTTTTAATTTGAATGTTGATTTTACAACGAATGTAAAATTCATAGTTGCTAAAACATTGATCCAGTATGATTCATTCATCCAGTTCCTCGATCAGAAGATTCAAGTGTTCGACGAGTGCTCAAGTATGATTCATTGATTGAGACGATTCATTGATCTTAACAAAGATTCTCGGAGCATATGTGCGATTTGAAACCACTGGTGGGTTTCAAGACCTAGAACAAAAGCATAATGGAGAAGCAGTAACGATTTGACAGTTACTCATCTTTGGTAAGTTAATTTAGTCGTAAAAGTTTTGTATTCTGAAGATTCTTAAGTAATGTCAGTAAAATTTTTGGTTTTGAATCAAAATATTATGGTTTAATAGGTTGAAAAAACAGAAGCATAAGGGTGATTCATCAACAACAAGAGTTTATCACACGCCTTTTTAAAATTTTGTATATCAAATCCATCATTAGTTGAATAAAGAAGTACAGTGTAACCAAGTTTTATCATGTGATCTTTAGTAGCATGATCTCAAAAAAAAAAAATTTAACTTTACTTTAACTATCCTTTATAAAACAGTGTTTTGTGGGGAAAACAGTGGTTGAAACCACTGTTGCGTTAAAACTGTGGTTTGAAACCACCGTTTTTTTAAAATAGTGTTTTGTGGAGAAAAAAGTGGTTGAAACCACTGTCAGTGTTGTGTTAAAACCCAATAGTGGTTTCAAACCACAATTTTAAGAAAACAGTGGTTGAAACTACTGTTGGGTTAAAATTGTGGTTTGAAACCACTGTTGGGTTTTAACCCAACAGTGACAGTGGTTTCAACCACTGTTTTCTCCACAAAACACTGTTTTAACCAAAGCACAATTTTAACCCAACAGTGGTTTCAACCACTGTTTTCTCCACAAAACAGTGTTTTGTGGAGAAAACAGATGTTTTGTGGAGAAAACAGATGTTTGAAACTATTGTTGGATTAAAACTAACAATTTCGTTAATCGCAGTGATTATTTGAACAATTTGAAGATGTCGCGATATAATCGTCCAGGAAACCGTTCTGGTGCTGGTAATTTCGATAGTAAAGTCAAATATACAGATGGTGATGATACTCGATCGGTGTGGAAACCAAAGGCGAAGGTATGATTTTCATGTGTTTTCAGATTTTTTATTCGATTAGGGTTTATTACTTGAAGAAATATGTAAAAAGCGCGAGGCGCAGTTAATTGAGTTTGATGTTTTTTTGTTTGGTGTCATTAGCTTATCGTTGTCAATTGTCAAGGTTGACGGTTAATCTTTTTGAAGTTGTAGGTGAAATGAAGAACCATGCAGTAAATCAACTGCCGGAAGTAGATTAATTGCCTGATGGTTTGTACTCCCAGCTTCCATTAAGGTACGGTTCGCGAGGCTACAAAACAGATTAGACATTGCATATGATACTTTAGTTCGAGAACTCCAAGTAGGTGTATTTCAGTTTATCTGTCATAGTTATATAAGATTTTGGGACAATAAGCACATATTTTTTATGATTATTGTTGATTTACCAGCTGTGGATGGACTCTTGAAATGATTGATGTCAAAAATGCCACCAGAAGCATTTTCTACCTGCCTTCCGATGTCATGAGATCCTACCCGTTTGTACTCCCAGCTTCCATTAAGGTACCCTTCATTAAGAAACAACTCCAAGTGTCTTGTATTCAAGAGATGATTAGGAAGAACGTGTTAGTATTTGTCTCTAATGATTTTCTAACTTCAAAGTGTTACCATTTGTCTCTGTTTCGCTCGAATTTTGATATGATTCGGCGAAAATTTTAGTGTTTTCAAATTGATTTGATTGAATTTCGTTCTGATTAGGTGTGTTTCAGATTCATTTCGATCCGTTTCAGTAATTTTTTGAATTGTTTTGAATAAAAGTTTTGTGATTTCAGACCTTATACATCTATTACAAACTATTACGAACTGAATCAGTTGATTTTTTATATTGTTTAAATCTGAAACATTTTTCAGATCTGGATCTGTAGTTTATGCGTATTATCAGATCTTCATACTTACGTATTATCAGATCTTTATATGCATGCATTGCTGGTTCATTCATACGCTATACCGTATTGTGAATCTGCTATATCGCTGATTGTAATCGAATCACATGTTCGAGTGTATATTGATTCGAGTTTGAACATTTCTGTTGGGTTTAGATCATACACGGACTGTTTCAATCGATTTTTGGTGTCTTTCGGTCGAATTTTGATATGATTTGGCGAAAATTTTAGTGTTTTCAAACTGATTTGTAGGGTGTTTGAACTTGTAGTCATGTTAGGATATCATGTATTCTTTGAGATGGAATAATGCGCGATAACCAAACGCACAGTCCTATGTAAGCTTGCCATCTTAAGCATGATTAAAAAGCTTCAGGGACTCTTTATGTAATTCACTCTATGGCTCAAGATTCATATGTGAAATTGTCCCAGTATGTGTGATTTGGTGATATTAAAAGCAAACTTTGTTCATAAAGTAGAACTCAATACAATGGTTTCATTGTTTAATACTTGAATATGTTTTTTTCTAATATGCTTATTGCTAAAAGGATATTGTTTTGTTGTTGTTTCAGCTGGTGGGGGAACATTTTCAATTCAGCTGAAACAGATAAAGTTATCTTAAAAGACTGTAACTTTTTAAGGGAAGACTATCTTGCTCAATTCACCCAATCCCTCAGGTAGAAAAATGAAAACATATGGAAATGCAATACTACTAAGATAGTATCTCAGGCATTAACTACTATGATCTCTTTATTTAGAGATGATAATTTGACCTACTCATTATAGAAAGAGTAAATTACAAGTTTTGTCCTTTATGTATGTCCCAAATTGCAGGCGATGTCCTTTGTCTTTAAAATTGATGAGTTTTGTCCTTAATGTTTGCAAATCTTGCACGTTATGTCCTTTAGCCCCAACTCAGTTAGATTTTTTTGTTAAATTGGATCATATGACTTAAACATAAGGGCATATTTGTCATTTTACCATTTTAGGGACTACTTTGCAAATATTTTATATGGAGGGACTATTGTATATAAAAACAAAAGAATACATTAATAAAATAAAAATCTTTCTCACTCTCTCACACACTCTCTCTCTCTCTAACAAGACCACCACCCCTCTCTCTTCTCAAACTTACAAAACATCACAGGCAACCAGAATCCTTTTCACCGGCCACACAACTCCGACCACACACTCACCAACTTCAGACCTCCCCGCACCCTTAGTGTCTCTATTTTTGTTATCCTCGTTGCCGGAGAAACAAATAGAGAGATTGGGGTTTTGATCTGCCGACAAAGAGGTTAGGGTTTTGATCTGCCAGAGAAACAAATAAAGAGGTATTTTTGTTACAAAGTCTCTATTATTTGCTGGTGATTTAGATAGAGAGAGGTTGGGGTTTTCTTTGCTGGGGTTTTGGATAGGTTAAGGTTCCGGTAACCCAATTGGTATTGAAGCTCTGTGACCAACAAGAATCAGATAGTATACACAACCGATTACAGCCATAGCTCGGCGTTCAGGTACTGAAAGACGCTCGGAAGTTATGCAGTAGCCATGCACAATCAGTAAAAATGACATAATTGAAGTTGTCTCAAAGAGCAATCCAGTTCCGGTAACCCAATTGTTTTTGCGGTGATCGCCTCTAGTTAAAGGTGGTGGCGTTAATGGGGGTTTAGTGGTCGGAAGAGACATGTATGTTTTAGAAGAGCCTAACCTAGAGTTACAGTGATAAAAACCTAGAACAATTAATAGCATCTTGTTTTTCACCATCTGTATAAGCATTGTTGTAGTCACGTTTGATAGATTTCAAAAATTCTCTAGATTGTTTTTAATTTGGTTGATTTGATTGGGATTGGTGATGGTGGTAATCACATGGTTGTGGTAACCAGGTGGTGATGGTGGTTTTTGTAGGTTAGAGAGAGAGAGAGGAGAGAGAGAAAATACAGTTTTATTTTTTTTATTTATATTTTTTCATCATTTTACACAAGTCCCTCCATATAAAATATTTGCAAAGTAGTCCCTGCAATGGTGAAAAGACAAATATGCCCTCATGTGTAGGTCATATGATCCAATTTAACAAAAAAATCTAACTGAGTTAGGGCTAAAGGACATAACGTGCAAGATTTGCAAACATTAAGGACAAAACTCATCAATTTTAAAGACAAAGGACAACGCCTGCAATTTGGGACATACATAAAGGACAAAACTTGTAATTTACTCTTATAGAAATAGGCCAAATGTAGTTATATTTGATCTCTTAACTGGTGAAGAAGAAAATGCCTAAGAGAAGAGACACGGTCCGATGGTCTTAGATGGTCGAAAGTCACCCAAAAGTGTAACCTTATAACTACACCATATAATTTTTTTTTTGTAAAACTGTAAGAACACTAGAACCATATTGATATTTCGACCTGGTTGGGCTTGCGTTTTTTGGTTTTGCTTGATTGAACAACCCAATGTGCACTATTAATTGTATAATCATTTGAGACCTCCAACAATTCATTTTTAGTTAATAATGGATCAAATTGTTCTTTAAATGCAAACAAACATGTACAAGTCCGTGTCGCAAAGCAAGGGTGTTTACCACTAACAACCGGTAGGCAGCCTGCAGTCCGTACATGCATATGTACAAGTACAAAACTCAGCAATGTTGTTTTGCTTTTTTTTTTTGTATTTCTTGATATTAACTAGAGAATGAACATAGAGGTGTTTTGCAAAAATAATATATTGCAGCTAAGGGAGATAAGCAACTGTGAAGTCACTCGTTGGCAAGCTGAAGACAAGTCATTAAATCATATATTAAAAAGCTTCAGGGACTGTCCATGGCTTTATAGCCTAGTGGCATCTTGGTGGTGGGATAAAGCTTTGGGACCAATAGGTCCTGGGTTCGATTCCCACAAGGGGGTTTTCCCATCTTTATTGGGTTTCCTCCTGAATTGGTGAGGCATTATTGCCTAGTGGAGTTGGATATGATCGGATGGTTCCGCTGGTGGCACGATGATACTCTAGTGGTCCGTCAGTGATCCTAATTTGCCGTTCAAAAAAAAAAAAAAAAAAGCTTCAGGGACTCCTTATAAAAGCTCGTAGTAAATTACTTGAATAATCTAAAAGAAAATCACATGAGTATTTTCAACCTATTTTTTTATAATAATTTTTAACTTCAAGTGTTAGTAGTTAGAACAGTTGTATGGATCACCTTATTATATAAAATTGTTGTAATAATATAATAAACATGGATCACCAGGTGAATAGTAGTTAGAACCATGAACTCTCTGTAATGAGAAGAATGTATGTGAATTGCTCTCTTGTGATATTGCTCTCTTGTGAGAAGAATCATTCTTTTATAGTAGTTGGAACATCTATTGATAGTTTTCTTTGTGATATTGCTCTCTTGTCCGTCTAAACTACGTTATTATAGCAGCGTTTGGTATGTGAATTTTCTAAGAAACGACCCGTGTTTGCACACGGGTCTTACCGCTAGTGTTCATAATCGAATAAACAATCTAATATTTTAATAAAATTATTATATATAATTTGTTGACTTCTAAGCTATTGACCTCTCTTTTTTCTTTTTCTTTTTAACTTTACCCACTTTTAATTTTTAACATTAACATTTGCATTTTTATAACTTTTTAAATTTTTTGTAAAATGTTAATTTAATTTTTCTGGAGTTTTACGTGCTTATTTTTATGTATGTGTTGATATAAATTCAAGTTGATTTACATTTCGACATACTTTTTTTTTCTAAAAAGCGAGTCATGTCAAATATAAATTCGACTTTTAATTTTTAACATACATTTTAATTAGACGGTATAAATTCGGCTTACGTTACGTTTCATGAGTCATGTCAAATATAATACGTTTTGGTGCTTATTTTTATCGATGTTTCAGTTGGTATACCTTTTGACGTTTATGTACGTGACGGTATAAATTCAAGTTGGTTTACGTTTCGACATTTTGACCCCCCCCCCCCCCGAGTTTTACGTGCTTATTTTTATGTATGTGTCAGTATAAATCTAAGGGGCTGTTTGGTAGCCTCTGAATGGTCATTAAGAGGCTACTCTTAATGGAACCATTAAGAATTTTACCAATGAGAAGGTAGAAGAATGTGACGTGTGATGATTTACCATTCAGAGGTTACCTCTTAACCATTCAGACTTGAGATTACCTCTTATTCATTCAGAGGTTTTAAACCATTAAGAGGTAGCATCTGAATGGTCATTAAGAGGCTACCAAACAGCCCCTAAGTTGTTTACATTTTGACGTAAATTTTTTTCGAAAATGAGTCATGTCAAATATTATACGTTTTTGTGTTTATTTTTATGGACATTTTCAGTTCCTCTACACTTGATCGGTAAGCAAGTGAAAAAAAGAATTTAGTACGTTCAACTTAGTTAAAAAAACCGACCTCACAACACGGAGAATCAATTCTAGTTTTAATTAAAAAAAACAAGTCAACTATTTTAATAGACCTAAATAAGAATCGTATACCAACAAAAGGCAAAGACCCATTGGACTTTTTATGACGCAAATTAAGTTCGCATACCAACAAAAAGCAAAGACCAATTGAACCTTTTATGACGCAAATTAAGTTCACAAAATACATTAAAAATGGGAGAAATAACCACGATTTCCGGCAGATAGCATATTTAATGGGCCCACTAAGACTGTAGTATTTTTCTGTAGTATTTTTCGGGATCTATAATATAGGTTAGGTTTTTTTGGTGAGGTATAGTTTTTTTTTTGTTTTTTTTCGGGGGGGGGGGGGGGGGGGGGGGGGGGGGGGCTTTAGGTTTTTGGGTGGTGGTGGGGTTGGGGTGGGTGTTTAGGTTTTTGGTGGTGATGTAGTGGGTTTAGTTTTAGGTTATTGGACACTTGTCACTCTATAAATCCTTCTTACACTTCTTACAATTAGAAGCCTTTGTAGAATAACTTGACCCATATAATATAAACCTGGTGGAATTCTCAGTAAACATAAAAATATAAAAATTAGAGTAAATTACAAAAATCGTCCTTTATGTATGTCACTTATTACAAACTGTGTCATTTGTCTTCAAGAATTACAGAAAACGTATTCGATGTTTGCAAACCCTTGCAAGTTATGTTCTTTAGCCCTAACTCAGTTAATTTTTTTGGTTAAATCTGATCAAATGGACCCCACATGAGGGTATTTTGGTCACTTTACTCTTATGTGTGGTCTATTTGGTCAGATTTAACCTCAAAAATACCCTCATGTGGGGTCCATTTGGTCAGATTTAACCACAAAAAATAACTGAGTTAGGGCTAAAGGACATAACTTGCAAGGGTTTGCAAACATCGAATACGTTTTCTGTAATTCTTGAAGACAAAGGACACAGTTTGTAATAAGTGACATACATAAAGGACGATTTTTTGTAATTTACTCTAAAAATTAAAATCGCTCAATGTTTGGTATGCTCAATGATTTTGGTATGTTTTATTATAATAGTAAGTAATTTGATTTATGGTTTTTGAACCGATTCTACCTTAATATTGTAATTTTAGTTATATAATTTAGAATTTTTTATATATTTGCACCTATTAAGAAGCTTTATTAGATATTTACGCAACTCATAATACATTTACATATTTCATCTTTTCATAAGAGATTACCCCTTTATCCTTTGTAATTCCTTTTTCTAAAAATCAAAAACATCACACGACCCTTCACGACCCTTCAGTCTTCGCAATCTGATTCAGGAAGTTGCTTCTCCTTCGATCGATCTGTTTCACGACGGCAAACGACAAGACAATTTGGTTCCCTTTCGACGCAATCCGGTTCACGACGGCTGCCGCATAAAACCAAATTCCAGCTATTGTCATTCAACACCAATGAGAAATTAATTTTGATTGAAAGACGATGCTTTGAACCGGTTGAGTTCCAATGAGGAATTTAATTATGAGCCAATTAGATTTTTTCTCATCAATTTCGTTGTTGTCTTCTGTTGTTGAAATCAATTTCACCTATGGCATGTGGACTTGTCAAAACTGAAGTTCATATGTTTTATATTTTTTCTAGTCAATTTCATTGTTTACATGTTTATGTTCATAGTTGTTGAATTCAATTTCTTTTTCAAAATTTGTTTTGGTTACATGTTTATGTTCACAGTTGTTGAAATTGAAAACTCTTTTCCAACATTTGTTTTGGTTGTCGGCACTTGTGGGTTGTGATAGGGTCTGGCAACATTGAAGAAGAAACTTGCGGAAATAACAATTTTGTCTTTAATTTGTGCAGTGCATGTCCTTTAAGTAACAATTTTGCACACACCCTCCTGACATTTTCTCTAACCACCAACCCAGTTAAATGCATCCGCGTGGCCCTCACGTGAGGGGCAAAATTATCAAT
Source organism: Helianthus tuberosus (assembly GCA_030545235.1). Lineage (NCBI taxonomy): Eukaryota > Viridiplantae > Streptophyta > Magnoliopsida > Asterales > Asteraceae > Helianthus > Helianthus tuberosus. Next base: position 137,686,248 of record CM060419.1, read on the forward strand.
TTACCTTACCCAAACCATTTAAAAACCCCAGACTCTTCATTCTCACTTTATTCATCATGACTTTCTCCATCCAGTCAAGTTGGGGCGTCATCTGTCTTTTAAGTTAAGTCCAGTCAATTACCTAAACCATCTACTGTTTCATCTGCTAAAAATCATTTTGCTAGCACCTTTAGTGATTTACAGTACACAATATATATGTAGTAAAGTGCAGGTTAGCATGATAGTTAGTACTCTTGCATTTAAGAGAGATATAATGTAACTTATAAGTTTAAATGGTTGGATTACAAGGCTTAAATGATGGTACAATGTTGAGAATGTCATCCATCAAATTTGAAGCGAAATCTAAATAATTGATCTCAAATGTCGATACACCTCTCTTTCTTAAAGGAGTCCATCCTCTCTTTCTTAAAGGAGTCCATAACAATTTGGAAGCACACCCTTAAGTGATTAGTTCAGTAAAGTCTCATACTACTTACACCATCAAAGCCTCGAAGTTTTGTGATATACTAGAATTTAAGTGTTACATTTTGCTCTTAGATTAACGCGGAAGCATTTGAGGCTAAATGTGGAACCATTAGTTTACTCTTGTGTGTAATTACCAATTTTGATATTTTTATGGGGAAATAAAAATAAAAGTTTTTAATTTTTCATGGGGTAACTTTATAGAATAGTAACCAAATTTCTAATATGTTCTACTAAAGTCACTCAATCTTTTTTTGTCTCTCTAAAGTTACTCAAGTTTGATTTATTGTTCTAGTGTTATGCAATTTGTAGGTTACCAGGTTACATTCATAATATAGCAGGTCATGTTTATATACTAGTTTTTAAACTTGAATAAATAAATAAATAAATAATCATATTTTATTCCTTAAGCTTAAAACATAATACCAAAAATTATTATAATGAATTCGTCTTCTCTGCTAAAACCCTAAAAGCTATATTATAATGAATTTGTCTTCTCTGCTAAAACTCTAAAAGCCATTTTTCACTAAAAAACATGGAAGATGTATCATCATCATCATGGTAATTCAAAATGTAGTTTTTATTACTCTCAAACACCTGAAGCAAATGTAGACTTCACCCCAAAAATCCATCTAAACCTTCAAATTTTACACTTCTATTTATCTGTAACATCCATCTCATCATTATTTAACCTTCAAAAATGGATTCTAAATCTCAAAGATTCACAAAATTTAAATACAAAAACATCACTGAAATCTCACTTATCTTCCCAAAATCCCTGCAACCCTTTAAATCCCAACTCATAGCACTTCAATTTTCAACCTCATCTCTCTCTATCTCTTCAAGTTTGGTTCCAATTACCGAAATGTTATTGAAATCAACTCTCTGAAACTTTCTTTCAAACTCATTACCTATGAATCCTCGCCGTGCATCCGACCCATCAAACGTTGTCGATCTCCGTTGTGCCTCTCTCCTGGGTTCCGGACGATAAACACGATAACCCTATATTATATGGACACTAGTCTGAAACAAAAACGAAAAAAACAGCCATGCTTGGTCTCTATCGTCGAAGTTTGGTCGGTCGTTGTAGGGTCTGAAACGGTGGCCAGGGTTGAGTTGGGAGGGTCGTGAAAGGTCAGGTGATACAAGACGAGCATTAAAGAAAATAAAAAATAAGAAAAAATAATAATAACCGGTTGAGCTGGTAATTACACAGTATTAAAACACTAAATTAAAGTTTAGTTACTTTAAAAAGACAAAATAAGTTTGAGTGATTTAATTGGAACAGTAGACAAACTTGGTTACATTTTTATGACATTTCCCCTTTTTCATGTATATGTTTCAGGTAATTGAACCATGTATCACCTAATTAGGGGCGGCAATTTTTGACACGATCCGTCAACCCGTCCCGAACCTGAGACGAAAAAAACAGGTTTGGGTCGACTAACATGACCCGTTTAAAAAACGGGTCGGGTTCGGGTTGACCTGTATTAAAAACGAGTTGGGTTCGGGTTGACGAGTATAAAAACGGGTTGACCTATTAACCCGTTTAACTATTTAGAAAAAAAATCTTTTATATACTTTTTTTTCCGTTTCTATTTTACATTGTTAGTTATAATAATGTTAGTTTTGACACATTATATTATTTATTTGTCACACTCATACTTATCATTAGACATGTTATCGATAACCTGCTTAAAACTCAACAACTCGCTTATAAATCGTCAACTCTATGACTCATTTAAAAATATGGGTTAAACGGGTCGGGTTCAGGTTGACCCGAATTTATATGGGTCGGGTTAGGGGCGAAATATTTGACCCGAATAATAATATGGGTCGGTTTGGGTTGAATATTTCAACCCACCAACCCGTCAACTTATCAACCCGACACGATTGACACCCCTACCTAATCTTATATTCGTCCCATACCTCAAAATAAATTTTTTCGAATCCTATACTCATTGGGTTTCAGGTTTACCCGTCCTAAATCCTTCGGGTTTCGGGTTCGCTGGCCTTATTTTCTAACTATCCCAAATGTCGATGGTAACATGAGATAGGGTTACGAATTCTATCGAACGCACAAAGATCCCCAAACAGACTTTTATTATTACCCAACCCGTCGAACTCATCATACAAACCCTAATCATCACACCTTACACTAACCTACACCAGTTTCAATCAAATTCTCACTTAAGTAGTGGAGTATCAACCTACTATGGCGACTGAAGGTTCTAGATCTTCAAATTCATCCGTCGATTCCTACATTGGAAGCTTAATTAGCTTGACTTCCAAGAGTGAAATTAGATATGAAGGCGTTTTGTATAACATCAACACGGAGGAATCGTCAATTGGATTGACCAACGGTAGTTAAATTTGTTTTTTCAAATGTTTTTCGTGGTTACGATCTGTTGTTTATTTGTTTCTGTATGCGTATGTTAGATACTTTAACTGTAGATTGGTGTGAAAGCATGTTTAACTTATGAAAGTAGTTGTTCGAATAAGAATCTTTACGCAAGTTTTTGTTTTTATGAGTATGTGATAGTTAGCAAAATAGGTTTTTGTAGAAGTATAGTTTAAAGATGTTATTAACTTTGATATTTTTATGGATATTTTTTTTTATTAAAGTATTGGTATTTTTATGAAGTTTGAGTGGATTTTGTAGGATTTCAGTTAACTACATGTTTATGTTTACCTGTATTTGGTAACATCACATATTAAGTTTTACTTTTAGGCTTGTGATTGTGATAAAAGATGTGTGTGAGTTAGTTTGAAAACATGTGATGGCATGTGGTACAAATTTAAAGGATTACTCAAAGTCTTTGTCTTGAGTTTATGAAAGATGTATACAGTGAGGCGGATGTACCATGTAGTATGTTTTACAAGTTTGATATTGTTTTGGTGAATACCAGGTAATGTGTTCGTGCGATTTTGTTAGGTTGGGATTTGCTGGGAATCTAAGGGCATTAGGTCATGCTATAAATAAATCGAGGATATCAAGTGTAGCTGTAATTGTGTACAACAACAACAACAACAACCATACCCAGTAAATCCCACAAATAGCAAAGCTAGTTATGGGGTCTGGGGAGGGTGGGATGTAGACAGTCCTTGCCTCTATCCATAGGGATAGAGAGGCTGCTTCCAGAGAGACCCTCGACTCGAAAACGAATAGCAAACCAACACACCAAGTCAAAGAGTATAGAAAGAATATAGAAATAAGAAGTCGCCCATACCAAGAAAGTGAACAGAGTGGCACAATATATTGTAAATCATGTAAAATAGCATACACCATCATTTATGCATAAACACAAGAAGGCAATCACCGGAAAAGTCACTTAAAGAATAAGAGAAACCTACGTCCCTGAAATACACCTAAGAGCTTACTGCCATATCCTCTATAGGTCCTTAACCCTAATCCTACGCCTCCACGAAGTCCTATCTTGGACCATGTCCTCAGAAAGATGCAACTCTAGTAAATCATGCCTGATCTGCTCATCCCATGTCAGTTTGGGTCTGCCTCTACCTCTCTTCCCCTCCACAGTAAGAGTTTCCACTACTCTAACTGGTGCCGTCGTTTCCCTCCGCTTCACATGCCCAAACCATCTCAATCTCCCCTCCTTAATCTTCTCCGATATACTAGTTACTCCTAATCTTTCCCTAAAAACCACATTTCTAATCCGATCTAACCTCGTGTGTCCACACATCCACCTCAGCATCCTCATCTCTGCTACCTCTATCCTGCGCGCTTGTGTCTTCTTGATAGCCCAACAGTCTGTTCCATAAAGCATAGCTGGCCTAACTGCTACCCTGTAAAATTTCCCTTTTAGTTTAGTTGGGAACCTCCTATCGCATAATACCCCACTGGCTGCCCTCCATCTACACCAGCCAGCCTGTATGCGATGGGTTACATCACTATCTATGTCACCATCTCTTTGTACAAACGACCCCAGATACTTAAATCTAGTTACCTGCGGGACCAATTGATCCTCAATGGTGATTTGGGTGTCATCGTCATCGGCTTCACCGCTGAAATCACAGTGTAGATACTCAGTCTTAGATCGACTAATCCTTAGGCCCTTGCCCTCTAAAGCTACTCGCCACTCTTCTACCCTCTCGTTCAGGCACCGTTTAGTCTCTGCAATCAACACAATATCGTTTGCAAAAAGCATGCACCACGGAACTGTCTCCTGAATCAACTTGGACAACTCATCCAAGACAACCGCAAAAAGAAAAGGGCTCAACGCTGACCCCTGGTGGAGTCCTACCTCCACAGGAAAGAAGTTTGTATCTCCTACAGGCGCGCAGACACTACTTGTCGTTCTATCATACGTATCCTTAATTACGTCTATATACTTCTCCGGTATCCCTCGATCCTCCAAACTATCCCAAATCAGTTGGCGTGGGACAGTGTCATATGCCTTTTCCAGGTCGATAAACACCATATATAAATCTTGCTTCTTCGCTCTATACTTTTCCATCAGCCTCCTTAGAATATGTATCGCTTCTGTAGTTGACCTCCCTTTCATGAATCCAAATTGGTTTTCTGAAACCTGAGTTTCTCTTCTAATTCTAGTTTCGATTACCCTCTCCCAGAGCTTCATCGTGTGACTTAGTAGTTTGATTCCTCTGTAGTTCAGCGTCTCCTTTATTCTTGTATATAGGCACCACGACGCTACTCCTCCACTGATCTGGCATTTTTCCAGTCTTGAAAATACAATTGAACAAAAGTGTTAACCATCGGACTCCTTCCCCCAAACACTTCCACACCTCAATCGGTATGTTATCCAAACCCACTGCCTTGCCTCTTCCCATCTTCCTAAGTGCCATCCTTACCTCGTCATGTGTGATCCTCCTGCAGTAACTATTGTTCTGTTGTCGCCTTTGAATCCTAGGATTGCTGCTATCATGTTGGTATGCCCTACCGTGGTTGAAAAGATTATGGAAGTAGGTTTGCCATCTCAACTTAATGTCTTGTGCCTTGACTAAAACACGCCCATCGTCTCCTTTGATAAACTTTACAACTCCTAAATCTTGTCTTCTTCGCTCCCTAGCTTTGGAAATCTTGAACATATCATGCTCCCCCTCTTTCGTTTCCAGACGTTCATACATTTGTTTATAAGCTGTGTTTTTTGCCTCGGTCACCGCCTTTTTCGCTTCACTTTTAGCCTTCTTGTATATCTCCCTTACCCTCAGCCGCTTCTCCTCATCTGTGCACCTCAAAAGGTCTCTAAAACTTCTTGTATATCTCCCTTACCCTCAGCCTTCTTGTAGCTGTAATTGTGTAAAGGCAGTATATACTGCAGTGAGATATGGAGTAGTTAAGGATAGGGCTTTTGATATGTAGGACTTAGTCTATTAAGATTAGTGATTGATGGGGATTATTAGTCATTAGATAACTATGATGTGGATTGAACGGCCACAGGTTTCTAAAAAGAATTCTATTTTAGGACTGCTTAATCCACTGGCTCACCACCTATGTGCTAAGAATTCCTCACCGATGTGATCAATTAAGGCTTTTTAATTTGAGCTAATCATCCTCTACCACGGTGTATCAACTAGTCACTGAATTAACCATTTTAAACTCTAAACATAAATCAATCAACTTTTCTAAACACGTGCCTCGTCAATTTAACTTATCTCAGCTTGAACAGAATTTCCCAATCTTTTGACTAGAATAATAATTGTACAAAAATGATATCATATCATATATTCAGATTCTCAGAACTTTAAAGCCTTGACGTTTACATAATCTATATTGTTTGGCCACAAAAAAGACAAAATACACATGATAAGGTTTGTTGCAAGACAATTAAGCATCAAGATCAAAATTCATGTAAAGCAGTGACACCAAACTTACGAAAGTAACTATCTTATCCCCATTGACATGTGCTTGTTACTTGTGCTACCGTTGAATAACTTTCTTCTCTTATTTTCATAAATTCTTTCTGAACTCGTTTTGTTGATTTATAACTTATTACCGAAACTCTGCAGTAAGGTCATTCGGAACTGAAGGGAGAAAAAAGGATGGCCCACAAGTCATGCCTAGCGACAAGGTTTATGAGTACATATTATTTCGTGGAAGCGATATCAAGGTACTTAAATCTGAAGATGTTTGTTTTTTATTCATGCGCGTGCTCGTTTGTATATTGGAGGTCATGTATCATGACCATTGCATGGGATTCTGCTTTTCTTTTTTAAAAGCTCTCTATTTCTTGAATTAAATACTTACAAAGTTGCAAGATACATTTTGAATTTTGATTGAATCCTTTGGCAGTTAATTTCATTTTATTGTGGCTTGCACATCTTGTTGTATATTTGTTACAGTTGCTTTCTTGTTTTGCAGGATCTTCAGGTGAAATCATCTCAACCTGTTCAACCCACACAACCCATAAACAGTGATCCTGCCATAATACAGGTACATAGGATAAAAGCAGTGATATATACACAGACACACACACACATATATATATATATGTATATAAAACAACTTATATTTTGTAATAATCTGAATGCTTTATTTCAATGCAGTCTCATTATCCTCGGCCACCGCCTACATCATCTTCAAACTTACCTCCTGTTGTCAGTGACTCTTTGTCGACTCCTAGTACCTATAACCCACATCTGGGTCAACCCGGGTCAACTTTTCAAGGCGGGCTGCCTTTATATCAACCCGGTGGTGATATTGTTGGGCCATGGGGCCCGGGCCCATCACCACCTCCAAATGCAAATTCAAACACTAGTGGGCTTGCAGTGCCCATGTACTGGCCAGGATACTATGCCCCTCCACCGAACACACTTCAACCATCACTGCCTCGACCGCCACAAGGGTTAGGAATGCCGCCTTCATTACAGCAACCTATGCAGCAGTATCCTGGGACCCACACTGCCAGCTCAGCTTCTTTAACATCTAACTCTTTACTAGGACCCACACTGCCTTCTTTGCCTACTGCTGTTACTACCACTGATGTCAATGCTGGAATACCCCCAATCAGTTCTAATGTGCTTTCTGGTGCAAGGTTTCCTTACACGTCCCAGTCGATATCATCTGTTGGCGGTGGTGGTGCACCGGTAGTCACTACTGAACCGCCCACACCATCGCTTGTAACTCCAGGTCAGCTGCTGCATTCTTTGCCGCCAGGTGGTGTTGTTTCAGCCCAGCTGCTGCATTCTTTGCCGCCAGGTGGTGATGTAGAAGTGGTTCAAGTGTCACCGGTATCTTCGTCACCACCTTCTGTGCCTGTTCCGGTGGCAACAGAAGCTCAGCCGCCGATATTGCCGCTACCACCTCAAGCACAAATTGCTCAAAAGGTATTCATTGCTCTTTGCATTTCATTAATATATATGCATAGGTAGAACCGTAGAACAACAAATGGATTGATTTACTTGCTTAAAAATAGAGTAAAATGCCATTTTCGTCACTGTGGTTTGGCTAGTTTTGTGACTTTCGTCCAAAGGTTTGTTTTCCGCATCTGGATCCAAAAGGTTTGAAATTTTGCCATTTTCATCCGGCTCGTTAACTCCATCCATTTTTCTCTGTTAAGTCGAGGGTATTTTTTTCTTTTTTTGTTAACTTAAAGGAAGGAAGGAGACTTAACTTTTATTTAGTACGGGTATTTTAAATGCTCGTACTTAAAGTGAATAAGACCGAATTGTCCTTTAAGTTAATAAAAAGACAGAAAATACCCATGAATTAACAAGAAAAATGGATGGAGTTAACGGGCCAGATGAAAATGGCAAATTTTCAAACATTTTGGATCCAGATGCGGAAAAACAAATCTTTAATTGAAAGTCGCAAAATTGCCCAAACTGACGAAAATGCCATTTTACTCTTAAAAATATTATACCGTCTCTGATGTGTTATTTTTATTGTTGTTTTGTAGCCCAATGGTGCTGCTTACCAGAACCGCTCAAATTACAATTACAGAGGGCGTGAAAGAGGCAGAGGATCTGGGGTAATTTTTTTCTTTTCAAAATCTAATATATCTTATCTATCATTTTTACTGTGATATGACCTAATTGTATGTATTAAATTTGTATACGTAAACCTATTCAGGGGTCACGACCAGTGATGAAATTTACTGAGGAGTTTGATTTTAACGCAATGAATGAGAAATTCAACAAGGATGAAGTATGGGGTACATTGGGAAAAAATAATTTAAAGGAAAAAGGTGAAAATGCTACTGATGAGGATGAATATGAAGAGGAAAATGTACCCAACTTACCTAAAGTTGATGTTAAGGTGTGACCCATTTGGCCTTTTTCATGATCATAAATAATTACATTCTATAAAAATCATGTACTAAAATACACCCTGCAACAATCTACAGCCTGTTTACAGTAAGGACGACTTTTTTGATACATTATCTAGCAACACATCTGACCGTCAATCAAATTATGGGCGTACTAGATTTTCTGAGCAGATGAAGCTAGATACAGAGGTGAGATATACTTAATATTTTTGTCTTTGGTGGTATGTTTTGTTTTTAGGTACGCTGATGTGTTATGGTGCTCTGTTGCAGACATTTGGAGAATTTTCAAGGTACAGAGGTGGAGGAAGGGGTGGGCGTGGGCCCTACCGTGGAGGGCGGTCACGAGGTGGCGGTTATTATGGAAGAGGAGGATATGGTTACGTAGGGAGGGGCCGTGGCGGGAGAAATCCAAATCCAAATCAAAATGCAACCAATGATTATTAGAGTGTTGGTGTTTTTACAGATGTTTTAAGTGCCATACCGAATGGGAGGGATATGGTGGGTTTTTTTTTTCTTTTTCTAGAAGAGATTATATAATATGAATGTTTGTTCCCAGCTTTCTTGTGGTATGGTTTTGTTACTTAGTTACTCACGAGTATTTGTAGACTTGAGGTTTAAAAAAGTTTATGATTTGAAGATACGTAATATGTTGTTTTTTAGTGTTAATATTATATCTGCTTTCTTTTTTTTATATGAAAATGCTTAAAAACTTTAACTTGGGTCTTCTTTGGTGACTTTAACGCTGTTAGATATCCTGAAGATAGATTAAACTCGGATTTCTGTAGCGTGGCTGCAAGAGTTTTCAATGCGTTTATCAGGGAAGCTGACTTTGAAGCATGCTCAATGGGTGGTCGTTGGTTCATGTATATGTCCGATGATGGGTCCAAATTGTAAAATTGACTGAATACTTGTGTGCTCTTCCTTCACCTACAGATGGACGGCAACATCGTTAATGGCCCTTCCTCGGACTCATTCTGATCATTGTCCAGTTTTATCATCCACCTCTGCCGTGAATTTTGGTAAACTTCTGTTTAGGTTTTATAACACGGTTGTCCAGAGCGGGTTTGGAGAATGTGGTGAAGAAGGCTGTGGATGAGGTGCATGCATTTAGGCTGCTTGACAAGACAAGGTGCTTCAATACATTATTGGTAGAGGCGGCTGCCCTGGTGAAACCATTCTCCAAAGAAGAGATAAAAAAGGCGGTTTGTGACTTGTGAGTGTGGGGTGAAAAAGCACCCGGACCAGACAGTTTCTCTTTTGGTTATATCAGGCATTTTTGGGAAATAGTGGAGAATGATTTTAAACATGTTATGGATTACTTCTTCGCCTATGGGAAAATTAACAAGGGGAGCAACTCGAGCTTCATCACGTTGGTCTCTAAGGTACCCGATCCCATAGTTCTTTTGGATTGCCACCAATTAACCTCATATAGCCAAAGTGATATCAGAGATACTTGCCAATAGACAATAAAAGGTAATAAATTTAGTTGTCGGTGAAGTCCAGTCGGCTATCATTGAGGGGAGAATTATCCTCGGTAGGCCATTGGTGCTGAGTGAGGTGGTTTTTTTGTAGGAAACCAGTGTTGGTGAAAACCGACCCGCATATAACACCATTAACTAGAACTTTCTAGACTCTTTAGAACAAATAGGCTTCCCTCAGTTATGGGGATCGTTGATATCAGCCCGCTCATCGATTTTGGTCAACAGATATCCAACTTTAGAATTTGAAGTCCAAAGAGGCGTTAGACAAGGTGACCCTTAATCTCGGTTTCTTTTTTCATTTTGGCTGTTCGATGGGATTATTCCACAGAATTCATGCTCCACACAATGGGCTGACCCTCACTCATTTATTTTATGCCAATGATGTTATTGTCATGGGTGGGTGGTTGGAGGCAAATTTCCATAATCTTACAAGGTTGCTCAGGTGTTTCTATTTGGTGTCCAGTCTAAAGGTTAATTTCAACAAAAGCCAGGCCAGTTATATGGTATTGGTGTGGAATGGGGAAAACTCGAAAATTAAATGGGTTTCTTGGAAGAAAATTGTTGCTGATAGAGCCCTGTTAGCAAAATGGCTTTAGAGATGATAACTCTGCATCTTTGGGCCTGAGTCATTTCATCCATTCATCAAGGTGGAAGGACAAGAAAAAGGTTTCCAGTGAAAGGATGTAATGGTGGGATATGGAAAAACGGAGTTAGACTTGAAGTAGGATGGAATAGAGATGCAAGAAAGATTAAAAGTTAAAGTAGGCTATCGTAAAAACATTCTGTTCTGGATGGATAAATGGGCCTGCGATCGACCATTGAAATACCTTTTTCCATGATGTTTTGCAGTAGAATCCTTCAAATGGTGTAAAGTGCAAGACTGATTTTCAAGACACAACCTAATCAACTGGTTATGGTGTGGATAAAGAGATCTGAATCTTGGAATTCAGCTGAATGAGTGGCAACAGTGCCTTTAAATCCTTAACATTGTATGTGAGAAAATTCACAATCTTAGACGTCAAACGACAACTCCATTGCCTTTGCTTGCATGTGATGTGTCGGTATTGGCTGCCGACTGGCCACCTCAAGCCCTCAACGAATCACTAACGGGTTCTTGGATCCCGACTCCTTTCATCGACCATTTTGTATACTTTTTACTTGTCCCTTCTTCTATTGAACCGGACTGTAACTTATTCCCAAATTTTGGTCAGACTGTTTTTGCAAGATTGTAAATTTGAACAAAACATGTTAAATTTGTTCATATTTGAGCTCTAATGATTTGTTGTAGGTTTAAATTTGACTGATATCAGTGGATATACGTCTTGCTTGATAATATATTGATGGATTACTTAAACTTTTTATTTGTATTATATAGTGATTGATCACTTAGGGGCTGTTTGACAACTTCTGAATGGTTAAGTGCAGAACCAGTAAGAGGTCTGAATCATTAAGTGCAGAAACAGTAAGAGGTTTGAACCATTAAGAGCCAGTATAATTAATGCTTAACAGTTCAGATGCAAATGTCTGACGAATTAAGAGTAGAGGTTTTAACCATTCAGAGTCAAATGTCTAAACCATTCAGACATCTGCTCCCGAAACAAACAGTCTGAACCATTAAGTGTTGAACCAGTAAGAGGTCTAAACCATTAAGAGCTTCATTAAGAGCTAAACAAACAGCCCCTTAGCTTTTTTATTTGTAATATAATTCTTATGATTGATTTGTTTACTGGTATAAGGTAGTTTGAGTTTTTTAGTGTTAAGTTGTTAGCTGTTAGTTTTTGGCAATATGAAAAAAATAACAAACTAACGTTATGAACCGAATAAAAACTATATAAAGTTTTGAGGACCGGATTCAACCCGGTAATAAAATCCCTTATGCTAGACACACAAAACATCAAAAATTTTTGACCCATAAAAAATATCATGACTCAGAAGTGACTCACATGTTTTAGGCTTGGTGTAGGGCGCTAATGGGTCTCCATGTCATCGGCTTTAGAAGAGTGGTAAGAGACGCAGAAGCTAGCAAGGAGGATAATAACCTAACATGTGCACATCTAGGAATCATTGTCAAAACTGGCCAGGTTATTAACACAGAGCTAGAACTAATTCACAAGTCTTCATCTTTCAAGTGCTGGATTTCAGAAGTGTCAGGTAATTGGGCGCCGAAATTCGTTAACGATGAATCGGCGTTTATTAATTTTCCGGTAGTCACACCGTCAGCTAGCGACGCCGACGTTGAATTGGGGCTTGAGGGTGAGGAAAACATAAGAGGGATCAGAGCGATAGTCATGCAGAGAGCAGCAACCGGGGCAACGATAGTCCGGTTACCGACAATGTAAGGCCAGAGAATACGAAAGGGCAAGAGAACGAGAAGCCAGTTGGGGACAGTGGGTTGCATGAATCAACAGTCAATTTTGGCGGGAATTGGAGAGAGATTTTTGCTGAGTGTGTGGGGAACGAGAAGACACAGGCAGCTCAACAACCGAGGAGTGTTGGAAATTTCGATAACATTGAATGTACAGATGGACTTAATGGATTGTTCCAATTCCAATCAACATCGAGAGTCACAGATGGAGTAACCCAATGTGGGCCTGGAACAAACAACGAGAACATACCGAATGTTATTGGGCCTGACATTAATCAAAAGAAGACCAGAGGAGATGAGAATGAATATGGGCCTGAGGATGACCCTTTTAACTTAAATGGGTAATATGGGGTACTGGCAACAGGCATAGAGCGACAAAAAGAAAAAAAGGAACACAGTTGTTCACTTTCACAAAACAAGGCTGTTTGATGAATACACGTATTTGAACAGAGAATGGAGCTGTTGATGCTGGGCAAACCATAAACGAGATAGATTTGGACACAGTCGGCCAAACTTTTGACCTGAGTAAAGAACCCTCAGTTGGACTTAATGAAGAAACGATAGCCACTATAGAGATGGTGAAAAACATAGGTATGAGAGTCTCTAAATTCCGGCAAGAGATATTAAATGTTGTGCAGGAGGAATTGGTGTCAAACGTTGCACCATGAATTATCTTGTAATAAACATAAGAGGCATTGGGGGTCTGGAAAAACCGGGGTGGATAAATAGATTAGTAAAAGAGCATAAAATCTCGTTTCTATGTATGCAAGAGTCACATGTATCGAATGTGGACTCAGTCACTATTGGGAGGTATTGGGGAAAAGTGGAGATGGAATATGAATCGGTGGATGCTAGAGGCAGGTCTGCGGGTCTTGTTTCGGCTTGGGATCCAGGAGTGTTTTCCAAACAGAGAGTAGTCAAACATGAGTCGTTTCTACTGATCAGTGGGGTCCTAGCTGGAACAAACACATGTATCAACGTAGTTAATGTATATGCTTCGTGTGAAGTAACAAAAAGAATGGCATTTTGGGAAGAACTGAAGACCATCAAAGATACGAGTGGTGAAGGACTCTTGATCATGGCTGGTGATTTTAATGAAATAAGAGAGGAGGATGAAAGAATGATATCGAGATTCGACAATCACGGTGCAATGATCTTTAATAACTTCATATCTGAAGCCGGGCTACTTGAATACCAGATGAGTGGATACAGGTATACCTACATGCCGGAGGATAGGTCGAATCTTAGCAAAATAGATCAGGTCCTAGTCTGCGATGCATTCATAGGAAAGTGGTCATGTGCAAGATTTGAAGGTTTAGCTAGGCACTTATCGGATCATAGCCCGCTACTATTATCGTGTGCGACATCAGACTTCGGTCCCATCCCTTTTAGATTCTATAATAGTGGCATAGAGGAAGTGGTTAAGAAAGTTTTGGAGGAATCTAGTAATGGGGGCAACAATATGAGAGTACTGGCAAATATTCTCAAGAACCTAAAGTTTGGCATCAAAGAATGGAGACGAGTAACGAAACTACGGGAGGAAAAGGATATCAACGAAGCGACATAAGAAGTGGCAACGATTGAAAAGTTAACGGAAAGCAGGAGACTGACGACATTGGAAAAGGATAAAAGAATACTAGGCAAATGGAAGATAAGGAACTATGAGCGAAAAAGGTTGAAGGACTTAAAACAAAGGGCTAAACTAAAATGGGCGAAGCTAGGTGATGAAAACTCAAATTTCTTCCATAGGACTATAAATTGCAGGAAAGCACGGAATAGAATAAATGCAATGAAAATCGGCGGTATTATGGTTAATGAACCAAAAGCAATTAAGGAGGAGTTTAGAACGAGATTTTTGGCGCGATTCACAGAACCAATGACTCATAGACTTGCTCTTGACGGTAGAGGCTTCAAACAGATCACGGGTGAACAGGCTATACTTCTAACTAGCAGCTTTTTGAAAGAGGAAATAAAAGAGGCAGCGTGGGCTTGTGGGAGTGATAGGGCCCCGGGACCTGACGGATTTTCATTCAAATTTATAAAAAGATTCTGGGCACAGTTAGAAAATAATATAGTAGGAGTGATGAATGATTTTCATGAAAGAGCTTTTATTGAAAGGGGTTGTAACGCATCATTCATAGCCTTAATCCCAAAAGTAAGGACCCTTTGTGTAACACCCCGAAAACGGGTTTGGTAATCAAACTCTGTTCATACTAAAAGACGGGTAAAGTACCGTTAGCAGTAAAAATAACCCGTTAACTATTTGGATTTAAATAAGAAATCCTAATAATTAAATACAAGCGAATCAAAGAATTTAAGAATTTAGTTTATGAGAGCCCAAGTCAACGGGACTTAAAATACAACGGGTTTTTAACTCCCGGAACCCACTAAGTTAACTAGGTAAAATTAACCTAGTTAGTAATGGGTAATTAAAAAATAAACTATGAGTTATAGTTTCATTTATGAATATCTAAACTTGAGGGACCAAAACCGTGAAAAAGGAAACAAGTTTTATTTAATAAAAAAAAATAACACACCACACACACTAAGTGTGTGTGGATCGATCTCCAGGAGCGACCAGGAGGGTGAAAACCCTAGAACTCAACAAATCTTGCAAATTGAAGGTTCAATTCAAGTTCAAATCGAATTCTAAACATAGATTCCTGATCCTCATCACAAGGGGATTACAAGGTATGTAAAATTTTGAGAAATCTTTCAAGTTGAAATTCTCATGAATTGGGAATAAATTGAGATTCTAGTTGCATGTGTATGTTATGATGATTTAGGAACTACTATAGTGTTTAGGGACAAACCCTAGACAAGCACAAGCTGAAATCATGTGAATTTTTAGTGAAAACTATGATCACCATTGTAAGTGATTAGTGAGTTATGTGAAAATTTGATGAACACTAGGAAATAGATTGTTGATCTAGTGTAAATTGACAATTTTGAAGTGATTTCAGAAATTATAGAAGTTAATCACTTTGTAAGATGGTTGATTTATGTGAAATTTGGGCTAAGAGATAAGCTAGAGACTTGATAAATAAACATGTAAAATTCTGCCATTAAAGTGTTTGTTAAAATGCCTAAGTGAATGTTTAAATGTTGAGAAATATGATTAAATTAGTCGCCTAAAAATAAAGACTACATAATAGTCGAAGAAATGCTTATATGTGTTCGTGGAACTCAAATTATGCATTTCATACATAAAAAGGAACAGTTGACTTTTGAAAAGTCAAACTGACCGTTAACTAGAGTGAATGATAATCTTGATAGAAAAACGCGAGGTGGAATAGTCGTGACTAACAATGACTAAACTAACCATCTTGCGAATTGCTATGCTAGTTTGATGCTTAACAAGCTAGGTGAAGCTTCAGGAGGAAGCGGGTCAAACAAATCAAGCATGAAGAGAAACGAGTGGCTTTGATGCAATGTAAGTAAAGCTTACGCCCCTTTACATTATGTACAAAATTACATAATTGCAAGTATTGTATTTAAATGCTACTAAGTGGTTGGTATAGAATGTTCCGACACGATTCAATGAGAGTCGGAACGAGAGAAATTGGTAAGAAATCATGAGTTATGGAAAAAGGGATAAATGGTAAATTAGTCATGTAATGACTAATAACTAATGAGTTTTCGTTAAGATCACTTTAAAGTGCCACCAATAACGAGAAAATAAGTAGAGATGGAAATTTAGTCAAGTACCGACTAAAGTAAATGGTAGTTAAAAAGGGGTCTAATGGCAAAAATCCGAAATGGGTCGGATGAGCAAATTGGTAATTATTAACCATGTTTTGCTACTTATGAAGATGCTTGGTCATATAGGCCAAACGGGTCAAATGGCGTGATAACACCATTTGACTGTATCGACTGATGTGGTTGTCAAGTCTTGTGTTAACAGGAGCGATTAGCGATTCGGATACTTCCGTCGCCATAGAAAATGTGATAAAAAAGAGGTATAAATCGGGTCTATTTGTTGATCCGAGCCAGGTACGCATATTTATGTTGTAGTTAAAAGTGATATTTTGGTCGAATACTTGGTGAGAGTCCTTCATTGTAAAAGAAGGACCAAAATCGACCAAAACGCCCTTGTAGGCTAAATTGAACAAACAACCCTTAGAGGTTGCTTAGAAACGAGTCTTATGATTAAACAAAAGCTTAGAACGAGTATGAGTAGTGAAAGATGTAATTCTTGGGCCGAAAGACTCCATATGAGTCTTTGCCGTAAAATGATATTCCAAGGGGTATAATTCGGAACACATAGATATCTACTTTAAATCCAACACACAATTAGTTGTGATGGAAGGATACTAGATAAGAAATATAGGTTACAATGCTAGAATAGAAAGAAAGCGATTTTGAGCCTAAAAGTGCTTAAATACTCTTCATGGGTCAAAATAAGCATTTAAGCGTAAACGGGTTTTTATTATGTAAGAAACCCGTGATTTGAGAGTAATATGATAGAAGATATTGATATAATGAACTTCATGAGTTTAAAGATCAAATAAACAAGTTGGTGTGATGAAATGCATAAACGGGTCAAAATTGGGTAAAAGGGCGATAAGCCGAAGACCTAAAAGTCTGAAATTTTATTATGATGGATGTTGGATCTTAACTCCATAAGATGGAGAATTAAATTACGGACGCGTAGGAAAAAGAATCGGGTAAAACGGATCAATAACGAAGAAGTTATGGCCGTTTCCGTGAAATCAGGACGTGCTGGGAATCTGCAGCATCAGAAAACAAAGGAGGCTGTGCAATTAAGGGCCTCGCGTAGCGCGAGCCCCTGTGGCGCTACGCGACGCCTTCAGCCCGAAGAATTTTATTTTTTTTCATTTGTTAATCCATGGAACTTGCTTGTAATTGTTTAGACTTGATCAAAACTAACTTGTGTTGTGTTTTTTATCATAGGTGATCACCAAGAGTGCCCGGATGAAGATCAAGCGACGAGCAAGAACCGAACACGACCATGAAATAAGCTTCCGCACTATGCATCGTTGTTATGTTAAACGACAATCGTACACATGATATGTAGTTAACTTTTAAAATTATAAAAAGTTTTAAATAAACCCGAAATTTCCAATGCATATGTAATTTTAATTACATGTTTATTTTCGTTAATTATACGAAAACTAGTAAAATAATAACTAGGGTGTTACAAGTTGGTATCAGAGCCTTGGTTTAAGAGATTCAAGTATGGTGGGGAAAACCGTGCTTGGACTTAAACCTTATGCTCTTAATAAAGATTGGTGTTCGGTTCGAGGCTTGATCGCAAATCCGGTAAGTACAAGTATGTTAATAGTTAGTATGCTAAAGTGTTGTAAACAACACATAGGGCTATCGTGTGGTATATGTTACCCCAATTTAAATGATTGATATGGTTGACGAAAATACGCGCGTTGACGCGTATATTAGAAAAAGCCTTGTATTATAATACGGGCGATTATTGAAGTTGACATTACTAATTCTTGTGAATGTTTTAATTGAAGGACACTCGCGTCTGAAGATGACGGGAGTTGAACGAATTATGGATATGATGATGGAACGGTCCGAGGTATGACAGGAAGAGCATACTCATCAAGGACCAAAATCGCGTAACGGTCGCGAACAAGACTAATGACAAGAGAAGCCCGTTAGGGCAAGCATTACCAGGTGCACACTTTTAAATTTAATCGCACGAGTCGTTATATGCAACAAACACGTAAGTAATAACGGTTGCATACACATATGATAGAACTTGGAAAACCTGATTTCCAAGAGAAATTTAATAGGAAATGTGTTATTCACAATGATGAATAACAAATGAATAACAAGACTTGTTTACATAGAAACTTGGACGAGAGTGATCATCCAAGTAAGTATTCTCAATATAAATCCTATTGAGAAAAGTAATGATCACATCAATGAATGTGACTAAATGTTTATAAAAAGGGACATTGTACATGTTCAAGGATAAACGACTAAAACTAATAATTGTTAACTAACAATTAAATAAAGTTTTACCAAATGAAACCATAAACATGGAGATAATTTGAGGAGTTACTTACATGGGACGTGATGTGGTAATTATAATAAGGTCACGCGTACCACGTGTTGATCGCTTACTCTGGCCAAGTAAGTAGTGAACACATGATAGCATGAGCTTCTTATAATGAGCGCAGTTATGTCCGATGTAGTAAGGTCAAGATGAATGAAATTTAAAGGATCCTTAGGGTCAAGAAATCTTATGGGCATACTCGTATAAATGGTTTTCGCGGGAACCATAAAAACGATGTATGGCGCACATATAAATAAAAGACCCAAGGAAATTCGTGACATAAGTCATTTTTGATGAAACAACCATGGTAGACAAAAAGGGCATTGTAAAACCAAAGTATAAATGACCCGCGGGGTCATAGAAACAAAGGTATTGCCCACATGGGGAAAAACGATCAAAAACCATGGTAGACAAAAAGGGCATTGTAAAACCAAAGTATAAATGACCCGCGGGGCCATAGAAACAAAGGTATTGCCCACACGAGAAAAACGATCAAAATCGTTGACTTTGGTCGTAGTAAAGAAATGATGATGATGATAATCATCATTCATAGTTTAAAAGACTGTCAAGGATGGTCAAATAAAGAATAAAGGTTTGGTTGAATAAAAGCGAGGGCTTCCGCTAAGACAACCAAACAAATTAAAACGAAAACTTGATGTATACCGGAATGCTTGCACTAATAATGACTTTGGTAAAGTACCCGGTTGATGGGTAAGGATTTAAACACATGCGTAAACCGAGAAACGAGAACACGAATTTAAAGTCAAAAGACTCGGATTATGAGTTATGACTAAAAGACCATAAAAATTTCGTAAACAGAAATTTTGATAATTATATTCAACTATTTTGAGATTGAACGGGTTGAATAAAGTATAATGCTTGAAGGCATAAGTAAGCGCAAGCCGGATAACGGTAAGCTTGAGACAAATGAATTTCAAACGTAAAAAGAGTGCTTTGACACCAAATATATATTTTAATAAGACACGAGTAAAAAGAGTGATCTACGGGATCAACATAACCTTTAGGGTTATAAACAAATGAGAGATCTACGGACTAAAATGACCCACGGGTCATGATTAGAAAGAAGTTATAAGGACTTCGCCCTAAAGAGGTGAATGTCTAATAAAAAAAAAAATAGCCCATAAGGCTAAGTGATAAAACCTACGGGTTAGATTGGATAAAGCGAGGAAATCAGTTAAGAATCCCCGCATTAAACTAAGACTGTAAAGGATTAAATTACGGACTGTCAATATCCCGGTATGGATGATTGACACAAGTTAAAGAAAAGTTCCTAAAACTAAAACTTCGGTTTTAGTAAGAAATAATGTTTTTACAAACATAAATTATGATAGGAATTTAAATAGTAAGCATGAAAGATACAAGTCTTGACACTGATAGGCGCAAGATGATATATTCGAAAAGTGATATTTTCAAAAATGAAAGGTTGATACAAATTAAACATGAGGTGACACGATCACGGTTAGGAAATGTAATGTGAAGTAAAATCACATTATAACCAAGCGAGTGATAAAAGTAACTGAACTAATAAGACTAGTTAATGAGACCGGTTAAGGTCACCAGTTCAAATCAAGAAATTTGGTTTGCTTGTAAGCGGTAGATTCGGTATAGCTGAACCGAATAGATAAATTTGAAAACAAAAGAATTTGTTGCTAAAAGTGAAAGATTTCACTAAAGATCTTTAAACGGGTCAAAATAACGGATTCGTAAGGAATTCGATAGTATATGAAAGCGATGGATATCGCTAAGTTAACTAAACTAGTGGAAATAACGAGATTACGTTATTTTAAGTTGCACTAAGTCATATGAGATACGTAGACAATTAGTGACCAAAAAGATGTTACCATGCTTATCTGGTAATACTAATAATTGGTTAAAAGTATAAGTAATGTTTAAATGATATCTCGGATCAAATACGTTGAGTTTAAACTCAATGAATTATGTAAGAAAAGGTTTCGAGGACGAAACCTCTTTAAGGGGGGTAGACTTGTAACACCCCGAAAACGGGTTTGGTAATCAAACTCTGTTCATACTAAAAGACGGGTAAAGTACCGTTAGCAGTAAAAATAACCCGTTAACTATTTGGATTTAAATAAGAAATCCTAATAATTAAATACAAGCGAATCAAAGAATTTAAGAATTTAGTTTATAAGAGCCCAAGTCAACGGGACTTAAAATACAACGGGTTTTTAACTCCCGGAACCCACTAAGTTAACTAGGTAAAATTAACCTAGTTAGTAATGGGTAATTAAAAAATAAACTATGAGTTATAGTTTCATTTATGAATATCTAAACTTGAGGGACCAAAACCGTGAAAAAGGAAACAAGTTTTATTTAATAAAAAAAAATAACACACCACACACACTAAGTGTGTGTGGATCGATCTCCAGGAGCGACCAGGAGGGTGAAAACCCTAGAACTCAACAAATCTTGCAAATTGAAGGTTCAATTCAAGTTCAAATCGAATTCTAAACATAGATTCCTGATCCTCATCACAAGGGGATTACAAGGTATGTAAAATTTTGAGAAATCTTTCAAGTTGAAATTCTCATGAATTGGGAATAAATTGAGATTCTAGTTGCATGTGTATGTTATGATGATTTAGGAACTACTATAGTGTTTAGGGACAAACCCTAGACAAGCACAAGCTGAAATCATGTGAATTTTTAGTGAAAACTATGATCACCATTGTAAGTGATTAGTGAGTTATGTGAAAATTTGATGAACACTAGGAAATAGATTGTTGATCTAGTGTAAATTGACAATTTTGAAGTGATTTCAGAAATTATAGAAGTTAATCACTTTGTAAGATGGTTGATTTATGTGAAATTTGGGCTAAGAGATAAGCTAGAGACTTGATAAATAAACATGTAAAATTCTGCCCTTAAAGTGTTTGTTAAAATGCCTAAGTGAATGTTTAAATGTTGAGAAATATGATTAAATTAGTCGCCTAAAAATAAAGACTACATAATAGTCGAAGAAATGCTTATGTGTGTTCGTGGAACTCAAATTATGCATTTCATACATAAAAAGGAACAGTTGACTTTTGAAAAGTCAAACTGACCGTTAACTAGAGTGAATGATAATCTTGATAGAAAAACGCGAGGTGGAATAGTCGTGACTAACAATGACTAAACTAACCATCTTGCGAATTGCTATGCTAGTTTGATGCTTAACAAGCTAGGTGAAGCTTCAGGAGGAAGCGGGTCAAACAAATCAAGCATGAAGAGAAACGAGTGGCTTTGATGCAATGTAAGTAAAGCTTACGCCCCTTTACATTATGTACAAAATTACATAATTGCAAGTATTGTATTTAAATGCTACTAAGTGGTTGGTATAGAATGTTCCGACACGATTCAATGAGAGTCGGAACGAGAGAAATTGGTAAGAAATCATGAGTTATGGAAAAATGGATAAATGGTAAATTAGTCATGTAATGACTAATAACTAATGAGTTTTCGTTAAGATCACTTTAAAGTGCCACCAATAACGAGAAAATAAGTAGAGATGGAAATTTAGTCAAGTACCGACTAAAGTAAATGGTAGTTAAAAAGGGGTCTAATGACAAAAATCCGAAATGGGTCGGATGAGCAAATTGGTAATTATTAACCATGTTTTGCTACTTATGAAGATGCTTGGTCATATAGGCCAAACGGGTCAAATGGCGTGATAACACCATTTGACTGTATCGACTGATGTGGTTGTCAAGTCTTGTGTTAACAGGAGCGATTAGCGATTCGGATACTTCCGTCGCCATAGAAAATGTGATAAAAAAAGAGGTATAAATCGGGTCTATTTGTTGATCCGAGCCAGGTACGCATATTTATGTTGTAGTTAAAAGTGATATTTTGGTCGAATACTTGGTGAGAGTCCTTCATTGTAAAAGAAGGACCAAAATCGACCAAAACGCCCTTGTAGGCTAAATTGAACAAACAACCCTTAGAGGTTGCTTAGAAACGAGTCTTATGATTAAACAAAAGCTTAGAACGAGTATGAGTAGTGAAAGATGTAATTCTTGGGCCGAAAGACTCCATATGAGTCTTTGCCGTAAAATGATATTCCAAGGGGTATAATTCGGAACACATAGATATCTACTTTAAATCCAACACACAATTAGTTGTGATGGAAGGATACTAGATAAGAAATATAGGTTACAATGCTAGAATAGAAAGAAAGCGATTTTGAGCCTAAAAGTGCTTAAATACTCTTCATGGGTCAAAATAAGCATTTAAGCGTAAACGGGTTTTTATTATGTAAGAAACCCGTGATTTGAGAGTAATATGATAGAAGATATTGATATAATGAACTTCATGAGTTTAAAGATCAAATAAACAAGTTGGTGTGATGAAATGCATAAACGGGTCAAAATTGGGTAAAAGGGCGATAAGCCGAAGACCTAAAAGTCTGAAATTTTATTATGATGGATGTTGGATCTTAACTCCATAAGATGGAGAATTAAATTACGGACGCGTAGGAAAAAGAATCGGGTAAAACGGATCAATAACGAAGAAGTTATGGCCGTTTCCGTGAAATCAGGACGTGCTGGGAATCTGCAGCATCAGAAAACAAAGGAGGCTGTGAAATTAAGGGCCTCGCGTAGCGCGAGACCCTGTGGCGCTACGCGACGCCTTCAGCCCGAAGAATTTTATTTTTTTTCATTTGTTAATCCATGGAACTTGCTTGTAATTGTTTAGACTTGATCAAAACTAACTTGTGTTGTGTTTTTGATCATAGGTGATCACCAAGAGTGCCCGGATGAAGATCAAGCGACGAGCAAGAACCGAACACGACCATGAAATAAGCTTCCGCACTATGCATCGTTGTTATGTTAAACGACGATCATACACATGATATGTAGTTAACTTTTTAAATTATAAAAAGTTTTAAATAAACCCGAAATTTCCAATGCATATGTAATTTTAATTACATGTTTATTTTCGTTAATTATACGAAAACTAGTAAAATAATAACTAGGGTGTTACACTTTGTCGGTGTACGACTTTAGGCAATATCCTTGATTGGAGTGATCTACAAAATAATAGCAAGAGTATTAGCTGCTAGAATTAAAATTGTTATCCCATCGCTGGTAGCATCGGTACAAATGACGTTTGTGGAAGGTAAATCCATTTTTTATGGCCCTATAATTACAAGCGAAATCATTTCTTGGGCATAGAAAAGCAGAAAACAAATGTTTATTTTCAAAATAGACTTTGAGAAAGCATATGATTCGATCAATTGGAAATTCATTCTCTCAAACCTAAAAGCAATGAAATTTCCAAGTCGGTGGAGGAAATGGATTGGAGCATGCTTGAAATCAAGCTGGGCATCGGTCTTAGTAAATGGGTCGCCCACTTCGAAGTTCAAGCTACAAAGAGGCCTAAGACAAGGTGACTCGTTATCACCGTTTCTCTTTATTTTAGCAATGGAAGCTTTAGACGTTATTATGAAAAGGGCTGGAAATAAAGGAGCATTCAAAGGTATCAAACTTCGTAGTAACGATCCGTGTATAACTCACTTGTGCTACGCGGATAATGTGGTTTTCATGGGCGAGTGGAGTGAAATGAACATAATGAACCTCAATCTCATCCTAAGATGTTTCTACTTATGCTCGGGCCTTAAAGTAAATCTTAACAAGTCAGATATCTATGGAGTAGGTGTGGATGAGGCAGAGATTGAAAGAATGGCAAACATACTAAGTTGTAGAAAAGGTACAATGCCGTTCAAATTCCTAAGATTAACCATAGGTGCAAATATGAAAAAGGTGAAACATTGGAAACCAGTTATTGATAATTTCAACAAAAAGTTGTCGCCATGGAAAGCTAACTGCCTATCGTTTGCCAGAAGAATGGTGCTAGCAAAAGCAATGATGGGGGCATTGCCAAACTACTATTTCTCAATATACTTGGCACCAAAGAAGGTCATAAACACATTAGAGGCAATTCGCAGAGACTTCGTTTGGGGCAGAAAAAATAGGAAGTATAAAATACGGTGGATTGCATGGGGTACGATGACAAGACCGAAACAGTATGGCGGATTCGGATTAGGCGACCTGAGAAGTGCAAACCTTGCGTTCATGATAAAATGGTGGTGGAAATATAAGTCGAGATCGGAGGAACTATGGGTGAAGGTTATAAAGGCGGTACATGAAAGCAAGAGATGCTATAAATTTATACCTTTTAATAAGAATTTTGCAGGTACATGGAAAGACATTGCTGATGCAGCAAAAGAACTGGGAAAGCTGGGAATTATAGCAACAGAGGTGCTTGCAGCGGAGGTGGGGAGCGGAACTACAGTGAAATTTTAGCTGGATAATTGGATTGGAGGCAGACCATTCAAGGAGAGATATCCGGAGCTATTTAAAATTGCAACGAACAAACAAGAAAAAGTAGCGGAATGTGTGACAAGACTAGAGAACGAAAATCAATTTAGCATTGGATGGGCTCGGCCACCAAGCACGGACGACGAATGGGCCCAATGGACTAGTATGTTGCAGCAACTCAATAACGCAAAACTCAAGACAGGGGAAGATCGATGGGTATGGAACGCAGACGATAAAGGTGAATCCTCAGTGAAGATCATCAGAAAGTATATAAACAAACCAGACGGAGTCGGAAATGAGGAAGAGTGGAAGCACTGGAATCACTGGGTTCCACCAAAGATAAACTATTTTACATGGAGATCGACGCTAGAGAGGATTCTGGCGAAATCAGCACTAACTGGGAGAGGCATACCAATAGAAAATCAGACATGCTTAAGGTGCCAAACACAAGAGGAATCGGTTGTGCACATAATCTGTGAATGTATCAAGTCGAAGTCAGCATGGAGGAATATCCTTGTTTGGCTTAAACTACCTATGGTCAACGAATTTAGATCATGCAGTGGACTTCTAGAGTATGTGAACGGCTTAACAGGATCAAAGGATTGGAAGAAAGTAATCAACGTGATATTTCAAGCTACAATATGGAATATATGGAAGTCACGAAACGAGAGATAATTCGACGGAATTACCCGAACTGAAAATAACATAATAGAAGCAGTAATGTCGGATAGCTTCATATGGCTAAAGAGCAGATCAAAGTTTCAAGATATCGCGTGGGAGAGATGGGTAGACTTCAATATAAGAGATATAGTAAGATAATCGGATCAATGTAATTAGGGGTGTTTGTTTTTCTGCGCTTTGTATTTTCTTTTTGTACTGTTTCTTTCGGATTTTTACAGTTTTTGCTGGCCCTGTTCTATTAATCATAGAATCTCACCGTTAAAAAAAAAAGAGTTAAAACCACTACCATTTTCTTAAGTCCATGGCTTTATAGCCTACTGACATCTTGAGGGTGTGATAAGACTTTGGGACCAATAGGTTCTGAGTTCAATTCCCACAAGGGGGTTTTTCCCATGTTTATTGGGTTTCCTCCTGAATTGGTGTATAGGCATTATGTTTAGTGGAGATGGATATGATCGGGTGGTTCTGCTGGTGGCATGATGATACTCCAGTGGTCCGCCAGTGATCCAAATTTGCCGTTAAAAAAAAAACTACCATTTTCTTAAAATTATCCATTTTAATATTATTTTCCGTAAAACCAGGTTTGACCTTTCTGCCATTTATTTTCTGCAAGTTATTACAAGGAAGAATCTGGGCCGCGAGAAAAGTTGCCCCCTTCACCATCGTGAAGTGTGTATATCATAAATGTTCTTGCGTACACTATATCTGAAAACAAAACTTCATTTTATTATTTTATTTGTTAAACAATATTTTTTTTATCTGAAAGAATCTATATTTGAATTGTCACATGACAACATCAGTAAATATAATATCATTTTGGGATCATATAATTCTCAACCATAAAGGACATTTTCCCATAAATTTTTACTGTCAAATGTATTTTCTTTTTTTACAATAAGCAAATATAATTGATGTAGGTGTAAGCCTATTAGTTTTACTATACAGTGTAGAGTTCAAATAAAAAAGAAATTGTAAATTAAGAATACAAAAATAAAAGGTAGTAATTTGAATAAATCATTTAATGAGTGTATTCTTTATTTTTGCTATCCAAATTAATGAACCCTAATTATTTAATGAGTCATCATATAAAATAGTTGGCAAATTGGAAAATAATAATCTCATCTTTCTAAAATTGGCCGATAATAATCCCAAGTCAGTTATTAGCCAATAATAATCCGACCTCGTCCAATTTTTTTGTAAAATAGTCTGCCATTAAAATAAGCTTAACGGAGTTAAGTGTTTTTCCGAATTACAAACTGATGTTTTAGAGCTTTTGATCAGAACGAGGATACGGGTCGATTGATGTAAAACTTACCTCGAAATTGTGTTCGAAATGGCTTGAATTTTGTTAATTGGAAGTTAAACACCCGAATTGAAGCACCGTTTTCGTGGGTTGGGGGCAGTATTTTGAGGTAAGTTTTACATCAATCTACTCATATCGTCGTTCTGATCAAAAGCCCTAAAACATCGGTTTGTAATTCGGAAAAACACTTAACTCCGTTAAGCTATTTTAACGGCGGACTATTTTACAAAAAAATTGGACGAGGTCGGATTATTATTGGCTAATAACTGACTTGGGATTATTATCGGCAAATTTCAGAAAGATGGGATTATTATTTTCCAATTTGCCTAAAATAGTTTTGCACCTTACACAATAAAAACAATCATGCACATGATCCTACATATTCAACGTTTCTTACACCATAAAAACAATGTTTTGGTGTAACGTACATAATGTGTAGGATCTTAACACTTTTAAATAATTTTGCGACTCATAATAAAATATGTGTAAGACACAACACTTTTCAATAATTAGGTTACTTTTAATAAAATTGGTTTAAGACCAACACATTAATGGTGGTGAAGAAGGAAATTATGGTGGCATTAAAGCCGGAGGGTGTGGGGGCGCCACCCTCGCCCCAAGGCGCTATACATCCACACCATGCAATTCAAGAGGGGGCGCCATTGATGGGGCTCCATCATGGTAACGAGAAGGAAGAAGGGTTCAGGTGGGGCCCACATCTATTTCAACCAATACCATTTTTTTTTAATTTTGTTTAATAGGGGGCTCCATCCACACCATGCAAATTAAAGGGGGCTCCATCCACACCATGGATCCTACGTGTCGCTTACGTGGCCTGATAAAGCCCCTAGGAGGCTCCAACCACACCCTCCAGCCTAATAAGACTTGAGTAACTTTTTATAATATCTATTGGTGTAACGTACATAATGTGTAGGATCCCAACACTTTTAAATAATTTTACAACTCATAATGAAATATGTGTAAGACCAACACATTAATGGTGGTGAAGGAGAAAATTATGGTGTCATTAATAAGACTTGAGTAACCCTTTATAATATTGATTAGTATTCTACATCAAAATGTCTATCCTACCCTTATTAATTAAAGCATTAATTAAAAGTAGACAAAAATTATATCTTGATTCACAACTATTGATCATAAAAATATTAGGTCTAAATTAATTTATTTTTCTTCTTGTAAGAAGATTCTTTTCAAATAAACATTCCCTTATTATATATGTCTTTAAGAGGACATTCCTAATAGTTGAAGTGTGTGTTTTACAACCAAAAAGTTTGAGATTAAAATCACACAAAAAAACCAATAATGTTATACTTGTGAGGAAAAAACCAAAAAGTTTGACACCCACTTAACATAAGGTGCTGTTTGTTTTTTAAGAGGTAAAATGTCTGCAGTCTGCGGACCATATCTGCAGACATCTGTTGAAGAAAAGGTGGACCAAATGTCTGCAGTCTGCAAGAAGAAGACTGTTTGTTTTTTAACATATGTAGACTTCTAAAATAAACTGGTGGAGGTGTACAAACGGTGGTGGTGGGTGGTGGACGGTGGTGGTGGGTGGTGGTGGGTGGTGGTTGGTGGTGGTGGGTGGTGGTGTTTAACCCTCTGCAGACCTTAGAATATCTTAGAAGTGGTTGGACCAAGAAGACCTCGCGCAAACATTTTTTAATGAAACGTCTTCGGAAAAACAAACGGTCTGCGCGTGGTCTGCGCCGCGCAGACAGAAGAGTCTGCCCAGACGTTTTATCAAAAAACAAACAACACCTAATACAACCGGAATACTTAAAGTTATAATTTCATTAAAGAGTTAATTACTATTTTCGTCCCTATGGTTTGTCAAAAATCACTATTTCAGTCCATTAGTTTAAAAATTGCGATTTCAGTCCCTGTGGTTTCACATTCGTAACCATTTCAGTCCACCTCCGTTAACCCCATCCATTTATTCTGTTAGTTACACGTGAATTGACCATAATGCCCTAATTAATAAAAAACAAAAAGATATCTAAATGAGTTAATTACTGTTTTCGTCCCTATGGTTTGTCAAAAATCACTATTTCAGTCCCTGTGGTTTCACTTTCGTAACCATTTCAGTCCAGTCTCCTAACACCGTCTATTTTACCGTTAAGTTTTTAATGAAATACCTAAATTACCCTTGTGTTAATTAAATAAAAAACCATGGAAATTTAAAAGATTGTATTCTAGGACCCACTTGTTAAACCACAACCCCACACTACCCCACCCCACTCCATCCTTGCTCTCATTTCCGGCAAAAGTTTCCGGTCATCTTCTCCGGCATCACAACCCCACCCTCTTATGTCCGGCGACCCATTACCCCACCCCAATTAATATCTTCCTAGAAGCATCAGTTAACATAATAACTTTGAAAAATAATGCTTACCTGGACATTTTCTCATTCTAAAATCCAAAATTAAAATTTTGGAACCATATATGTAAAAATAGTGCCAGACTTCTACTTCTACCGAAGCCATGGTGGGTCAAACACTACAATCCAATTTAAGTCCATATGTCATACAACAATAAAATCATATAAATCCAATAATAAAATCATATAAGTCCATATTTAATTAACACAAGGGTAATTTAGGTATTTTATTAAAAACTTAACGGTAATATAGACGGTGTTAGGAGACTGGACTGAAATGGTTACGAAAGTGAAATCACAGGGACTGAAATCGCAAATTTTAAACTAATGGACTGAAATAATGATTTTTGACAAACCATAGGGACGAAAACAGTAATTAACTCATTTAGATATCTTTTTCTTTTTTATTAATAAGGGCATTATGGTCAATTCACGTGTACTTAACAGAATAAATGGATGGGGTTAACGGAGGTGGACTGAAATAGTTACAAAAGTGAAACCACAGGTACTGAAATCGTAATTTTTAAACTAATGGATTGAAATAGTGATTTTTGACAAACCACAAGGACGAAAATAGTAATTAACTCTTTCATTAAACTATTAAAATGCAATAATTATAGTTAATATAAAATATTACTTTAATAGGTCCCTTGGATTCAATACTTTAACACCCCCCTCAGCTTTCATCACTTTCACAAGCCACAAGGACAAGCTCATTGGTGTCGGTGGTACATTATCCTCCATGGCTGCTAATGGTGAACCCACCACCACCTTCTCTCTCTT
This sequence comes from Helianthus tuberosus, assembly GCA_030545235.1. NCBI lineage: Eukaryota > Viridiplantae > Streptophyta > Magnoliopsida > Asterales > Asteraceae > Helianthus > Helianthus tuberosus. The sequence goes on from CM060419.1 coordinate 137,716,344, forward strand.
GTTGCTAGCCAGACTATCTGCTTCTCTAGTCGCCATACTAGTTCTCACTTGGGCTCTCTACTTCACCACCAGCTTCCTCCCTCAAACACTCTCTCAGCAAGACCTCATTTATTCAGTAACCAAATTCCCTTCATTCTTTTTATTATAATTGTTTCCAAATCAGGTTTAACTTATAGTTATGAATTAATTATGTTTTGACCAACAACAGGTTTTGCATCCTTTGTTAATGGTAATTGGTTTCATTCTCATAAGTGGAGAAGGTATGTATGGTACAAGCTATAAATATATATATAATTACAAGTGTCTAGTTAAAAAGAAAAATGTTTTATGAGTTTTGGGGGGGATTTTATGCAGCAATATTGGTGCATAGATGGTTGCCTGGTTCAAGAAAGAAGAAGAAATGGGTGCATTTGTGGCTGCAAGGGGTGGCATTGGCCAGTGGCATATTTGGAATTTGGACAAAGTTTCAAGGGACACAAGGGGTTGTGGCTAATTTCTATAGCTTGCATTCTTGGATGGGTCTTCTTTGTGTTTCTCTTTTTGGGGCTCAGGTAATTTCTCAATTTACATCTCTTTAAAAGATTCATTTTTTTCTATACAATATTAGAGGTGTACAAAATAATCTGTTAATTAATCATAACCGGTTAATAGTCGTTAAAGGAATAACCGGTTAGTAGTTATTTTTAACTGTAGGTAAGTTACTGGTTATAAATAGTAGTAACAATTGTCAACTAAAAATATATAAAAAACAAATAAAGTTTGTTGAAAGTATGCTAAAATCTTTTGATACTATACAAAGGGAATGCGTGAACAAGTGTTGATAACATTAGTTTTGAGACTATTAACATGTTTTTTTCTTCTGTTTTAAATATGTTTGATTTTCTTACAATTTTATAACCTTTTTTTAAAAAGCTGATAGAAGTGTTTTTTAAATTGTATTTTATCATATTAAATTGACTAGACAGCTATAAATAAACAAAATATAAAATCTGTGAGGGCTTTTTTGGAAGAAAGTAACATAAAATAATTAAAGATGTTTGTGTCAAGCAATTGATTGTATGGTCCCCTCTCCACTAATCATCAAACCTCCATTATTGTTTCTAGAGTAAATTATCAAAATCGTCCCTGATGTTTAGGCATGTTTGGCAGTTTCATCCAAAATAATTTTTTTTTGCCAAACAATCCTTCACCTTTAGCATTTTTTTGTCATTTTCATACAAACCACCAACTTAATTTACTTTTTATGTTAAGTTGAAAGATATTTGGATGATACTGGCAAATATAAAGCCTCAGGGGTGATTTTGGCAATTTACTCAAATTCTTTTAATTTCTTTTATTTATTAATTTTGTCACATATATATAAAACAGAATATATATGCAGTTTTTATAAAAAAAATTAATAGTTTTGTCACATAATTTTTATAAATTTTCATCCAAACCACTAACTCAGTTTATTTTTTCTGTTAAGGTGAAAGAAGTTTTAAATTTTATAAATTAAGACAAAAATTAATATATAGTTTTTTATATAGATCAGTTTTATAAAGAGAAAATGATATATAAAATAAATATTAATGGTGTGCACCACATAACAATCGATTACAACTTTTAGTATTTAATAAAGTGTAGTGGTAGAAAAAAATTGTAAAACGTTACATATTTTTAAATGTGTTGAGCACATATGTAACACCCGTTCATATAAATCAAGGATTAACATATACTTTACGAATAACAATCATGTAATTAAGATTACATAAACGTTGGAAATACGGGTTTATTAAAACTTTTACAAATCATAAGTTATTCTACATAACGTGATCGGGTTTGTCGTTAAAATTTTACAACGGGACAATGTGCGGAAGCGTGTATCTTTATCGTGTTCGGTTCTTTGTTGAGCTTGATCGTCTTCCGACATCCAAGTGTACCTACATTTCAAAAACATGAAATGCTTTAGTCTCACGGGCTTTAAAACGTATCCAAACGAGTCCGGGAAACCATTGAATCCAAAAACAAAAGTTTGAAAATGACCTCCACCGTAAATTACGGTGGCACCGTAATTTACGGTGGCCCCTGGGTTCATCTTCTTCTACCGTAAATCAGAAGGTTACTACCGTAACCATATCAGCTCCACCGTAAATTACGGTGGCACCGTAATTTACGGTGGACCCTGCATCCAGTTTTTCCATTTCGCCGAATTTGACACGAAATCTTTCGTATCTTTCAAACCGCTTATCCGTTTGACCTACCGTTTCTTCCTACATGTTTGAAATTTGATTCTCCATCACATGGAGTTAAAATCCGACATCCGGCTTAATAAATTTTGAGACTTTTATGCATTCGGCTTAAACTAGAATTTACCCATTTTAACCCATTCATGTATTTATCAAACAAACTTATTTGTTTGATCCCAAATTCTCATGAATCTTCTAATTTCTATTTCATCTATCATAATTGGCTTAAACCACGGGTTTCCTACGCATTTTAAAGTCGCTTATACTCAAGTGCTTATTTTGACCCGTTAAGGACATTTAAGCACTTTTACGCATAACTCCCACCCATCTCTTTCTAACATTTTATTTCCACATTAGTTATCAAATGATCTTCCATCACATCTATTGCTATGATGGTTTTAATATGACGATCTATCTAATCCGAGTTTTTCCTTCGGATTATCAATTTACGGCAAAGACTCATATAGAGTCTTTTGACCAAGGATATACATCTCACGCTATTATACTTATTCTAAGTATTAACTTGATTATAAAACTCGTTTTCAAGCGACTTCTAAGGGTTGTTTGCTTAATTTTGCTTACAAGGGCGTTTTAGTCATTCTTAACCCTTCTTTTACAACTAAGGGCTTGCTTAAGCCATGTACGCCCAAAATCTCATTTTTAACCAAATCTTGTTTTCAAAACACTCTGTCTATAATTTAAATCCTTCGGTTTACCTTTTAAGGTGACCGAATGTCCCTTTTTACTTTGCCAAAATCTCATAGATCTCCAAGTTCTAAATGAGGAGTTGATCTATTATACATACCTGGCCCGGATCAACTTATTAACCCGGTTTTAATACCTTGCTTTATATTCGCTAATTTAGAACGATGCGAATATCCATTGGATATCTATTCCTGCAAGCATATAACTTGACAAATAATTTATTAGTCTATATAATCAAAAGGTGTTGTCTACACCTTTTGACCCGTTTGGCCGAATTTACCATTTATCTTTACGAGATGATATTTATTATCACCTCCTCTACATGACTCGTTCCATTTAACACCGTACGGTCATTTTAACATATAACCGTTTAGTACTTTCGACATAATATGACTGAATTACCGATTTACTTCTTTTTAACCATTATTATGGTTTCTTTCATCTTTGATTGTCTTGTTCCGTTTGACTACACGACGGAACATCATATTTCAATTGTTTAGATATCTCATTCGTAATTTATATGATGAGAAAATGTTCCACAATTTAAGACTAGTGTAAGCTATACTTACCTTGCATCCGAATTATGCTTTTCCGTCATTCTTGCTTCGTTTGACCCGCTTCCTTCCCCAAGCCTTCACCTAGCTTGCCAAGCGTCAAATTATCATTGTAATTGTAAGATGATTAGGTTAGTCATAATCATTTACGACTATTCCATCCTACTCTTCTTATATCGAATTTACCATCCGATCATACACTTGGGCGATTTGACTTTTTAAGGTCAATCGACTTATCAACTTATTCATTGCACATTTTCACTCTAATTTCAACACTTAGTTTTCATTTAGGCATTTTAACAAACACCTAATGTGCATACATTGCTTTTACACATTTTACAATTAGGTAACATGATTTCAAGCATCTATATCACGATCTTAACATCAATTCTTTTATATCATATAACAACCCATTTCATGGTAAATATGATTTATGTACCCAAACACCTAAATTGTTCAAGTACTTTGTCTTACTAACTAATATGATGATTCTAATCACAAGTTTGACACTAACATCATTATATCATAAAAACCCATCTCAAGTCATGTATGTTCAACACTCAAACTTGCTAATTGTTCAAGTATCTTGTTTCTTCTAGCAATTATGATGATTTTAAACATGTGTAAGCCATCATCTTCACTATATAATAAAAACCCACTTGTCTAAAAGTGGTAAATCACCCAATTACTCAAATCATAGCAATTTTACTTCAATTTTCTACTTAGGGTTTGTTCCTAAGCAATCATACTTCATTAATTTGGCCATAGCCTCTATGATTCTTGCATAAATCGCATCATGCAAATTTAACAAATTTTCACAACTTCATGAATGTTAGAAATTCGACATACCTTACGATCCACACGACTAGGTGATCGTTTCTATGTATTAAATTCCGAATTTGGCCTTCATTTGATCTTCCAATTTGAAGATTTGTTGAAGAACTAGGGTTTGCTCCATGGAGCTCCCTCCTGGCTTCTCACGCATGCACACACACATATGTGTGTGTTTGTTTTATTTTTTTAGTTTATAAAACCATTTGTAAGTTACCCGGCTTTGGTCCCTCGTGTTTGGTTAGTTATTAATTAGGTCACAACCTAATTATTTTCGACCATAGTCCCACTTATTAACTAGGTTTAATATTCCTAGTCAACTTAGCGGATTCGGGAATATTTATGACTAAGTTTATTTTGGGTCCCGTTAACTCGGGCCTTTTATCCATTTTATTACCTTAAAAGCTTTTATTCACTTTTTATTTAATATTAGGATTAATTGTTTAAATCCTAATATTTACCGGGTAAACTCTGCCACTAACGGTACTTTACCCGTCTTTCAGTATTAACGGAGTTTGATTATCAAACCCGTTTTCGGGGTGTTACAACATAAGAAATATGTTGGCAGAAATAAATATTTATCTAATTAAGATTATAAGGGTAAGTAACTAATATTTATTCTGAATGGTTAGAGTAAAGAAACATTTGGTTCATGACATTATACTTACTATTTGGTGGGTAATTTTAAGGTTTGGTAACGATATGTTTGCAGAAATAAAATATTTATCTAATTAAGATTATGAGGGTCACTAACTAATATTTATTCCGAGTGGTTTGAGTAAAGAAAGTCTGATAAGGGAAATTTAAAATAGTACAAGATGAATTACAGACTTGATACATATGATAAGATTTGTTTATTTGACCTTTTTTTCTATAAGGTCACTAGCATTTTAGTTTTATAAAATTTAGAGGTTGAAGTAGATTTTATTTTTATAAAACTGATGTATATAAAAAAAATTAGAAATTAAATTTTGTCTTACTTTATAAAATTTAAAAGATCCTTCACCTTAATAGAAAAAAAAAACTGAGTTAGTGGTTGGATGAAAATTTATAAAAATTATGTGACAAAACTATTTTTTTTTTATAAGAATTGCATGTATATTATGTTTTATATATATGTGACAAAATTAATTAAATAAAAGAAATTAAGTAAATTGCCAAAATCGTCCCTGAGGTTTTATATTTGTCAGTTTCATCCAAATATCCTTCAACTTAATAGAAAAAGTAAACTAAGTTAGTGTTTTGGATGAAAATGTCAAAAAATGCCAAAGGTGAAGAGCTATTTGGCACAAAAAAGTCATTTTGGATGAAACTAACAAACAGACTTAAACCTTAGGGACGATTGTAGCAATTTACTCTTGCTTCTATTACGTATAAAGCAATCATACATGTATGGTTAATCATATATTTATTTAAACACGCAAAAAATAGTTTTTTAATTTTCGTTTTATATATATAGACACACATGAAATGTATATGTATACGTATCAATCCTTTTATTATTGTTTGATGGGTTTTTTAAGCTTTTGGCATAGAGGCGAGGTGCGAATGAGCCGAATGCGTGTTTTGCCTTGGCATGTATTCCTTGGTCTTTACACATATGGATTAGCAGTAATAACAGCTGAAACCGGGCTTCTCGAGAAGTTGACTTTCTTGCAAACAAAAGGAGTAGTTTTGAAGCGATGTAACGAGGCAATGATTGTTAACGGGTTAGGGCTTTGGTTGGCCATGCTTTGTGGTCTGGTGATCTTAACCGCGGTCTCACCCAAGCATCACCAAAGCATTCCCACAACAAAGGTCGCGTACTCAGATAGCAAGTGCTTGACTTCATAGTCGAATTTATTTCTCTCATGTTTTTAAATTGAGAACTTGTGTACATATTTATGTGTTGTGAGTGAAAGTGGTTCTACTTTGTTATTTAATAATCTTATCAATACTTTGGACCAAAGTACTGAGTTAGTTAAATAAACTTGTACAAAGTGGCCTTTTCATATGGCCCGGCAACGGTACAAAAGTATTGTAGTAGACCCCAAAACATTTTCTTAATTTGAAATCAAATACTCCTGTAAATTTTAAAGATCTTTTATAGGTCTATAGCACGGATTTGACGTCACCTATATATAGGGATATCACCAATGTTTTAAAAACCGGTAAATACCAACCGGTTATACTGGTATTATTGGTGTCGGATGTAATGCAGTACGAAACACCCCGACCCAGGTTAGTTTTTGGGTTCAGATTTTTACTTTTTATCGGCCTATCTCCATGTTTACTCCATAATTTTAACCTAGCGAGTTGCGACTTTCAATATTCTATCTCCATCGATCAAAACTCAAAACCTGCTTTAAAACTCCATCGTTTGTGACTTGTTCCAGACTTCCATCACTCCATATTTCACTCCATCGTTCGGTCCAAACTTCCATCTTCATCTACCAATTTTGTTCCAGACTTCTATATTCATTGTTCGTGCATAGTTTATCACTCCAGTTCGCTACAGACTCCAGTTTGTGATTGGTAGGTCATTTATTTTTTGTTTTCTTTGAATATTTGTTGTTTTTGACATGAATACAATGTGTGTATATACCAGATAGTCTTAATGAGTAAACATGTATACATAATGTATTATGTATGTTGTATATGCTAGTAGTTAGTGTATATAAATCTGGATGCATGTGTGTGAGAGAAAGGGAGAGTTTAAAGATTGGAGATTAAGAAAGAAGAGAGTTCCGAGATAGAGGGTTATTTAAAATGTGAAATGACAAAATTGTCCTCAACATGATTAGATAAAAAACTAACTGGGTTCGGACTAAAGGACATAACTTGTGGTATTTGAAAACATTAAGTACAAAATTCGTCAATTTTAGAGGCAAAAGACACTGCCTAAAAAAGGGTATAAAAATAAAAAAAAGAGTTAAATGTCATTTTAGTCCATGTGGTTTGTGCCATTTTGCCAGTTTAGTCCAAAGGTTTGAAGCGTTGCCATTTTAGTCCACTGAGTTAACTCAGTCCATTTTTTATGTTAGCTAGAAGGGTAATTCGATCATTTTATATGGTCGAATTGCCTTTCTAGTTAACAGAATTACATTTATAATGACCGAAATGCCCTTCTAGTTAACAAAATAAAGTGATGGAGTTAACCAAGTGGACTAAAATGACAACTTTTAAAACTATTTGGACTAAAATGGTAACATTTCAAACATTTGGACTAAACTGACAAAATGTCCCAAACCAAACGCCTAAAATACCATTTAACTCTAAAAAAAACATTTACAATTCACTCTTATCTTTTTTTAATAACGTTTGGGTTATAAATAACAAAATTGATTGGGCTTTTAAACGCATAGTAAAATGGGCTTTAGCCCATTCCCATTGTCGGTTCACAATCACAGTAATTCAACAACCTGTAAAGTTTGTTATAAAAAACGCGCATCAACATTCGGCAATCAACAGAAACCGGTTACCAGATAACAACTTATTTTGCACGAATACAGGACCCAAGATCATCCATCCGCCGATCGGAGATTGATAATCAGAATCGAAAATGGTACGTACTCTAGTTCTTTATAAAAATATTGTTTATCTATACATGTTTGTTGATTATTGTGACCTTATTCATCTAATAGATCGCCCCTGTTGAGTCAATTAGGGTTTTGTAATTTGTCAATTATTGTTATTGGAGAATTCTGGATTTATGATCTGTTTTAATTTCAGTAGGTGATTGTAAGAAAAGAAAATTTAAAAATTTTATGGTAAATTGGGTGAAATAGGTATCTGGTTGAAGAATGTATTTGCTTTTAACATCGAGTACTACGAGTAAAGCGGTTTGATGTTGTAGAAGCAACATATGCCGCAAGGTGCTATAGTTTATTAGCTTTTCCGTCTTCTCGTTTGTTTTTGAGCTGCTTCCATGCCGAAGAAATGATTTGTATGTCGGTTGCTCAACTTAAAAGACGTTAGTAAGTTACTCGTTAGTGATGGCCAAGGTTTAAAAAAACGGAAATGAGTTTCGAGGCGTTTTACCTTCGCCTCACGCAGGGCCGGCCCTAAGAATTCCTGTACCCTGTTCGAGCTCGAAAAAACGTGCCCTTAGTTTTTCATACAACTTCGAATTTCTATGAAGTTTTTGCCATCCGGATGCTTGTTTAGGAGCCATTAACGCCTAAATAATCGACAAAGTTTGTATCAAATTAAGTTAAAGCCTAAATAATGATCGACAACAAAAGGATCCTACAATCATAAATCAACTAATCATAGAAATCGTAAATAATAAGTTCACTGTGAATCCTAAATCATAAGTTAACAACTGAATTCGACAATTTGATGTTTACCTGAATACGAGAACTGATCTGTGATCGAACTGTGAACTGATCCGTGATCGAAGGCCTGCTGTGAACTGTGGGCTGATGAAATCGAACAAAAACTTAAAACTGCAGAATGATGATGTTGAAATCGCTCTCTGCTGATCTCTCCGGCCCTGCGAGTGACGTTCCAATACCCACCGAACTAGTTGCCGCCCATTTCTATTTCTTTATTTTTATTAGTTTTTAGATTTATTTGGGTATTGGGCTCACTAACCTAATGTGCTAACTAATTTAAACAATATGATTTTTTAAGTGGGCCTATGTTAATATTTGTTTGGCTATACCCTATTAATTTTTTTTTACATATATAATATCGTATTTTCTTAAAAAAATTACGTGCCCTACGAAATCACGGGCCCTGGCCGGTGGTCCTCCCCGCCCACCTTCAGGGCCGGCTCTGGCCTCACGTTGCGTAAGCCTCGAGGCAAAGCGAGGCGTAAGCCCGAGGCAGAATTAAAAAATAAATATAAAAATGATATATCTTTTGAACTTAATAATACTAACTAAATTCATCATCAAATTCATCAAAAACACACATAAAAAAGACATAAATTGCTTGAAATTGACAAAAAAGTAAAAAACAAATATAAAAAACCCCTGAGGCGCACCTGAGGCGTCGCCTTTTTAGCGCCTCAGCCCTTTTGAGGCGCACGTACAATGGAAACCCCCTGAGGCACGCCTCATAATCGTTTTTTTGGCGTTTCGCCTCGAGGTGCATGCCTCAACAGTTTTTTAAAACCATGGTGATGGCTAAAACCTAGAAGGAATGCAAAATAGTCGCAACTAATCGAGCCGAAGAAATTGATTTTTGGTTTGTAGAGTGAGTGTTGGCGTTCAGGAATGTAGTTCACACGATCACATCTAATGCCATTCGTGCCAAATCGGTTTTTAGAACATTATGGTTCAGCACCTTAGATTCTAGATTTTGTGTTGGTAATTTGGTATCTCTTATTACTTTCCTAACTGAATCTACTCTTGTAGTCCAAACTACAAATCATAGCTTTATAGTTGAATCGAGAGTAACTATATTAACTTCTTGAATTATGATATGTGAATTCAGTGTACAAATGTAGATTTTGCCCAACATTTGAAATATATGCACCAGCTACTGAAGCTTAAACTAATATATACATATTACATAATCACTCAAAATTTGTCTTCCCATGTTGCTATTGATTGGTCTTTGATGTATAAAACTATAAACCCTACACATATCCACAAAACAGTATGAACAGATTTTGTAATGACTTTGTCAGGCATATTAATATTTAATATTACCGATGGTTATTGGTTTTTGATTTGTTATAGGGTTTACCTGTAGAGCCTATTTGCTCCATGTCAAAATCGCAAATAGTGTGATTTTGCTACCGAGGTTAAATGGTTAATTTCTGTATACAGAAAAAAACAAACCAATTTTGTAGCTCTACAAAAATTTGTAGCTGTAGGGTTGTTCAAGTACATTTTTTGGCTCTAGAATATGCTGTTCTTATTTTGTACAATTTTTTCATTAACTTGAAATTGGTGTCTATATATTTAGAGAAAGTATAACCCTTTTTCTTAATCTGATGCCTTTTTTAATTTAAACTCCAATTGTGACTTATTCATGTTGGATTCTACATGCACCATTATCTTTATGGTAATATAAGGGTGAAACAATGACTATATCTTCTTTTTCTGCAGTCATCACTTGCAGCTGCTAGGGCAGACAACTTCTACTATCCCCCAGAATGGGACCCCAAAAAGGTATGCTGTTTGAATACTTAATCATCGATTAACACCCACGAGTAACGTGTGGTGATAAACACTTACAGTTAATGTGTAGCGTTATGGTGTATCACATATTATTTTTACTTTTACAGGGTGGTCTGAACAAGTTTCATGGGCAACATGCCTTGAGAGAAAGAGCAAGAAAAATAGATCAGGGTATTTTAATCATAAGGTAATATTTTTACCAACACTTTGTTAGAAGCATCTTTTTTTCGATTTCAAGATATTTAAAAACATCGGAGTAGAATTCGAAAATCAATATCGTTTTGGTATTTACCAGGTTTGAAATGCCTTACAATATCTGGTGTGGTGGTTGCGGTTCTATGATTGCAAAGGGTGTACGGTTTAATGCTGAGAAGAAGCAAGTAGGAAATTATTATTCTACAAAGGTAAATTTCTATGTTTAAAAACTTATGAATAATATGATTTGTTCACTCATTAGTTCGTAATTCATCATTATATTCCTGCTTTCCTTACTCAGATATGGAGCTTCACTATGAAATCTGCATGCTGTCAACACGAAATCGTAATTCAAACCGACCCAAAGAACTGCGAGTATCTTGTCATTAGTGGAGCTCAAAAGAAAATTGAAGAGTTCGATACCGAAGATGCAGAAACTATGGTACTCCCTGTCGATGAAGGTAAGTATAATTAGATACACGATAAAGAGTTGACCAATTCATACGGTCAAATGTTAATGAAATTCATGTTTTACAGAAAGAAGCAAGCTAGCTGATCCTTTCTATCGGCTTGAACACCAAGAAGAGGATTTAAAGAAGAAAAAAGAAGCAGAGCCGTTACTGGTGCGCCTTCAAAGAGTATCTGATGCTAGACATTTCGATGATTACTCAATAAACAAGTCTCTCCGTGCGAAACTTAGAGTACGTACTTTTTTTCTTTATCGAACTTTTAGTCTAACAATTCCCATGTTTTAATATTTATTATTTTATTATGTAATCAACAGAGTCAAAAGAAAAGAGTTGCTGAAGAAGAGGTGGCTGCAAGGAAGATGGGACTTGGGATACGATTATTACCTGCGTCCGAAGAAGATACGGCGGCTGCTGAACGTGTCAAGTTTTCTTCGAACTTTAGTAAAAACCGGGATGAGAAACGAGCATTGATAAAATCTATGTCAATCTTCTCGGATTCGTCTTGTTTAAATTCGAAAAGATTGGAACTTGAGGCAAAAAGAAGAAGAATAAATGCAGTGACAACGTCTAAGTTGCTGGCTGGCAGGTTTAAGCCATCTTCATGGTCAAAGGTTGCTCGTCATAAGAAGCGTTAAGATTAGATTACCACTCAGTAGGCATGGGAGTGCTTGTGTATATTTTGTAAGATGATTAATGTTTTTATGCTTCTGTACATTACAAGTGTGTGTAACGACGAATTACATACCAAATTTTGATCAATCTTCGTCGTTGTCACTATTAATGGTTATAATTTTGTAGTGTACAACTATGTGTCTATGCATGCAATCTTGACCCATGTGTGTAAAGTTACGCTGCTTTGGACTTTAAATATGTAGTAATGAGTGGATTTGGATTAAGCTTTATTTCTAGTGGTCCGGATGGGTAGATTTAAAAATTAAAAAAGAAATTCTTATTGTTTAGTTGTAACTTGTAAAACAAATTTTTCTAAAAAGTAGCATGGACTAAACATCTTTTCAGAAAAACAGAAGTTCACCGAAAACATGTTTTATACTTCAATTTGAAGCAGTCAAACATTGTCTTTTAAGTCATTTACTTGTGAAGTCACTTCATAGATTTCGAAAGAAGACATGTCACCATCAGCTTCCTGGCTCACAACCACTGCCACCACCGACAACCTACCCAGGCATCTCCTGCCAATGTAAACGAACCGAACATTCAGTAAACAATACGGGAAATCAAAAAACATTCTTGAGAAATACATTCATAATGACAAACTAAATCAAGAAAAGATTAATAAAACAAAACAACGTAAAACTGACTTTATTTTGAAGGTATATTAAGGCGAAGTCAACATATTTGGCCTGTATTATTTTTGGCATCTTTTATTAAACTAGCATTATAAACCTGGATATGTATTGATCAAGAATGCGCACACGGACAAGAGAATTCAATTCAAATAACACTCTGACTACATGTTCACTCGATCCAGGATTCCAAGCGGACCATGTGATCTAGTTAAGTCATAACCGAACTAGAGAAGTATCTAACCAATTTTAGTTCTCGTACAAGTTTACGCTCATGTGGGTGAACATATAAAAAATATCGAAACAAGGCTGGACACTTTGGTCAGAATTTAGATTAAATATCGACCCTTAGTCGGAGAAGACTAGCACTAGGGGTCAGTTGTTATTCACTTATTTGACTGAGTGTTCTGTTTTGCAGTACTTCTAATAATTGTATATGTTTTGTGGCCAGCAAAGTTTACACTCAAGTAGATGTTTGTTGTATATTTGATATTTGTATGATTTAAACTTCTATTTTTCTCTAGGGGTGTTCCTCCAAGAGGAGCACGCAAAGGACGACTTCACCATGACACTTGTGTATGGATATGTGAATGAGATATGTCTAAAGTCAGAGCTTGGATCGTAAGGGGAGGAGGGGTAGTTCACTAGTGATAGATTCTATCACTACCAAGCACCAATCGACTCATGACATGTCATCATCCAATATTCTATCACTAGTGATGGAATTGTAGGGGGGGTGGTATCACTAGTGATGGAATTCTATCACTACCAAATTTTTTTAATTTTCATTTTAAAATTAGAAATTAACAATAAAACACTAAAATATAAATTTCATTAAACTTAAAAAATAAATTACATAGCAAAATAAAAAAAAACAACTAAACCTTGGAAAAAAAAACTAAACGAGTGGCATCTCCCAACCCCACTTTGCGCAAATCTCGCGCTTTTGTTGAATGACAATTGACTTTTTTTTCAAACCCCCACCTCTCTTGCATGAACCTTCCATGTATCTTGTAAAAATATTTGGAGAGTTTGTTGATTTTTTGAATTGAGTTTGAGATAATTTATTGTTTTTTTGAATTGAGTAAATGAGGATTTATAAAAAAAAAATGTTTCAAACGGTCAAAAAAAAAAAAATAACAAACGGTCAAAAACCAACGTTCCAATTTCAAATTTCAACGCGTGATGAGTTTAACGTGTTATTTTTTGGGTGGCGGCGGTGTTCCGTGATGGTTCAACGAGTGATGGGGTGGTATAACGGACCGCCCCGTGTCCTCTAAGTATGATTTAAAGCTTGAGTTTGACTTGTTTATTATTTATTAATTAACAATTTTACTCGTACGCTGACTTGTTTATTATTTATTAATTAACAGTTTTACACGTACGCATATATAATATTATTTGTGTGTATATTATGACTATAGTTTTATAGTTATTTTTATCATAATTATATATAAAAGTATCGATTATGTAACATAAATTTTATATCAGATGAAGACATTAGATTTATATTAATAACAGTGATCGATTAGGTTCACAGGCCTAATCAAGTTATCGTTTATTAAAATGAGCTTAAATTTAGGCTCGAGTTTATTTAAACTCAACTCGATTCAAGCTTTTCGCTACTTAGTCTACCTACCTCTTAACAATTCTATACTTTTCATAATTTCAAGTTTATAACAACTTTAAAAATACTATTTATCACGGGTAAACATGCATTATATATAGGTTTTGGGTAATTGGGTGAACATAGTCTAATATCATACTCGTCTAAGATCCGTAAAAACTGTTATGATTAATCTTATACCCGGTTCGAACCCAATATTTACGTTTTCCTATTGGATTGAGATGTATAATGTATTTCAAATAATTATGCATTATTTGTTATATTAATAGATATATATAAATTAAAATTTAGCCATAATGGAGTTAAACATCTCCTTCATGAATGGCTTCTCCTTCAAACTTTGAAAGTTGTAATTAGAAATGAATATGACGTAGAACAATATATACGAAGACTGAATTCCCGATATATGTATATATGGTTGAGGTGTTAAAAAGTTTGTTTATGTTTTGATGTATTTTTATAATAAAAAAATGTGCGGGATTCAAAATGTTGACGACACAATCATGGTTTGGAAGCACACATAATGGAGTGAGTGTGAAGCATAGAAGCATGCATGATGTGTTATGTCATGTGTGTAAAGGTTGTTACAATTCATTTGAAGTACTTAAACATGTTCTCTTTAGGAACAAACTTCATTGCAACGGCTGTCTCATGCAATCATCAACCATTACTACGTGTAGCTATCATCATAAAACCCTTCTATATGGAAGTCAAAAAAGAAAACGCTAACTCATCATTAAGTTTACATGTATAGTATCTAACAAGTGTGTGTATATATAGTGCCGGATCTACGTGGGGTCAGGGGTGCCTTAGATACTCATTAATATTTTGGCGTCGTGCAAGTTTTTTCTTCATATATGATGTTTATATACAAGGATAGATATTTGCGAGAACAAAAGAACAAACATAAATTGATTTTTTTTCAATGGTTTGTATTTTATTTTATTTTATTTCTTAAATACAAATGTGTATTATGTATTTTTTTTTTTTTTTTGAACATTTACCTATACATATAAATTCTGATAATAAATGAAGATTTTTTATATTTTCTTTTTGTATTCAAAAGAAACAAAATAACATTGCATTCTAAGTATTTTCTTATATTTTTGTAATTGTTTAAATAAATAATTTGTTTTTATTATACCTGTTCTCACAAAAGAAAAACATTGATTAACTTTCAACATTTCAATTTTTCTAATTAAGACTTGGACTCACAAAAGAAAAACATTCATTAACTTTCAACATTTCAATTGACTTGTACTAAGAACCCTTTAATGTATATTTTTATTTTCTATGGTATTTCTCACATTCTTTATTATTATCTTTATATACCTAGTTAAAAAATAATTTTTCTAATTAAGACTTGTGCTAAGAACCGATTATATATATATTTTTTATTTTCTTGTTATTTCTCACATTTTTAATTATTTATCTTTATATTATATACCTAGTTAAAAAACATAAATAGTAAACCAGTTTTCAACATCGCAAATTATCCTTTAGGATAGTTATCACTTTACAACTTTTTTTTTTTGTTTTTATTTGACACTAGGGCATTATATGGATTGAATATCGATTGATCATTATCAGTGGACTGACTTTGACTTATTCATAAAATAGTAAAATAAAATAAAAAGTTACATTTTCATCTATCCAAATATTCTTTTTTTAGTTTTTGTTTCTTTTTAAGTTACTATAATCCATCTTATTATTTCCGACTATAAGATAGTAAAACTAAAAAAATGAAAATAATGATGATAAGATTACGTGTTTTTTAAAATAAATTGTAAGGTATGAGGTTGTGATATATTAATCATAATTAAACTCTACTATTATAATAAGGACATAATAAATATTATGATATAATATTATTTTAGGAAATAGAGATAAAAAGACAAGATATGAATATCATCAGAGATAGAAAATATTACATATTAAAAAAATTCACAATATATATAAAATAAATGTTTGAAAAAAATTAGGACTAAAGTTTTTAAAAGTATAATTTTAGTGTCAAAATAACATTTGTAATTAGTAGTCGGTGTTTAAATATTCAAATTAAAATTTATATAATATCATATAACGTCTTTGTTTAGTACGGTAAGTTGCTTTTTTTTTAACGTCTAACATTATTTATCTCCTTTATATTTACAATCCACTCCACTACCACAATTGAACCGGGCTTTTACCCCCCAAACACCAAAGGTGTGTGTTACCACTGGGCCATAGCCAAGTGACGGTAAGTTACTTAAAACAGTTAAAGCTGGTATTTTACCCCCGCGTTGCGGGAGCGTAGGTTGTAAACCCGTGCTAAGTAGTAAGTAAACACCAACTAAAACCTGAAAATCGTAAAACAAAACGCGAATTTATACCGTCACGTGATGTTAAACGCTGGCAAACAAAAAACACAAACTTATATCGTAAGCTGGTGTAAAACATAGACGGACTCAAATTTATAGCGAAAAACTTTAACCTAAAGAAAGAAAAAAAAACACTTGTAGAAGTAAAATAAAACATAAATATCTGAGCGGTTGAAAATGTAAGCCATAAATGTAAACCACAAGACAAAAATAATAGTTACAGCTCAAACAGAAAAAGAAAAAAATAATAATAAAAAAAATAAAATAAAATAAAAAGTCCACCATTCCGATTCAACACCATTTGGATTCACTTTATGGTGGTGCAAAAATAGATAAGAAATAAAGAAATGGTACTTAGTTAATTAAGTGTCAAAGAAAGGTTTCTTTGTATGCTGTACATAAGAGTACTCAAAATGTTATATATAATAATAAGAATTAACTTTAGGGGGAAGGATCCATTAAAAAATGGATTTTGTCTAAGTAGCCTAAGAAGGATTGTGATGATGACATATGTCACTCCTAATAAGTAGGAATGAATGGCATTTTGGTCCTTATAAATAGGAGTGAAAATGACATGTGACACCCCTTTTGTTTTTTTTAAATACAACAAAAAAATCTAGTACAAAAAAACCTACCACAAAAAATCTACTACAAAAAAATATAGCACAAAAAATGTAGTACAAAAAAATATAGCAAAAAAAAGTATAGTACAAAAAAATATAGCACGAAAAAATTCAGCAAAAATATGTAGTACAAAAAAATCCAGCACAAAAAATTTAGCACGAAAATATAGTACAAAAATACAGCACAAAAAGATGTTATACAACACATTTTAGTGGGTTTTTTTAGTCTTCATATTTTATATAGCAATATGGTACTCAAATTAAAGATAAAAAGACGCTCGATTTTACGGTGAAATTTTTATGAAAAAATAATATCGTATAAAAAAGTTATGAACGTTTAAAAAATGGGGGTGGAATATGCATGTGCATTGCATGTGGAGAGAGAAAGTCCATAAATATGATTTTCCCAAGATACACTTACACTCATCCTTTCTCCCACACTTTCATCTTAACCATTGATTTGAAAAATGAATGATTAAGATTCATTCTCATCCTACTTAGGCAAAATTAACTTTTTATTTGATCTTACCCCTTAACTTTAGTGTTTAACGGTTAATGTTATTATGAAATTTAACCATTTTTTTTTGAGTAAATTACAAGTTTTGTCCTTTATGTTACATCAAATTGTAGGCACTGTCCTTTTGCCCAAAAGTTTACAGGCGGTGTCCTTAACCTTTCAAAATCTTACACGTTTTGTCCTTTAGGCCAAACCTGGTTAGAAATCTCGGTTAAAAACTATCATGTACAATGCACATGCGGGTAAAATGGTAATTTCCATCTCAACCCTTTCAAACTCAACACTCATTCCATCATTTTCCCTAAATTTCTATGGTTTAAGCCGCCTGCAACTCCAACCACCAATGGCTGCTTCAACCGTTCACATCAATCCTCACAACCATCTGCCTCTTCACAATCTGTCCAACCAACCAGTCTCCAGTCTTCGTGTCAAAATTAGAAAACAAACCGATAAAACCTAAACCGATTTGAATCCGATCTGTGCACCTCTATTAGACAGAACCAAGCTGTTCATTGATTCATAAACCCCTCATTGGGGGATTATTAGAATCTAAGAGCATCACCAATAGCTAATTTTTTCTTGTTTTTAGAAGGTGATGTAGCATTTATATCCATTTTTACTATTGTGGGTTGTGTTTGTGAGTTCTATTTTTTTATCATGCATTCTTCTTCACATACAAGAAAAAATGGAAGAAAGTGGCAGTGGGTGGGGCCAAATGGGGTTGGGTGTCTTTCTCTCTCTATATATACACACATATATAAATAGGTAATTAAAATTAAATGTTAAAGGTGGTGATGATATGGCAATGTTTTTAAGTGTTTTTGTGTTTCCTTATTGGGTGGATTTTTGATGTTTTTGAAGGGTGGGTGTTTTTCTGATGTGGTAGCTGACTGGACATGTTTTTAGGTGTTTTTAGTGGTTCTTATTGTGGATGCTCTAAATTATGGAAATGTAGTTCTTGTCATCGTCTGTCTCATAATATACATTGTTTTAAAAGGTGTCGAGAAGTGTTCAATTAGAACATGACGACATTGAATATCTTGATTTCATTTTCAGGACAATGTCGTTCGTGGGGGCAGATACCAGAGCCACAACGGGTTCTATTGTTGCTGACAAGAACTGTGAAAAGATTTATAATATGGCTCAAAACATCCTCTGATGTGGAGCCGGAACTACTGCTGATACAGAAGCCTCACAGGTAATCATTTTGTCACATATTTTTCACTTTATCACTCATTTGAGAACACTCAACAATAAACCTTGATATTAATTAGCGATCTTTGTTTTTAGTAGACAACATCAGCTCTCAGCTGAAGTTGTATAGATATCATATTGGTCGTGAATCAAGGGTTGTTTTAAAGGTTCAATGCCCGACCAAGCGGTATTTTATATACCATACCCCAAGCCCGTATAGGGAAAATAAGTTAAAAGTATTTACCTTTGCAAGTAATAATCACAAATAGCAAGTGCACGTAGCTTTTACCGGGCCTCCTATTCTAGAACGAAGGTTTATAATAACCTATTAGATTCCTAACGGGTCTTTAATTGAGCTTAAGCTTAGACCGGTTAGTTTTAAAGGAAGATTCGGTTCAAACGCATGAATAAGCGAAGACCGGAATAGAATGTGATTTAGACCCGACAAGTTTGAAGACTTGTATAATATGGGTAAACTAAACACATTCTGGATTTTGAGATTATAATGATAAGGTTTAACCTCTTTGGTCAATTTATGCAAACTAGTTACATAAACCGAACCGAATGCGAAGAATGCGTAACGGGTAACCATAAGAGCCATATACAGGTTTCCTAAGCTAATATGCCTTAAATATGTTGTGACATCAGTAAGATATCTTCCATTATACCCAAAACGGATTTAAACTCAAATTACGCCCCGTAGGGGTATTTTGGTCATTTAAAAGGTCATAAAAGAGTTTAAATAATAATCTGAGTTATAGGTCTAATATAATCAGTAAAAATACTCATTTTTATAAATCATAACAGTAGGGTACTAAATATACGTGAAATTTATCTATTATAACCAAACTATGCACCGTAGGGGCATTTTGGTAAATTTCACATAGCCTTTAAAGGTCAAATCTGGAAATCTGAGTTTAAAACTTTAGCTTACTTGTTAAAGTATAAAAATATACTTAAAATTTCAGTAGGTATCAAACCTTATATGTTTAAAATAGTTTTTATACATACTATGCGTTAAAAACGCTTAAAAAGGCGATTTTAAGCTATTCCCGGTTTTTATAAGAAAGCGGATATTTTTATTATTCCAGAAAGCTTAAAATACTTTATTTATCATTTAGAATCAGTAGCAAAAGGTTTGGGGTCAAACGGATTTTTAAAACTCATTTTATAGCCCAAAAGGGCAAAACCGACAATGACCGATTTAAAGCTACAACCCTATGTTACGCTCAGCCTAAAATTTATTAAAAATCTTCAAAAATCCCAAAATATTATATTACATCAGTGGGTAAAAATTTTGATATCAAAAGTGGGTTAAACTAGGCTATATGCTAATTACGCCGTTTAATTAACAAAAGCTTTCTAATTACGCTATTGAGCATAACTCTTAATCTAGACCTCAAACTGATGTCAAATTCTAGGTGCAAGTTTATAAATCAGTAACTAAGGTTTCTACTCTTTTACATTTTCAAAAATCACGTTTTAAGGTCATATGGGCATAATAGTCAACATATAAGCAATTAACGGAAACATGCATATGAATCGGATAACTATTGAACCAAGTTGTATAATCACAGAGGGTAATACTAACATGTAACCTGGTCCAAATAAAGCTCTAAGGCATTTCTAAACTTTGCTCAAATGGGTCAGAACTGAAAGTCAAAGCAGAAGTCAAATTGTGCGACTTTCGGTTCCGAACCGAGCCTAAACTGAAAATTGTCGGGTGGAACATGTTTAGACATGTTCTTACATTGATTACCAAGTTATATTAGTGATAAAACAGGTTGCATGGCTTCTACATTGTTAATTATGCATTAATTTGAAAATAAGCTTTCTGTTGACTTTTTAAGATTAGCTTTGACCCGACAATTGGCCTAGTTAGAGTGGGAATCAGAGGTTACCCTTTTAAGGGTTTATTACCCACATAATTACCAACCTATAGGTACTTTTAATTCGAGATTTGACTGAACAATTATTGATTAATCTCGAAGTCAAACCTTAATTACGATGGATTGACTTTTAGCTAAGTAACTAAGCTAAACTGAATTAGGAAGGATTAAGGACACTTACAAGAGTCCTAAGAATGATTAGGAAGCCTAAGGAAACTTGGTTGCTGTCTAGAGAGCTCCAGAATAAGCTTGAAGTGAGTTGCAAATGAACAAAGAATTGTTGCAACAAGAGGCCTCCTTATATAGTAACTTTGATGTCACAAGATCACCCCAACTAAGTCTATAAATGTTGTAAGATGTTCCCAGGTGTCCCTATGTTGCCAAAACCACAATTATTGATTAATCTCGAAGTCAAACCTTAATTACGACGGATTGACTTTTAGCTAAGTAACTAAGTTAAACTGAATTAGGAAGGATTAAGGACACTTACAAGAGTCCTAAGAATGATTAGGAAGCCTAAGGAAAATTGGTTGCTGTCCAGAGAGCTCCAGAATAAGCTTGAAGTGAGTTGCAAATGAACAAAGAATTGTTGCAACAAGAGGCCTCCTTATATAGTAACTTTGATGTCACAAGATCACCCCAACTAAGTCTATAAATGTTGTAAGATGTTCCCAGGTGTCCCTATGATGCCAAAACCAGTTGCCAAGTCCCTGATTTCGAAAACCACTCTCTTAAGGCGGTGCAACAGGCTGAACAGGCGTCTGTCCATTTTCTGTTGCCAGCGACTATCTTACGGACCGTAAGCAAGAAGCCTTACGGACCGTAAGCACCTCTTACGGACCGTAAGACCTTGTCTTTGCGGTCCGTAACCGACTTTGTATTAGATCGCCCAGTTGCAGTGTTTGCGGACCATAAGCCTAAGGCCATATGGTCCGTATCCGATGACCAGAAGACAAAAACTTGTTAACTTTCAAGCTTTGACCATGCAACTTTCATAGTTCGAATCTTGGGTCTCTTGCAACAGAATGGGACCACTTGATCAGTCTTAAAAAGGTTATAAAACCTTGCCATGCACTTACACATCCTTGGATTCTTATGGAGAGTCTTGCCATGCACTTGAATAAGGTTTTAATTCTTTTGAACAAGAATTTTAATTATGAACTTTGTTGCAACATTATTTAAAAACCCAAATTCTTTATAAATTGAATTTATCCATCATAGGAATAACCGGTTCTAACCAGATCAAATGTTTATCATAATGATTAAGGTCTTGGGATTTATAATTAGGTCGCTCAGAGGTGTTTATTAACATGTCGACACTTTTTAAATCCTACCATACATCTTCTAATTTGACTCGGGTTCCTGACACGTTTATCTTACATGACACGTGTCTTTATTCTATTGGGTTAAATTGAATTTATTCATCATAGGAATAACCGGTTCTAACCAGATCAAATGTTTATCATAATGATTAAGGTATTGGGATTTATAATTAGGTCGCTCAGAGGTGTTTATTAACATGTCGACACTTTTTAAATCCTACCATACATCTTCTAATTTGACTCGGGTTCCTGACACACTTATCTTACATGACACGTGTCTTTATTCTATTGGGTAAAATTTTGCGAGGTGTTACATCCTCACCCCTTTAAAAGAAATCTCGACCTCGAGATTTACTGGAACAAATGAGGGTACTTTTCTTTCATGGTAGACTCTACCTCCCACGTATACTCGGGACCTCTGCGGGCATCCCATTTGACCTTTACAATAGGCACATGTTTTCTTCGAAGCTTTTTAACCCGTCGATCCTCAATCGACAAAGGTTTTTCAACAAATTTTAAGCTCCCATCTATGTGCACATCTGTATGTGGTATGACTAGCGATTCATCTGCTAGACATTTCTTTAGATTGCAGATGTGGAATACATTGTGAATACCACTGAGCTCTTCTGGAAAGTTCAACTTATAAGCCACTGACCCAACACATTCGATAATCTCGAATGGTCCTATATACCTTGGGCTTTACTTACCTTTCTTACCAAATCGCATCACTCCCTTCCAGGGTGATAACTTAAGTAAAACTTTATCACCAACCTCAAACTTTAGAGGTTTTCGCCTTTTATCAGCATAACTTTTCTGCCTATCTCTGTCAGCTTTCAGGCGGTCACGAATCTGGACAATCTTGTCCGTCGTTTCAAGGACTATATCTGGTCCTGATAACTGAGCTTCTCCTACTTCTGCCCAACAAATAGGCGTTCTACACTTTCTACCATATAATGCCTCAAAAGGCGCAGCCTTAATGCTTGTATGGTAGCTATTGTTATAGGAGAACTCGATCAATGGAAGGTGCTTATCCCAACTACCACCTAGATCAATTACACATGCACGTAGCATGTCTTCCAACGTTTAGATTGTACGCTCACTCTGTCCGTCCGTCTGAGGATGGTAAGCTGTACTAAAATTCAAGTGTGTGCCCAAGGACTGTTGGAAACTTTTCCAAAAATGTGATGTGTATCTGGTATCTCTGTCAGAGATAATTGATACTGGAACGCTATGCAGAGATACAATCTTATCTACGTACAATTGGGCTAACATGTCGGAGCTATAAGTCTCCTTAATGGATAGGAAATGTGCCGACTTAGTCAGTCTATCTACTATCACCCAAATAGTATCATTTCCTTTCTTTGTCTTTGGCAATTTGGTGATAAAATCCATTGTCACCATTTCCCACTTCCAGGTGGGAAGTTTAGGCTGTTGTAGCAAACCTGACGGCTTCTGATGTTCAGCTTTGACTTGCACACACGTCAAACATTTGGCTACATAGGCAGCTATAGACTTCTTCAAGCATATCCACCAAAAATTTGCTTTCAGATCCTGGTACATCTTGTCAGCTCCAGGATGAACGGAGTATTTAGAACTGTGGGCTTCCTGGAGGATAACATTCCGAAGTCCACCATAAACTGGAACCCATATTCGCCCATTTAGTCTCAAAATCCCGTCCTTGCCATAAGATAACTGCTCTTCAGTTACTCCCAGCTTTTCATCAGGATAGTTAGCTTCTAGCACAGCTTCCTTCTGCACAGCCAACAACCTTTCATTCAAACTATTCTTTAATTCAATGCTCTTGGCATTGATTTTTATAGGCTTCACCCTTTCCTTTCTACTTAAGGCATCGACGACTACATTCGCTTTGCCAGGATGGTATCTTATCTCACAGTCGTAATCATTTAAAGTTTCCATCCATCGTCGTTGCCTCATATTTAAGTCCTTCTGATTAAACAAATGTTGAAGACTCTTGTGATCAGAATAGATCACACACTTGGTTCCATACAAGTAATGTCTCCACAGTTTTAGTGCAAATACAACGGCACCCAGCTCCAAGTCATGGGTGGTGTAGTTCTTCTCGTGCACCTTTAACTGTCGTGAAGCGTAGGCAATGACCTTGCATTTCTGCATAAGCACACATCCCATACCGGTGTGTGATGCATCACAATATACCACAAATTCTTCGATTCCATCAGGCAATGTTAGTACGGGAGCATTGCTCAACTTCTGCTTCAAAATATCGAAAGATTCTTGCTGCTTAGGCCCCCAGTCAAACTTGCTATTCTTGCGAGTGAGTAAAGTCAGGGGTGCTGCAATTCTTGAGAAGTTTTCAATAAATCGCCTGTAGTATCCTGCTAGCCCTAGAAAGCTGCGAATCTCAGTGGGCGTCTTTGGCTCCTGCCAATTCATAACAGCTTCCACCTTAGCGGGATCCACTTGGATACCACGCTCACTAACCACATGTCCAAGGAATTGGACTTCTCGAAGCCAAAATTCACACTTCGAAAATTTGGCGTAGAGTTTCTCATGATGTAGAAGTTTAAGAATACAACGAAGATGTTTCTCATGGTCAGCTTGGTTCTTCGAGTAGATGAGGATGTCGTCAATGAAGACGATGACAAATTTATCCAAGTAGGGCTTGCATACACGGTTCATGAGGTCCATGAATGCCGCTGGTGCATTGGTAAGCCCAAAGGGCATCACTAGGAACTCGTAGTGACCATAACGAGTCCTAAAGGCAGTTTTGTGCACATCTTCATCTCTAACTTTCAGTTGATGATAACCTGACCTTAAGTCAATCTTAGAGAAATAACTCTCCCCTTGCAACTGATCGAACAGATCGTCGATCCTGGGTAGTGGATACCTATTCTTGATAGTGACCTTATTAAGCTCACGATAATCGATGCATAGACGCATCGATCCACCCTTCTTTTTCACAAACAGGATTGGCGCTCCAAATGGGGACGAGCTAGGACGTATAAAACCTTTGGCTAGCAAATCATCTAGTTGTGTCCTTAATTCCTTTATCTCTGTTGGTGCCAACCTATAAGGCGCTCTTGCGACAGGCGCTGCTCTCGGGATGATATCGATTCTGAATTCTACTTGCCTATATGGTGGTAAACCAGGTAGTTCTTCAGGGAAAACTTCAGGGTATTCAGAAATGACGGGGATATCTTCAATCTTAGGCTTCGGCTCATCAATAGTCACTCGTGCCATGTAAATGACACAACCCTTCTTCAAGCATCTAGATGCCTTGAGCATAGACACTTGCTCAGGCAATCCATACAGGGTGTCTCCCTGAATGGTGAGTGGCTCACCAGACGGAGTCTTGATCACCATTTGCTTCTTGTTGCAAACGATATGGGCCTGGTTATGAGATAACCAGTCCATGCCTATAACGATGTCGAAACCGGCTAACTTCAAAGGAAGCAAGGATAGTGGAAAGGAGTGGTTCCTAATGGATATGAAACATCCATCTAATACGGTTGAGGCGTTTTCTAAGGTACCATCAGCTAATTCCACCTCATATTTCACACTTAGGGTTTTAACAGGTAAATTTAGTAACTTACAAAACTTATTATCTACAAATGATTTATCAGCTCCTGAATCAAAAAGTACTCTTGCATAGACATCATTTATGAGGAAGGTACCTGTGATCACATTGTCATCCTGAACAGCTTCCTTCGCATCCATCTTGAAGACCCTAGCATTGGTCTTTTTCCCATCCTCAGTCTTCTTTGCAAGTTTTGGGCAGTTGGACCTGATATGCCCTTTTTCATTGCAGCTATAGCACGTAGCATCCTTGATTTTCTTACAGTCTAAGGTCTTGTGCTCAGAAGACTTGCAAATCCCACATGCCCTTGGCTGTGACTGGGATTTTGACTCATATCTGCACTTCCCGAAATGATGTTTCTTGCAGATTTTACATTTGGGCTTATCACCCGACTGATGACCATCTTTCTTGGATCCAGAACCCTTTTTGTGGTCATTGTTTCCCTTATGTCTCTTATCCGATCGCCGTGAGTTATCATCCTCACGCTTCCTTTTCTCAGCATCAGTGTTTCTTAGCGATCTCTGCCTGACCGCGTCCAGAGTAAGAGATATTGCTATATCAGCTGCAGACCGGAAGGTAGCTGGTCTAGAGGCTTTCACATTGGCCTTAACCTCTGGGGCTAAACCCCCGATGAAACGAGCTATTCTCTTGGGTTCCGGTGTCACAAGATAAGGAACCAACCTTGACATAGTGTTGAAGCTCGTGAGGTAGGCTTGACAATCCAGGTTCTTCATAACCAAAGACAAGAAATCAGATTCAATCTTTTCGACC
Source organism: Helianthus tuberosus (assembly GCA_030545235.1). Classification (NCBI taxonomy): domain Eukaryota; kingdom Viridiplantae; phylum Streptophyta; class Magnoliopsida; order Asterales; family Asteraceae; genus Helianthus; species Helianthus tuberosus. Next base: position 137,742,603 of record CM060419.1, read on the forward strand.
TCATGCTGAGGGCAGTAGTTTTCCTTGATCAACGTCACAAACTGCTCCCAGGACAGATTGTATAATGGGATTTTCCCTGTAGCTTGGATCAAAGATCTCCACCAAGCTAGTGCCTCACCTTTGAATGACTGAGATACAAACTTTACCACATCCTTATCAGCGCACCCACTGATATCAACCACGGTATCCATTTCGTCCAACCAAGTCATGCAGTCGACTGCTCCTTTTCCCCCCAGTGAAATCTCTGGGTTTGCACGAGACGAAGTACTTATATGTACAGGACTTACCACGTGGTTCCTGTTTAAGTTCGATCTTCTTTGACGGAACGCTTTGCTAATTGGAGGAGTGATGATCGTCATCATCTTTCTTTGGCTTATCTAGTTTAGAGGGTCCCTGCTATGAGCCTCTGAGTGAGTCTTAGGCTTAGAATGGGTTGCTGATTGAGTTCTGCTTCGAGTACTACTCGATTCACTATACTGCCTATCTATGGCTTTGGTAACAACATTGTCAATTAATGCTTGGAGCTCTGCACCAATTACATTGATCCTGGTGGCGTCATGATTCTCCTTTGGCCGACTGTTGACCTCTTCAGACTCGGCCATGTAGTTGGATTGCTACATAAGATGATGACAATGATTCATTTAGGGAATTATAATAGGTTTGTCATCTTGATAATTTATTAACCATGCTAATTAAAGAACCATATTGGTTAATTTGTTAAGTAATTTCATTCGAGACTTTTCATTAGTAACCCTTAGTTCTAGAATATAATAATGGCACAACTGGCCTAGTCACATGGACATTTCTAAATTATAGGTCAAGATCTTATAGGATCTAGTTATTAAGGTTTGAATCAAGGTTCATTACCTTTCTTGACAGGGAGTTTATAAGCTACGGCTGTCTTTTGTCTTATATGACAAAAATTATGGCCCGTAGGCATCATATCATAATTGGATGTTTAGATAATAAATAAAGAATTGGGATAATTCAACATAAGGGTGACATGTGTGATTTTGCGGATCACATTAGCCAAGAATGTTTACATGTTTGCAGATGTTAACAGAGATTTGAATCTTTTTAAACAGGTTTTAACATATTGGCCAGGTCTTATAATGACATACAAGCTAGGTTTTACCTCTTAAGATTCTTTTTAATATTCAACGCAGAACAATCCTAAATTGAGATGTTAATAAGGATCTGAATCTCATTGGGGAACTACCGTCTTGGCCCTGTCTTAAATTGACACAAGGGCTAGGTCTTGTCCTTTTAGATTTTATCATTTTATTATAATGATTGATCTTATAAAAGAAAAGTTATCATTTATTTCATATTTTATGTTTATGCATATAATAAAAATGAAAATTTAAAATCCAATCATTCCACGACAAAGTTTTTAAACGAGTACATGTTTGCCCTAAACGGGACTTCTAATGAAATAACATGCCCACGCAGGGGCTTAAACAAATACAACATACCCACGCAGGGGTCAACAGAAAGACATGCCCACGCAGGGGCAGAATACAAAAGACATACCCACGCAGGGGCTGGATTGAAAATAAGGAAATACAACCAACAATTTAAATGATTCAATGGTCCTTCTTGCTCTTTCCTTTTATTAAACTCGCCAATCCCTTAAAGAATCCCTGGTTGTTTCTTCCGTCCTCACGGACTACCCTTTCCACTTGGCTCAATCTTTGGAGAATTTCCCCCTGTTCTGGCGGGGAAAACCGTGGTATCTGCGGCTGCGGCTGATGTGGAGGTCGAAGAGGCGGCCGTTGTTGGTATCCATAAGCTGGGTATCCAACTCCCCAGGGAGCTCCGTAAGGCCCCTCGGGGTTGAGAGCATTGTAGTTCCAGGCTGCCAGATATGGGTCGACCTCAGCATAATTGAAGCTGGTGTGAGCCGGCTGCTCAAAGGGATTATACGCCGCTGAGCCAGCGTATGTAGGGATCGGGTTGCTAAAGCCCAACGGTGGTGGCACGACAGGTGCAGAGTTCTCTTCCGGGATGGGGTTTGAAGGTCCCCCCATCTGCTGGTCTTCTTGGAGTGGCGGGTAGTGGCTGCCACTCGATGGTTGAGGAGTGCTGATACGCACTCCTCCTCGCACGGACATCCGTGCGTTCGATCTCCTTCGCCTCGGTGGCTCAGGAGGCTGTTGCTAAGGTGGTGGTGGTGGTGGCGGGGTAACTGCCACGAAACGTGAATCCTCGGAAGGATCCTGCTGCTGCTGATAAGGCGATGAATGGTGAGAGGGTGTAAAATACCATTCAAACTGGTTGAACCTCGCTTGGTAGCTGTCTGGACCATAGTAAGGTGATCCATGAAAAGATGACCCATCAGAAATTTCGATGGGATGTGTGGGGGTACCGGTCGGTGGTTCAACAGGGTCAGTGTCCTGGTCCATATCCATGGCGTGATCTCCAGAAAAGTGATCTTCAGGTCCCAATGGGTTAACACCCACTGGTTCTTCGAGGTAGTTTGCCGGGTTGAACCGGCTTCAGAAGATATGTGACGGGTTATCAAAGGAGTGACGAGAGTTGGACCTCTGGAGAGGGATAAATGAAGGCTGTGGGTTTTTCGGGCTCATTTTCTGATTGGGGTCCAAAAGAGTGAAGATAAGACGGTGACGAGCTTAACGAGACTGACCGCCTCGCTGGCTGCAGATGTGTCCTCCAGTCCCCCTGGGCACTTGTACGCATGTTGATGGGTGAGGTTCGCCTTTGGGATGGCCCGGCCTAAAGAATCTTGGCGGCATGTTTAAACATGTCAACATAAACAGAGATAACAACAAGGAAAATATATAAAAGGCAAAAATAAAACAAAATCAGGATTTGTCCTATGTTCTTTGTCTAGACTTGAAAATTTGAGGAATGTGTAATTGTGTAACTGAGATTAAACACAAAAGGCTAGTGTTTAATTCATTCAGTGTTGGCTCGGATACCAACCTGTCACACCCCGATATTTCCACGTATTACCGGTGGGCCCGGTGGGGAGTATCGTGATGTAGTTGATATCATCATAGTCAAACAACACAAATTTAAATGCACATCGGAAGCAAAAGATAGATTCATTTCAACTGAATAAATTGTATATTAAGTATCACAAAATAGTTGAAACAGATCCACAGGCGGATCAAATAAAAAGGAAACATTGTTCAACAGTTTTATGACATCCAAGCTTGCGAGACTTATTGTGGATGCTAGGAGAAAGCCAGCCTATTTCGAGTAGTACCTGCACTTAACCTTTTTGGGAAAATACGTCAGTTTACACTGGTAAATACAATTAACTGGCTCATTTTAAAAAGGTTTAATAAAATTGATTAGAATGCACGTGGCACAAAACTTTTATAACTTGGGATAATTATTTATATATATAATCTTGTAAAAGAATTACATGTTTCTTATGCGTTCAGTAACCCGGGCTGAACACCGGGTTAAAGATTAATAGACACACCACATGATATAGTCCCGCGGCGGGTTATTCCCGAAACCGGCGATTATACCTCATTATTTATTTATGCACTGTCGAGTGTACGCCTACACTCCGTGCTTAGGTCATGGCCACTTCGTAAAATGATGCAAAGGATATCCGGGACATGGTCATTAACCCCCCAAGGGCTTTAAGCAAACAAAACAATTTAAACGGGTCATTTCAATGAATTAACCTCCATACGATTAAAGATTCAATGCCCGACCAAGCGGTATTTTATATACCATACCCCAAGCCCGTATAGGGAAAATAAGTTAAAAGTATTTACCTTTGCAAGTAATAATCACAAATAGCAAGTGCACGTAGCTTTTACCGGGCCTCCTATTCTGGAACGAAGGTTTATAATAACCTATTAGATTCCTAACGGGTCTTTAATTGAGCTTAAGCTTAGACCGGTTAGTTTTAAAGGAAGATTCGGTTCAAACGCATGAATAAGCGAAGGCCGGAATAGAATGTGATTTAGACCCGATAAGTTTGAAGACTTGTATAATATGGGTAAACTAAACACATTCTGGATTTTGAGATTAAAATGATAAGGTTTGACCCGCTTTGGTCAATTTATGCAAACTAGTTACATAAACCGAACCGAATGCGAAGAATGCGTAACGGGTAACCATAAGATCCATATACAGGTTTTCTAAGTTAACATGCCTTAAATATGTTGTGACATCAGTAAGATATCTTCCATTATGCCCAAAACGGATTTAAACTCAAATTACGCCCCTTAGGGGTATTTTGGTCATTTAAAAGGTCATAAAAGAGTTTAAATAATAATCTGAGTTATAGGTCTGATATAATCAGTAAAAATACTCATTTTTATAAATCATAAGAGTAGGGTACTAAATATACGTGAAATTTATTTATTATAACCAAACTATGCACCGTAGGGGCATTTTGGTAAATTTCACATAGCCTTTAAAGGTCAAATATGGAAATCTGAGTTTAAAACTTTAGCTTACTTGTTAAAGTATAAAAGTATACTTAAAATGTCAGTAGGTATCAAACCTTATATGTTTAAAATAGTTTTTATACATACTATGCGTTAAAAACGCTTAAAAAGACGATTTTAAGCTATTCCCGGTTTTTATAAGAAAGCTGATATTTTATTATTCCAGAAAGCTTAAAATACTTTATTTATCATTTAGAATCAGTAGCAAAAGGTTTGGGGTCAAACAGATTTGTAAAACTCATTTTATAGCCCAAAAGGGCAAAACCGACAATGACCGATTTAAACCTACAACCCTATGTTATGCTTAGCCTAAAATTTATTAAAAATCTTCAAAAATCCCAAAATATTATATTACATCAGTGGGTAAAAATTTTGATATCAAAAAGTGGGTTAAACTAGGATATATGCTAATTACGCCGTTTAATTAACAAAATCTTTCTAATTACGCTATTGAGCATAACTCTTAATCTAGACCTCAAACTGATGTCAAATTTTAGGTGCAAGTTTATAAATCAGTAACTAAGGTTTCTACTCTTTTACATTTTCAAAAATCACGTTTTAAGGTCATATGGGCATAATAGTCAACATATAAGCAATTAACGGAAACATGCATATGAATCGGATAACTATTGAACCAAGTTGTATAATCACAGAGGGTTATACTAACATGTAACCTGGTCCAAATAAAGCTCTAAGGCATTTCTAAACTTTGCTCAAATGGGTCAGAACTGAAAGTCAAAGCAAAAGTCAAATTGTGTGACTTTCGGTTCCGAACCGAGCCTAAACTGAAAATTGTCGGGTGGAACATGTTTAGACATGTTCTTACATTGATTACCAAGTTATATTAGTGATAAAACAGGTTGCATGGCTTCTACATTGTTAATTATGCATTAATTTGCAAATAAGCTTTCTGTTGACTTTTTAAGATTAGCTTTGACCCGACAATTGGCCTAGTTAGAGTGGGAATCAGAGGTTACCCTTTTAAGGGTTTATTACCCACATAATTACCAACCTATAGGTACTTTTAATTCAAGATTTCACTGAACAATTATTGATTAATCTCGAAGTCAAACCTTAATTACGACGGTTTGACTTTTAGCTAAGTAACTAAGCTAAACTGAATTAGGAAGGATTAAGGACACTTACAAGAGTCCTAAGAATGATTAGGAAGCCTAAGGAAACTTGGTTGCTGTCCAGAGAGCTACAGAATAAGCTTGAAGTGAGTTACAAATGAACAACGAATTGTTGCAACAAGAGGCCTCCTTATATAGTAACTTTGATGTCACAAGATCACCCCAACTAAGTCTATAAATGTTGTAAGATGTTCCCAGGTGTCCCTATGATGCCAAAACCAGTTGCCAAGTCCCTGATTTCGAAAACCACTCTCTTAAGGCGGTGCAACAGGCTGAACAGGCGTCTGTCCATTTTCTGCTGCCAGCGACTGTCTTACGGACCGTAAGCAAGAAGCCTTACGGACCGTAAGCACCTCTTACGGACCGTAAGACCTTGTGTTTGTGGTCCGTAACCGACTTTGTATTAGATCGCCCAGTTGCAGTGTTTGCGGACCGTAAGCCTAAGGCCATACGGTCCGTATCCGATGACCAGAAAACAAAAACTTGTTAACTTTCAAGCTTTTACCATGCAACTTTCATAGTTCGAATCTTGGGTCTCTTGCAACAGAATGGGACCACTTGATCAGTCTTAAAAAGGTTATAAAACCTTGCCATGCACTTACACATCCTTGGATTCTTATGGAGAGTCTTGCCATGCACTTGAATAAGGTTTTAATTCTTTTGAACAAGAATTTTAATTATGAACTTTGTTGCAACATTATTTAAAAACCCAAATTCTTTATAAATTGAATTTATTCATCATAGGAATAACCGGTTCTAACCAGATCAAATGTTTATCATAATGATTAAGGTCTTAGGATTTATAATTAGGTCGCTCAGAGGTGTTTATTAACATGTCGACACTTTTTAAATCCTACCATACATCTTCTAATTTGACTCGGGTTCCTGACACGTTTATCTTACATGACACGTGTCTTTATTCTATTGGGTTAAATTGAATTTATTCATCATAGGAATAATCGGTTCTAACCAGATCAAATGTTTATCATAATGATTAAGGTCTTGGGATTTATAATTAGGTCGCTCAGAGGTGTTTATTAACATGTCGACACTTTTTAAATCCTACCATACATCTTCTAATTTGACTCGGGTTCCTGACATGTTTATCTTACATGACACGTGTCTTTATTCTATTGGGTAAAATTTTGCGAGGTGTTACATTTCCGGTAAGCTTAAGTATAAATCTGATTTCTTCTGGTATATCGATATCTAACTTTGATTTTGCTTATCAGTTACCAAGGTCATGTATCGGCTGCTTTGGTGCTCGGTGGAGTTGATGTAAACCCTAGAAATTTGGGGAAGATGATGGAGTTAGGGTTGAAAGGGAAATTACCATTTTACCCTCATGTGCAGTTTTTAACTAAGATTTCTAACCAGGTTTGGCCGAAAGGACAAAACATGCAAGATTTTGAAAGGTTAAGGACACCGCCTGTAAACTTTTGGACAAAAGGACAGCGCATACAATTTGATGTAAACATAGAGGACAAAACTTGTAATTTACTAGTTTTTTTAGAATGAAAATCTTATTTTATATTCAATTAATTATTAATATTAATATCTGTTAATAAGTAAACAAAATGAATAGTGCCAGACATTTAAAAAAATTTACCATAACAACGACCGGTTTTTATCTATAATATGAGTATGATATATTGTTATATAAAAATAAAATAAAATTTTCATTTTTAATGGTTTTCTTTGATTGTGTTAAAGGTTCTGATCATTGTGTTTTTCAATTGGGTTTTGGTCATTACGATTTTACTAGGGTTTCTATACATTGTGTTATTATCAAAACTTATAACACAATGTTAATTTTGGCTTTGTCCATTGCGTTTTTATGAGAACCTATAACATAATGTAGGACATAATGAAGATGTTATGCCAATGATTCCCAGAGCAACTGGTTAGGGGATGAGGTGTGAGGGTTTACATCTTCGATGGTTCCCGCACAGGAGGCGCCGGTTCGAATCTCGGTTCAGCCGGTTGCGTGGGTGGCCGGGTAGGCCCTGTGGTATCCAAGCCCGATACACTGGTCCCCTGCATTGCTGTTCTAAAAATATATATATATATATATATATATTGTGTTATTGGTTTTGATTAGTGTGTTTTTCAACTGTGTGGGTTTTCTATACATTGTGTTATAGGTTCTGGTCATTGTGCTTATTTTGCTATCTTCAATGTGTTTTTGTTTTGTTGTTCATTGTGTTTTAATCTGTTGTTAATTGTGTTTTAATTTGTTGTTCATTGTGTTTTTATTCTGTTGTCAATTGTATTTTAGTATGTTATTCATTGTGTTTTTAGTCTGTTTTCCATTGTTTTTTAGTATGCTGTCCATTGTGTCATTTATCTGCTATCATCAATTGTCTTTTTAGTCTACTTTCTATTGTGTTTTTAGTTTGATAGTCATTGTTTTTTACATTATGTTCATTGTATTTTAGTCTGCTGTCCATTGTGTCTTTTATCTGTTATCATCGATTATGTTTTTAGTATACTTTCCGTTATGTTTTAAGTTTGATACTCAATGTGTTTTACATTATGTCCATTGTGTAAAACACAACTGGGTTTTCGATTTTTTACTTGAAAAGTATACCAATAGGTAGTATTAAAGATTATAAAACACTCGATTTTATAGTATAACTTAAAAAAATGACGTATAAAAAGTTATGAGCTTTAGAAAATGGTGGGAGGGGATAACTTATGACCTGCATGTGCATGATTCCTAGCATGTGCATGTTGAGGGTTTTTTTTTTTAGTTTTTTTTTTTTTATCTTGGACGAAACTATCATTTCTACTTGTTTTTTCACTGAACACTTATCACTCTCTAGTGACTTCTCATTTTTCTTATTTATTTTAGCTTTTGTAGCATAACTTAACCCTATAAAATACACGTGGATTATTTTGGAAAAAATATAATGGTGTCTATTTTATTGAGTTTATTAAACAATTAATGCAAATCATATACTGACCTAAATTATCATAAGGATTTTATTGAGTTTATTAAACAATTAACTACTAATCACATGTACACCTAAACTGAAACAAGGATTACTTATAATTTATAATAAAAATATAAAATTTAAAATTAAAATTAAGAGAAGAGATTTAATGACTGGTATTCTTTGGAATCCTTTATTATAATAGAAATAGGGATGTATAAACAAAAAAGTATAAATCCAGATCTCTATCTCTATTTTATTGTACATACCTTTAAAGGGCATGGCTGAAAATAGTGCTAGACAGCTGTCTGACACTTCCCCATTGGTCGTGGCCTTTTTTCTTATAAATATTTTGTAATTACTTTTAAACCTTCAACTTCGCTAATATACGTCTTTAGCCCCTCTATTTAAAAAAACTTTCTATTTATTGGTTAACTTTGTGTAAATGCGTGTTTGGTCCATCTGTTTTAACTTTGGTAGTATACATGTTTAGTCCATCTTTCATTCATTTTACTATTTCATCTTTTAGCCTTTTTCTCATTGCTACCGCGACGAACCAACCTGGGGGAATGGTGACCGTTTGCTATTAGTGGACAAACGCTGCTACTCCTGGACTTTAAGAAAGTTACTCTACAATTCCGAAACTTAGTTAAAAAAATCTTTGATGACTGTATTTTTATCTACGTCTCGATGTACTTTTTAGTGAGATTGTGTTATGAGTAGTATGTACAAGTATCCGAAACACATGCATACAAGTTATCAAACTGAGAAATATTCGGCTTACCACCCTGCAACGCAAGCGAGGCATAAACCTAGTTACAATAAAGAGTAAATTACCAAAATCGTCCCTGAGGTTTTATATTTGTCAATTTCATCCAAATATACTTTAACTTAACATAAAAAGTAAACTAAGTTAAGTTAGTGATACTTCAAGTTGTGTCAACTTGATGAGGTACCCAACATAAAATAATCCAAAAGCAGTAATTATACATATTAAACCAAATTGTTCATGAACAGTGCTCAAATGTTTTTATAATATTATTAATACTTTTAATTATTTTATTACTTAATTGATTTCTATGATTTTTATTATATATACTTAAATTATACATATTAAACCAAACTAGAATTACGACCCGCCGCATTGCGGCGGGGATTCTTTAGTTATAACTAAGTCGTTTTAGGACACGCACGTTATGTTGAACCTGTCAAACAGGAAAAAAAATAGACGATGTAAAAACGTTCATCCACACACGCACGTTGCGTCATATTAACTCGCAAAATTTAGAACGAAACGTAAAAACGTTAAACCAAAGACACATGTTGCGATGCGTTAAGTCACAAAATTTAGAACGAAGCATAAAGCGAAAAATTTGCAGAAAATGAAAACTATAAAGGATCAAAGTTGAAACTAAAAAAAGTTGTGAGAACAGATTTAAAAGTTTTGTTTTTAAAGTTAAAAAACAAATAGTTTTGGGTTAAAAGTAATTTATGAAATACTTTTGGGTGAAAAGTAAAAAATCATTTTTATTTAAAAACACCAAAAGCCAAGGTTACAACAACCATATGCATAACCATTTTTTCTTTGAAAAACCCCCAAAGCCAAGATTACAACACAAGTAAAAAAATCAAAGTGGTTAAATCGCAAAAGATGGAAACTTTTGAATTAGAAGTGAAAAATCAAATTAATCAAATGGGTTAAATTGTATAAGATGAAAATTTTTGAATTAGAAGTGAAAAATCAAATTAATCAAAGGGGTTAAATTACCAAAGATTAAAACTTTAAACTTAAATTGTCAAAGATTAAAACTTTAGGGTTAAAAAGAAAACAAAGATTAAAACTTTAAACTTAAATTGTCAAAGATTAAAACATTAGGGTTAAAAAAGAAAAATTCAATTTTTTTTTTAAAAACACCCTAAACCAAAGTTACAACTCATATATGCATAAAGATGTTGCTTCTTTATAATGTTTAATTGTTCATGAACAGTGCTCAAATGTTTTTATAATATTATTAATACTTTTAATTATTTTATTACTTAATTGATTTCTATGATTTTTATTATATATACTTAAATTATTATTTTTAAACTCTACAAAAATAATTAGACTTTGGAACTAAATATAATATAACTTAAAGCGTTAAGTTTATAGGGGTAAAGTGGTGGTGAGTCGACAACGGTGAATTAAGGAAACAGTGGTGGTGACGAAGAAACTTCATGTGCTGTGGAGACATAAACGGTGTAACGATATAATATTGGTACATGTACCGATATTATTTTTAATAGTTTTTTATGGATATAAAACACGTGTTTATATATATTTCTTTCGGTTGCTATACTGTTTGTCGGTATCGTAACACACTGAATAGATACTGACCGAAAACCCAATGAAAAACCAAACTGTTCATGAACAGTGCTCAAATGTTTTTATAATATTATTAATACTTTTAATAATTTTATTACTTAATTGATTTCTATGATTTTTATTATATATACTTAAATTATTATTTTTAAACTCTACAAAAATAATTAGATTTTGGAACTAAATATAATATAACTTAAAGCGTTAAGTTTATAGGGGTAAAGTGGTGGTGAGTCGACAACGGTGAATTAAGTAAACAGTGGTGGTGACGAAGAAAGTTCATGTGCTGTGGAGACATAAACGGTGTAACGATATAACATTGGTACATGTATCGATATTCATTTTTAATAGTTTTTTATGGATATAAAACACGTGTTGATATATATTTCTTTCGGTTGCTATACCGTTTGTCGGTACCGTAACACACTGAATAGATACTGACCGAAAACCCAATGAATTGAATCGATACTAAAGGAACCCAACCAATACCGACCAACTTCCCACCGCCTAGCGAACCGATACAGATCGAATACCTGCCGCATCGCGCAGGGAGAATCACACTAGTTTAAAAAGAAAACAATCCGTTTACCTCAAACAGAAGTTGTTATAAAAATAGTTATCCTTTTATACAGTTTGCATTTAATATTGTGACCAAAATAGTTATCCTTTTATATATAACAGATATAAAATTAACAGTTACCTAACTAATGCAAATACTAATTATTAGTTCAGTCTTTAACGTACTTTTACTTGTTTAACAAAACTTTAATGAAACAGATGATACTAATCAAAACTCTAAACACAAGACTACAAATTTAACAAAACCTCAGGAACTTTTTAAGAGAAGCACGAAATTAATAATTTAACATATTGAAAAGACAAAACGCTATAAAGGTTAGATAAAGTATATAGCTTTGGACCAAAATAGCCATGTGTGTGACCACCATAAATGGGTCCCCAAAGAATTTCTTAACATGTTGTGCAGTTAGAACCAACCATTGAACCAACTGACCGCCAAGTGGTAAGTGAGGGTTTTGGCATGAAAAGACACTTTGTGAGAATCACCGGAAGAAAGCTGAAGTTGGTGGGAATATGGGGAGGAACATGAGGATTGGTCAAATGGGAATTAAAACATATAGGATTCTGGTCACCAACTTAATAAAGCCTAATATGTAAATTGATTAAGAGGTGTTGCTTAAAAGTTTATTTGGTTTCATTTTGCATGAATTTGATGGATCACACCTGATAAATCACAACTCAATTACATAAAATTTTACGCATATTGATACACTTATATAGATGTGTAGATCGAAAGTTTATTATTAGAACTAGGTTTAAAGAAATTCGCCGCGTTGCGGCGAATTTCTTTTGTTATTTATTTTGTGTTTACATGTGTTTTGAAATCACTACGAGTGTGTTGCGAACGGAACTGCTGACACGAATAAAAAGAAAATGTAGAAAAAAACACCAAAAGTTAACCGAAAGAAAATCAACCAAAAAAGCTGTATGGTAACGATGTTGTTCGTATGAAACCTGTGGTCAGAGATGAGCAAATTGTTCTGGGTATCGGTACCAAAGCGTCTGAATGGGGGATGACCGCCCAAATAGGTCAATGAGAAGAAACCAGACAAACAAAAGACTATTCATTTCACTTCATCTATTACCGAAAGATCTTAAGTACCAATTCGGTACCGACTTTTGGCGTTCCTGGTACCGGTTCACTACCGTTTTTTACCTTCATATACTGATACCGTAACCGGTATTTTCGGTATCAATACCGATTCTGTATCGGTTGGCACCGAGCTCATCCCTACCCCTGAAACTAAAAAAAGAAAAAAATTAAAAGTTGAAGAAAATCAACAAAAAAAGTTGTATGATACCGTTGTTCGTACGGTAACCGTGATCAGGGATGAGCAAATGGTACCGGGTAGCAGCACTGAATTTCCCGAACCAAAAGATTTCCAATATCAATTTGGCACAAACTTTTGGCGTTTTCTGTATTAGTGCCGGTTTTTACCTTCATGTACTGATACCGAACAGGACCGTCCCTGTATTTTCGATATCGGTTGACACCAAGCTTATCCCAACCTCTGATATTAAAAAAAAAGATTAAAGTTAAAAAGTAAAGAAAATAACTATTATTATAATATTAAAATAACAAAAGTATTAAAAAAACTATATATTATTATAATATTAAAATCACTATTTATTTCAGTTGTATTAGTAATATATAGTAATAGTAATAATTTAAAGTTCATAAATAATCTATACACTGTTAGCTGTTAACTTTTTTAATTACCAATGTTCTTTCTTTCTTTTATTATTATTACCTATATATTAAATTTTGAAGACAATGAATAGTTACATCATCAAGGGGATTAGTAAATGGTATCAGGTACCAGTGTTAAATTTACCAAACCATGTATATTTTTGGTACTGAATCGGTACCGACTTTTGATATTTTCGGTATCGATTTGGCACCAGTATTCACCGGTTTTTACACTCAAATACCGGTACCGTACCAGTACCGACCGGTACCGAACCGTACCGTGCCAGGTATATTCGGTACCGGTACCCACTTTTAGGGATTTTTGGTAATGGTATTTTCTGTAACGGTTGTTACCGAGCTCATCAAATCCTGGAACAACCTAGCAACGCAAGTAATTGCACCGTTTAGATTACCTTTCATACACAACCCAATGAATAGTAACATCATCATAGGGATGAGCAAATGGTATCGGGTACCGGTACTGATATCAAATTTACCAAACCGTTTATATTTTCAGTACCGAATGGTACCGACTTTTGACATTTTCGGTATCGGTTCGGCACTGGTATTCACCGGTTTTTACCCTCAAATACCATACCGTATGGTACCGAGCATTTTCAGTGTCGGTACCTAATTTCGATGATTTTCCGGAGTGGTACTTTTGGTGCCGTTACCTGTACCGAGCTCATCCATATTTTAACGTGTTAGTACTCTAATAACTAAACTGAAAGCAACCGAATTTCCAACGTGTAGTACGTGTGGGTCCTATTGTTATATATTAGATTATTTAAAATCATTTTTTAGGACGAAGTGACTATCGTTACCACGTCATTTTTATTTATATTTTGATATTTGGCATCTGCTTGCCGTTGCCGACACGCGTTTCGCAGACATTAGGTCCCCGCCGAAACGCGCGGGCGGAAAATCAACTAGTTATCATAATAACATAACTGAAGTGTAACAAACTAGGGGTGTTCAAAAAAATCCGGATCCGAAACCGAATCCGAAATATCCAAAAATCCGTATTCGAAATTTCGGATATCCGAAAATTCGGATAACCGAAAACCGGATAATCCGAATTTTCGGATTCGGATATTAATTTCATAAATTTCGGATAATCCGATTATCCGAAAACTAATTATTTTTTTATAAATATATATAGTATATGAACATTATATTTAGTATGAAGTATTGTATAAATTAGTAAAAAAAGTAGAAAATATTTGTATTCGTATGAATTTATGATTGTTTTTAGTTTTAAATGTTGGAAATTTAGAAAATCGAATATAAATTTAGTTTTAATCTATACACGAAACGGATTTTTTGATTTTTTTTTTATAAATTCGGATATCAATATTCACTATCCGAAATTTTCGGATATCCGGTTTTCGGACCGGATAATCCGATCTTGAACACCCCTATAACAAACTATATAACACGTTGGATATGTAATGTTGCAACATGAATGAATTAAATAGTTGCATATATTTTAACATGCCCCCTTCATTTATGTGGCAAACATGTCATACATTCCAAGATCTTTACAAAGAGACTGATGTTGAGCTACACTCAACCCCTTTGTAAAATATCTGCAACTTGTACATCTGTACGAACTTTCTCAGGCACAACAACACCAGCAACAATTTTTTCTCTCAAGAAATGTAAGTCAATCTTAAAATGTTTAGTTCTTTCATGAAACACTGGATTTTGAGATATAGAAATTGCTGACTTACAATCACAAAATAATCTAACTGGTAAATGATTTTCAACTTTCAACTCAGACAAAACATTTAAAATCCACATAATTTCGTAGGTAGCTGAGCACATTGCTCTATACTCAGCTTCTGCAGTAGATCTAGAGATAACACTTTGTTTCTTACTTTTCCAAGAAACAAGTGTGCCCCCTAGAAATATACCAAAACCTGTAACGGACCTTCTAGTTTTAAGACACTTTCCCTAGTCAGAATCAACAAACCCTGACAGATGCATAACACCACTTCCAGGTGACAGTTTTAAGTACCTCAATAATCTCAATGCAATATTGAGATGTGATTCACAAGGACTATGCATATATTAACTTAAAAACTGAACAACATAATATCAGGCCTAGTTATTTTTAAAACCTATGAGTATTGTTTTACTATCATTTAAGAGATTAATAAGAGCATGTGTAGTGGTAAAGGAAGACCCTTGGACAATATTCATTAGGTGGCGGTCGAGCTAGCAATGAGGAATTATGAGGTGTTTTTCTAAAATGAGTGTAGTACTATAATGCCCAATAATACCCCAACAATGATTACCTGATTATTAGCTTTTTAGAAAAATAAAACATATAATATAATCATAAAGGAGTTTGAAATTTCTTATTGGTTTTTAAAATTTTCATCAGGCGTTTTAATCTACACGCCCAACCAAAAAAATGCAAAAAAACGCCCAGGGGATGGTACGCGGGCGTTTTGGAGGTTTTTTGAGACAATTCACGCCCAAATATTGTCCCACTACGGGTGGTCTAAGGCCAAAAAGGGCATGTAGGTGGATGCTACCATTGGGTGCAGTAATTAAGGTGCTAGCCCCAAGTGTTATGGGTTTTAGTCTCGTATTTAGAAATAGATTTAATGAATGTGTGAGTTTATCACTCTAATAAAAAAGAGTTTATTAAGGTTTAATTATTTATACACACTTACAAAAAAGTGTTTGGTTCTCTTTGGTACTTATGTGTTAATGTTATCGAATAAATTACACAGATCACCCTCATATGCTAAAATTTTAGCTTTCGTTCTTAACTTCCAAAAATTAGGTCTATGGTCCATAATTTTCACTCTATCATCACGATTTCATCTCTTTAGATGAATGGAATTTTGCTCTTAGCATTACTTTTTTTTTTCAAAATTAACCATTTTGTCAATGTGATATAAAACAAAAATATAACCACATGACTCTGGCCCAAACCCCACCCATCACCATCTTACCACATATTCGGCCATCGTCTCCGGTCACATTTGATTTGAACTAGTATTAATCCCCGCGTTGCGGTGGGGGCGTAAAACCGTGACAAATAGCATCAAGGCCACAACACCGCCAATGATCACCAACTCTGAAGTTGCGACATGTTAATGCGGAGAAATTAGACCGAAACATAAAACATAGAAGAAATAATAAGTTGATTTAGGACCCGTGCGTCACGATGAACCTATCAAACGACTATAAAAACGTTGAACCACACATGCACGTTACGTAATGTTAACTCGTAGAATTTAGAACGAAACGTAAAACAAAACGTAAAAACGTTGAACCACACATGAACGTTGCATTGTGTTAAATCGCAAAATTTAGAACAAAACGTAAAATTGAATTTTTGCGAAATATGAAGAGTATAGGGTACCAAAGTTGAAAGTAAAAAAGTTATAAAGTTAAATTGACAAAGATAGAAAGCTTTGGGGTTAAAAGTAAAAAACCAAAAAAGTTTTACATTAAAATTTGTAATTATATTAAACTTTTTTGAAAACCTCTTTAAACAAAAAGTACAACAACTCTATGCATCACAATGTTGATAATTTATAATGAGTAAATATTAGGATGTATCAACAAAATAATTGTTGATGACTTTAGGTATTCTATTGTAAGTGGATGTGCAAAAGAGGACCAAAGGAATATTCTCAAGTTATTCTTCTATATATTAAAATTTGAACCAAATGAACAGTAAATTACACATATAATAAAATATTATATACAGGCTTTTTTAGTTTTATTATCTTAATATTATAATAATTATTATCTTCTTTACTTTTTAAGTCTGATATGCTTGGTGTTAACCAATACTTGTATCGAAAATACCGGTTCGTTATCGGTACATGAAGGTAAAAACCAGCACCAGCCTGGTACATAAAACGCCAAAAGTCGGTACTGGATTGAGTTTGATAATCTTTTAGTTCGAGAAATTTGGTAATGCTACCCAGTACCATTTGCTCATCCTTGATCAAGGGTACCGTACGAACACCAACGGTATCGTACAACTTTTTTTTAGTTTCAAGGGTAGGGATGAGCTCGGTGCCAACTGATACCGAATCGGTATTGGTACCGAAAATACCGGTTACGGTATCGGTATATGAAGGCAAAAACCGGTCGGGAACCGGTACTAGGAACTCCAAACGTCAATACCGAATTGGTACTTAGGATCTTTCGGTTCAGGAAATTCGGTACCGGTACCTATTACTATTTGCTCATCTCTGACTACGGGCTTATACTGAACAACATCATTACTATACAACTTTTTTAGTTGATTTTCTTTCGGTTATTTTTTAGTGTTTTTTCCTACATTTTCTTTACTCTTGTCAGCGATTCCGTGTGCAACGCGCTCGTAGTGATTTCAAACACATATAAACACAGACTAAATAACAAAAGAAGTTCGCCGAAACGCGGCGACGGTTTTTATAACTAGTTATATAAATTGTTGAAAATTTGTGAAAATAGCATTTCTTACAAATATAGGAAATATATTTTTCTTATTTTTGAACTAGAAATAAATATAAGAAACTGAGGGTTTTTTTATATCTTTATTTGTGGGTTTATATTCTATGTGGAAGAGCTTCGAAACGAACTAAACCACGTCCAAAACTTAGCTAAGATGAATGAGATATCGATGCTCAAAGTTTGGTGTTTGAAACATTAAATGTTGAAAAATTAGGAAAGTGACACATTGTTCCACATAGGAGGAGAGATTAAACTTAAACAGATATTTAAGTGGGAACACTGCATCCTTGTTGTTTCATGGAGGCACACACTAGTGTAGTCGCGATGGTGCGGAGCACCGTAATGCACACACTCGCGCGCGTGGCGATGGGCGCAATATGGCGCTTTGATGGCGCACTTTGCACTTGAGAGCCGCCTTTATATTTTTGACCGCGTGCGCGTGGTGAAACACATGGCTGCAATGACCAGGTGGCTGGTGACGTGGCATGCAGGCGCACGAGTACATGACGCATGACGTGGCAGGTGAGCTCACGAAGGCATGGAGCATGACCAGGGTGGTTTGTGCGCTGGCGCATGGACGCGACGCACCAAAGTGAGCCAATATGGCGCGACTGTGTGGCGTGATCGTATAGGTTCACTGGTGACATGGCGCACGCGCGCCTGAGTATGCAGACTTACAAGCGCATGAAAGTGAGCCAAAATGGCGTGCACGCACCAGTCTGTCTTGCACGCACGCACGCGCAGAAGCTTCCAGACTTTAAACACCAGAGCAGTTTCTTTTCAACATTTGAAACAGACTAGTCAACGGTTTTGACTGAGAATTAAATGACGAATTAAAGTGCATTGAAAACCTTTAATGCAATATAATTCTCCCATTTAATTTATTTTTCTGTTTCGACCTGCAGTATAAATAGGAAGGATACCTGCTGCAGAATACACACTGAAACATTCATCAACACTAGCAACTTTCTCTCTGCAGTTTCATCATCTTTTTCTTTCAAGTTTCGAGGTACACCTTCGGGTTTTGTCAAGTCCGGCAGTACAACTGATTGGGCTGTTGTCTCCTGGAAACAAACGAGTTCTTTTGGGAGACTCGAAATTTGTTTTAAGGGACCTGTGTTTAACACGATCCTCAGCCAAGATCTTCTTTTCTGTTTGTAATTTTGTTCTTGTTTTTCATTTTAATTCAGTTATAACAAGTATTGTAATTTACTGCTTTCCTTATTTCAGTTTGTAATTCAAGTTAATAATAGTTTTTATTTATTTTGCACGAAAGTATTCCTACAATCTTAAAACAAATTTTAAAACACCGTTCGTGTAGAATCACAAACAATTCTGCTGCGATTTTCAAACCAGTTTTGACTTCACGCAGGTTGTGTTTTAATTTTTTTCTCTGTTTTGGTTCAAAGAAACAACTTTGTCAAAACAGATTCTGTTTCACCTTTCTGTTCTACTTTAAAATACTAAAAACACACTGCTGTAGTCTTCAAAGTTGGACTTAGAAGATGCACGACTGGTTTTTTGTACCTCTTTGTTCTGTTTAGTCAAAATAAATTAGCATATTTATTATTTCTAAACAGTTTTATTAACTTGTTTTGTTAAAATTTTCAGAATGTTGGCTGAAAATACCAACGTGAACGTTGTTGTCAGAACCCCTGCCAACACTGTGGGAGCGTCCACATTGGCACACCATGCTGAACGACTCGAGAAGTTCTCGGGTCTCCACTTCAAAAGGTGGGAACAAAAGATGTTCTTCTACTTGACCACCATGAACCTTGCGAGGTTCCTTACTGAAACCGCTCCCAAACCTTCGGAAGGGGAGACCGACGCTTAAGCTCAATGCGCGGTTGATGCTTGGAAGCATTCAGATTTCATTTGTCGAGGCTTTGTACTAAACGGCCTTTCAAATGCACTGTATAATTTGTACTACAATATCAAGACTTCAAAAGAATTATGGGAGTCTTTGGATAAAAAGTACAAAACGGAGGATGCGGGAATAAAGAAATTTGTTATCGCCCATTTCTTGGACTACAGAATGGTTGATAACAAGACTGTTATGAACCAAGTCCAAGAGTTACAAATTACACTTCATGGCATCCACGCTGAGGGCATTGTACTTAGCGGAGACTTTTCAAATGGCAGCCATGATTGAGAAATTGCCTCCTTCGTGGGTAGAATTTAAAAACTACCTAAAACACAAGCGAAAGGAAATGACCGTGGAGGAACATAAGGTGCCCCAAAAAGGCACCATTTTGCAAGCTTCGGCGAAAGTAAACATGGTGGAAATTGGGGAATCCTCAAAGGGCAATATGGGCAAAGGGGGTAAGCAAGACAACGAAGGAAAAGCAAAGGTTAACAACCTTGGACCGAAAAAGGGGGCTGTGAAAAAGAAGTCCACGCCTTTCCAAGGTACTTGTTACAACTGTAACGAGATGGGACACCGTGCTAACCAATGCAAGATGTAACAACCCGCACTTTCGTGCGTTGTTACTACTCGATACACTCGTTACGCCTAGCACCAGAGATTCAGATCATAATGTAACTATATCGTATACTACGCTATTTGAAGGATAAATCGCATATTTTCGAAATACATTATCACTATACTACACCAACCACAAACACTAACACTCACGATGGCACTAAGTGAGGACCTATTCTACCCTCCTCGGTGGCTGTGATGTGTCGAAACGCAGACAACTAACGCTAACAAGGACTCTCGGGTGAGTGCTATAGCTCCAGTCGTCGTGACGATGATGACAATACGAGTGAATGGTGCCCCGTTAGTCTTTGTGGCATAAAACACAATAACGTTCACGATGACATCGAGAGAGGACCTATACTACCCTCCTTGATGGCCGTGAAACGTCGCTAATAACGAAAACCGATTGTTATATCGAAACTTGGAATACGAATATGTATATACGACCCGTTTGTGATTAATTATAATAAATAAATAAGAAATAAATATGAATGAATATGTGTGCTCAAAATCATCGCAACACGCAACGCACAAGATCCAAATGCTGAGACAAGGCATGTCCAACCGATCGGACATACATGTCAACCGATCGGACAGACACGTCAGCCGATCGGACAGACATGCCAACCGATCGGATAGACATGTCAGCCGATCGGATGAGCATACCAACCGATCGGACGGGCCGGCCGATCGAACGGGCCAACCGATCCAATGCACCTTTTCACCTCCTTTCCCCTCATTTGCCTATAAATACCCCTTAGTCACATCAAGAACACCTGATGTGACTGCTCCTGTTCGACCAGACGCTCCAAACCCCCTTCATCTCTCGATTTCTCGTGATTTTTGTAAGTTTCTAACCTAAATCTTGTACTTCTATGACCTATATTCAATTCTACACTCTTCTACCTTTTAAATCTACACTTTTAACCGTGAAATCTCTGGATTTTGTGCATTCTAGGGTGATGTCACCATGAAGTTCTTATGAACTTCAAGAGTGATGTCATCCCATGAAAGAACAACTCGGATCTGGGTGATTCCCATACGTTTTTACATAAATCTCGGCTAAATCTATGTTTTCAAATCAAGAAGTGGTGTGATTCCTAAGGATTTGAGGTGGTTCGAAGATGATGTCATCATAAGTTCACATGAACTTCAAGGAGTGACCTCATTTTCACCATAAACAGCTCGGATCTAAGTAATTTCACCTGTTGTATAATAAATCTCACCTAGCTCTACGTAACCTAGTCAAGGTGTGTATCAATTCGGGATAAACATGAGAAAAACCATCAAGAACGGCCAGATCTGATGGAACGGGGTGGTTCCCGGCAGACAAAGTTCGATCGAACAGCAGACAAAGTTCAACCGTCCGATCGGACAATGTGTTAACTGATCGGACCACATGTTAACCGATCGGACAACATGTTAACTGATCGGCTAGCATGTCAACCGATCGAACAACATGTTAACCGATCGGCTAGCATGTCAACCGATCGAACAACATGTTAACCGATCGGCTAGCATGTCAACCGATCGAACAACATGCTAACCGATCGGACAACATGTTGAACGATCGAACAACATGTTAACCGATCGGACCACATGTCCAGCCGACCGAACGAGCCCAAGCATCAATATCCGAACCAATTTTGGTTCTCTCGCCACCATTTAACGCGCTATTCATCGCTTAACGATCTGTACCAAGGATAACTCAGACGTACTCTCAATCGATCCAAATCAAGTTGTGTTTACTTGTCAAATACGCACTGTGAGTATACTTGAACCCTTTTTAATCGCATTTTGGGTGTAACATACGTTTCTAACAAATCGAACTTATCAATCGAATTATTCAATCAATCGAATTATCACTTGCGAATAACTGTTATGCATAGATATACGTGGTGCTAGTTGCATATGTGCTAGGGCTTATACTCGCGACGTCCCACCATGACTAGTATAGTACTATTGCGCCTGACGGGGTCTAGTTTGCCATCGCATATTCGAGCATCGAGGACTTAGTTGGTAGTATCAGCTTTGTGAGTATATATGTCGCGTGTTACGTTTATGCATATGGAAATTCGCTACACTTTTATCTATTATGCTATACATTTATCAAACCTGTATACTCGCCAATACATTTGTATTGAGAAATATTTTAACGTATGTTGCAGGTTAAATCGCAGACTATATCAAATCAAGCTAGGAAGTCTAGAAACTCCACTAAAATCTAGGTTGTCGGATTTGTATTGTTCGAGAGAACAAGAAATCTGTGATAACTTATGTGATTGTATTATTTGTTAGTATGGGATAACGAATGTATTAAATATTATCGCAATATAGTTGTTATGGATTCTCTTGAGCAATCTGATTCGCCTAGTGCCGTGCCCTGATGATTCCGCCATCGGTTGGGGTGTGACAGATTGGTATCAGAGCCATAACTGTAGGGAATTAGGCAAGACTCGACCTAGTCCGGGTCAACGTCTTAGAAATTGACCTAGTCTATAGTCTAAGTACCAACAGGCCGACTCGTACGAACCAGTAGGGTTTGTATCGGGCCTACTTGATACTCTCGATCGAAATTGCTAAAAGCTACAACTTTGTGTGAACACCGCGTACTACAGTTTCGCACGAATAAGCCTTTCCTAAGGCTGGAATACTACTTAGCCTTTCCTAAGGCTGACACAATACACGTGTTTTCGAAAATACTCGCATAACGAAACCGAGTGATCCAGTCAAGATCAGGTGTGAAAACCAAGAACTCTCGACGAAATCGCTCACTCAGTGCATTTTTCTAGCACGAGAACTTTTCATCGAGTTAGGAGTGACATCCACATCTCGACGATAGTCCCCATTTCGGAATCTAGTGGAACTCACGAATTCATTCGAAGAGTATAACCACAATCAGGAATGAAGCTGTTATAGGACTCGACTATCACGATAACTCGAGCCACGCGACGACTAGGAAGACGAATGCCGTGAGCTGCATCCCAGTGGAATCATGAAGTTTTCTAGGTCAACGCGCGTGCACGAACTTGTTAAATATAGTTGGGTTACCTTGGGTAGTCGACTCCTAAACACCCAAGGCACTCTATCATACGAACCACCGATTCTACAAATGGTTGGAACTTATTTACGTGTTAAAACTTTACGCTTTATCGATTTCTCGATTTAATGATTTCCACTCCCTGCTTTATAAACGCACAATTCGCACAGCCATCGCAATCTAAAACGAAACCCGAATGTTCGCAACAAAACTAATGCATAATCTATCGCCTTCGCTCTCGTTTTCTCACCGCAACGCGTCCTCGCTTATTCTAAATCGACCTGTATGTGTATAATTACAAAATACAATTATATAAATACATATAAATACGTATAAACAACAAGTCATTTTGTGAGAACTTAGGAACTTCGTGTCTCCTATATGGCTCCTATGTGATTCGCATTACTATTATACTATCGCATCAAGCTTTGAACGCGCTCAATCGCGTCACAAAACTCAAAAATCATTATGATCGAATCTCATTCAAAGTCTCTTCCTGTCTAGATGCCTTCCAACGACTCTACCTCGAGACGAATAGCTAGGAGAAGAGCCAAACGAAGCGCCAATAAGAGGATTGCATCACTTGTGACCAAAGAAGTGGTAAAGCTTATTCCTCGAATTGCCGCTCAAGTGCACTCTCTCAGCAACTCTCGAGCCTCGGAAGACTCCAAGAGGGAAGCGCTGCAATCTGCTTTTCTCTACAAACACTTCAAAGCCTGTGACCCGATGGAATTCACAGGTGAAGGAGGTGTGACTCAACTACTCCAGTGGTTCGATTCTATCGAAGTTACCCTTCGTCAAAGTGGGTGTCCCAATAGTTTCCGTACTACTTGCGCTACCGGAGTATTTCAATCACGAGCACTCGACTGGTGGACCGCCGAACGTAACAAATGTGGGATCTCTGCAGCTTACGCTCTCTCTTGGGATGAACTGAAAGAGCTCATGAAGCAAGAGTACTGTCCCCCTTACGAAATTCAGAAGCTGGAAGACGAATTCTGGAAAATCAAGCAAGTTGAAAGCGACAACGCTGGCTACACCGCACGGTTCAAACAGCTTAGCATATTCTGCCCAAGTCAAGTCAACACTTCAGAAAAATCCATTTCGAAGTACATTCGCGGCTTGCCTGAGTGTGTGGGTGATTATGTCGAAGCTGCAAGACCTGCTACCATCGAAGAAACCTACCGCTTAGCCGCAGAAATCAACAACAAACGACTCATGGAAGGGTTCTTCTCAAAGAATCCTGTCAAGCAAGCTCATCAAGCAATCGCCATTAACTCTTCAGGCGATCCTGTCAACGATTCTTCTGACGAATCTGCTGACGATTCTTCTGACGAATCTGCTGACGATTCTTCTGACAAATATGCTAGCGATTCTGCCAACGACGCTTCTTTACTAGACACCGACAAACCCAGCCGCAAACGAAAGACTTCAAGCCCGGACTCCTCAACAACTGAGCTGCCGCAGCCGAAGCCTCTTCAAGCAGTTCCGATGTTTCCAAAACGAGCCTACACTGGAGCTCATCCCCAGTGTTACTCATGTACCTATCATCACCCAGTCGGGGATGACTGTCGCTATTGCAATAACTGCAACCGTTACGGTCACTTCACTCGCAACTGCCGCATCAAACCGCGAACTTGAGTACAACAACAACAGCTCCAGGAAAAGCCTTTAACACCAGACACCTAGCAAGCATAGGATAAAGTTGTAATGATACGATCTTCGACGTTAATTTCCAAGTTTTGAACCTACTCTATTACTCGATGTTGCCACTATGTGTAACGCTAACTCTCGCTCTCGTGTTCTCTTTCACTCTCTAGTCGTCGCACTTAGACTAGATTCACACACATACTATAAACTATATCACGAAATAATGTGTTTTACCCTCTCCACACTCTTGGAACGAGGTACGATAAACGTGCAAGGAACGACTAATCACGGGTGCACACGGGATTATTTGGGTCAGTGCACGGAGATCGTAGTGAATTCTAAGGTGCCATAAACGTTTCAACGAAGTATGACACCAAACCACGGGGTCTAAGTAGTAGGGGTCAAGCAAGGTGTGCTTCGTCATACTACCGAAGTTCCGTGAAGAAAGTGCCACGTGGAGTTGAACGTTATTAGACCTATTATATTATTATGATTATTTTCAACACACTACACTCAATCGCAAGGCGTAACAACTGAATCGCATCATCGCAAGACTTTTTGTAAGTCTGCAAGCGCAATGCAATCGCCTCATCGATGGACTCTAGAGAGTCTACCTCGCAGGACAATTGCATAAACGCAAGACTGGTCGTAAGTCTATAGCAACCAATCTCATCAAGCACATTAACGCTCACGAAGTTGTCCGAGTGAGGACCTATTCTACCCTCCTCGGTAAACGTGGTGCGTCGCAACGTAACGTAACGTTAAGCTTATTCGGAACAAAACTCGACCAATCGCAATCGTTTATCATGTGTATCTCGCAATCTCTATCGCTTATTATGTGGATCTATATCGTTTGCTGTGTGTCAATCTGTCGCTATCGCCTACCGTTATCTGTGATATTTGTGTTAAGTTAGCACACATGACCTCGCTTCACGAGATGAAGCTCATATGGTTAAAGCAACGTGTTTTGGTCATATCAGCGGGCTTCCGTGGAAAAAGGCCATGTGGGGTCTAATATTAGTTAAACTCTGTGGTGTTAATTGATCAAAATCGAACCGCATAAATCGCGCCTACTTCCATCGCTTGCAACGCAACAACTACCGCTTATCGTAATTCGCTTATCATCACCGCAATTGTCGGTATTGTGTTATTCGCTTACTCACCTAATCGCCTATCACTTAACATGTATAGTCTACCGCTTATTCGCGTACCGCTTATCGCTCGCTTGGTGATCAGTACACATGACCCCGCTTCACGAGGCAAAACTAACCTGGTTAAACATGGTGTTTCGCCATGTTAGCAAACTCTCATGGAAACGTGCCATGTGGGTTTGATGTAGAATCTAATAAAAAACGCGCCTATCGCTTATCGCTCGACGCCTACCCAGACACGACACATAAATGTTTTGTGTCATCAAGCGACTCACGCACGCTGTTGTAGCTACGTTCGCAAATCAACTAGCCGAATTAACCTATTCGAATCTACCTTATACTCGGTCCGACTTCCCATCGATTGGGCCGAGTAAGCGCAAATTCTATCCGTGTCATATCGGCACACCTGACACTGCCTCACGAAACAAAAGTAATATGGGCAAAGCATGGTGGATACGCCGCTGGTACTTCCTATATATAAGTGTTTTAAACATATTAACAAACATTCGTGGGAAAGTGCCAAGTGGGGCTCGGTGATTAACTACCTTCCGTACTATTAAAACTTGATTTTATAAAATTTTGATTTAAACCGGTGGACAAGTGAAATTTTCTAACAACATGGGTATAACATCGAGTCAGCTTAACTCCATGTCCAAGAAAAGTTTCACGAGTCCAAAATTTTTCATTAAAACCTTTGCAATAACAAAAACAAGACTCTCTTGAGACGTTGGGTCGACATCGAGTTCAGCTTGAACCCATGCCATGGGAGAGTTTTCGTAACCCCAGTTTTCATCTTCGAATTCCTTAAAATGTTTAAAACCTAAACTTCCTTGCAACCTTGGTTAACATCGACTCAGTTGACCTTATGTTAGAAGGAAATTTTTTGAGATTTCCATCCAAAATTCCTTTTGATATCTAAAACGAACGTTTCTTGTGACGTTGGTTAACGACCGATTCAGTTAATTCTACGTCATGAGAAACCTTTTCAAGTCCTTTAAAATTGCAACCTCGTCGAACTAACGAATTCTTCGCGACACGAAGTACTTTGGAACGCCAACTCGTGGGATATTACCTTTGTCGTTACGTCACCTTCTCGCTATCGCAATCGATCCGTCACATTCGAAACACTCTCGCTTGTCAACTCTCGGTTAAATCACTCGCTGTATCGCTACTCATACAAGACCAACTCTCAAAAAGTCTACCTGTTGGATTAATTTCAGGACGAAATTTCCTAAAGCAGGGGAGACTGTAACAACCCGCACTTTCGTGCGTTGTTACTACTCGATACACTCATTACGCCTAGCACCAGAGATTCGGATCATAATGTAACTATATCGCATACTACGCTATTTGAAGGATAAATCACATATTTTCGAAATACATTATCACTATACTACACCAACCACAAACACTAACACTCACGATGGCACTGAGTGAGGACCTATTCTACCCTCCTCGGTGGCTGTGATGTGTCGAAACGCAGACAACTAAGGCTAACAAGGACTCTCGGGTGAGTGCTATAGCTCCAGTCGTCGTGACGATGATGACAATACGAGTGAATGGTGCACCGTTAGTCTTTGTGCCATAAAACACAATAACGTTCACGATGACATTGAGAGAGGACCTATACTACCCTCCTTGATGGCCGTGAAACGTCGCTAATAACGAAAATCGATTGTAATATCGAAACTTGGAATACGAATATGTATATACGACCCGTTTGTGATTAATTATAATAAATAAATAAATAATAAATAAATATGAATGAATATGTGTGCTCAAAATCATCGCAACGCGCAACGCACAAGATCCAAATGCTGAGACAAGGCATGTCCAACCGATCGGACAAGACATGTCCAACCGATCGGACAGACACGTCAGCCGATCGGACAGACACGTCAGCCGATCGGACAGACACGTCAGCCGATCGGACAGACATGTCAGCCGATCAGATGAGCATACCAACCGATCGGATGGGCCGGCCGATCGAACGGGCCAACCGATCCAATGCACCTTTTCACCTCCTTTCCCCTCCTTTGCCTATAAATACCCCTCAGTCACATCAAGAACACCTGATGTGACTGCTCCTGTTCGACCAGACGCTCCAAACCCCCTTCATCTCTAGATTTCTCGCGATTTTTTTAAGTTTCTAACCTAAATCTTGTACTTCTATGACCTATATTCAATTCTACACCCTTCTACCTTTTAAATCTACACTTTTAACAGTGAAATCTCTGGATTTTGTGCATTCTAGGGTGATGTCACCATGAAGTTCTTATGAACTTCAAGAGTGATGTCATCCCATGAAAGAACAACTCGGATCTGGGTGATTCCCATACGTTTTTACATAAATCTCGGCTAAATCTATGTTTTCAAATCAAGAAGTGGTGTGATTCCTAAGGATTTGAGGTGGTTCGAAGATGATGTCATCATAAGTTCACATGAACTTCAAGGAGTGACCTCATTTTCACCATAAACAGCTCGGATCTAAGTAATTTCACCTGTTGTATAATAAATCTCACCTAGCTCTACGTAACCTAGTCAAGGTGTGTTTGAATTCGGGATAAACATGAGAAAAACCATCAAGAACGGCCAGATCTGATGGAACGGGGTGGTTCCCGGCCGTTAGAACGGGTTGGATTCGATGGGATTTCAGTGGTTTAACACGATGACACACCACCTCAGTCAAATCACCTGAATTCTTTCCGAAACCCATCAAGTGTGACATGATCAGGACAATGGAACGAATTGCCATCCGATCGGACTGCTGTCCGATCGAACAGCAGACAAAGTTCAACCGTCCAATCGGACAATGTGTTAACCGATCGGACCACATGTTAACCGATCGGACAACATGTTAACCGATCGGCTATCATGTCAACCGATGGAACAACATGTTAACCGATCGGCTAGCATGTCAACCGATCGAACAACATGTTAACCGATCGGCTAGCATGTCAACCGATCGAACAACATGTTAACCGATCGGCTAGCATGTCAACCGATCGAACAACATGCTAACCGATCGGACAGCATGTTGAACGATCGAACAACATGTTAACCGATCGGATAGCCTGGTAACCGATCGGACCACATGTCCAGCCGACCGGACGAGCCCAAGCATCAATATCCGAACCAATTTTTGTTCTCTCGCCACCATTTAACGCGCTATTCATCGCTTAACGATCTGTACCCAGGATAACTCAGACGTACTCTCAATCGATCCAAATCAAGTTGTGTTTACTTGTCAAATACGCACTGTGAGTATACTTGAACCCTTTTTAATCGCATTTTGGGTGTAACATACGTTTCTAACAAATCGAACTTATCAATCGAATTATTCAATCAATCGAATTATCACTTGCGAATAACTGTTATGCATAGATATACGTGGTGCTAGTTGCATATGTGCTAGGGCTTATACTCGCGATGTCCCACCATGACTAGTATAGTACTATTGCACCCGACGGGGTCTAGTTTGCCATCGTATATTCGAGCATCGAGGACTTAGTTGGTAGTATCAGCTTTGTGAGTATATATGTCGCGTGTTACGTTTATGCATATGGAAATTCGCTACACTTTTATCTATTACGGTATACATTTATAAAACCTGTATACTCGCCAATACGTTTGTATTGACAAATATTTTAACGTATGTTGCAGGTTAAATCGCAGACTATATCAAATCAAGCTAGGAAGTCTAGAAACTCCACTAAAATCTAGGTTGTCGGATTTGTATTGTTCGAGAGAACAAGAAATCTGTGATAACTTATGTGATTGTATTATTTGTTATTATGGGATAACGAATGTATTAAATATTATCGCAATATAGTTGTTATGGATTCTCTTGAGCAATCTGATTCGCCTAGTGTCGCGCCCCGATGATTCCGCCATCGGTTAGGGGGTGACACAAGAAACCTAAACGTGAGCGTGCGCATATGGTTGACGAGGATGGAATGCCTCTGATTGCAATGATAACCGAAGAAGCGGCTATGATTGAAGAAGTCAACGTGATGGGTGATAACCCAAAAGGATGGTTCGTTGACATGGGTGCAACCTGTCACACCCCAACCGATGGCGGAAAATCAGAGTGAGACGAAATAGATTGCAAGAGACTTCATAACACTATTCGTGACAAGTATTTAAATAATAAATTTCCATTTCATTTCTAAAGAGTCAATTACAAAGATTTGAAATAAATACGACATGAGTAATGAAATACAATATAATAAGAATACAAATTTAATGTGTGTATCTAAGCATCCTACTAGATTCCATGCATCACCAACATCATCGCTAAAGCTGCAACATGTTTTAAAAGTGTTGTTCAATACAAAAGTATTGGCGAGCATACAAGTTTGGTGTGTAGTATATAAGTATAAAAATGATAAAGAACAATCCACATGGAAAACCTAGTTATCAAGATTAACGTATAAACTGGCATGCGATTTACAAGTCAACCCTCTGTTTACGCAAGTATCAATGAAAATTTAACATGACCACTAGTCTACGGGAGGTGCGTTACTCCTATAGCGCTATACATGTTAAATGGAGGCTCGTACGAAGCTAATGACAAGTTCATCACATAAGTATGGTCCAGAAAACACGAATCAAGCATAACAAATAGTAAGCATGTATTGGATTGTTTGTTTGTACATTTGCATAAGAATATGTATAGTATGTGTGTTTTGTATATAATAACATGTTACACCCAAAAGTGTGAAAACGGTAAAATGGGTCAAGTATACTCACAAAGTTGCATATGCTTTCCGATTATCCCATGTGACGAAGTTGTTGAGACTAGGAAGTTGAATGTGTTCTATTTGGAGTTTAAGAGGTGTTTACATATGGTTCTAGGGATTTTGAGTTTAAATAACATGAAAAGTAAACATATGAAAATAATCATCTAACACATATGACACTTGTTCTTGACACTATGAAACTCTAAAAGAGTTTAAATGTTTTCATGGAACAAACTTCCATTAGAATCGTGACAAGTTATCAAGGCCTAAGATGAAACAATCTACTAGCTTGACGAATGTCCATTAGTTCATCACCAAGAGTTCGATTATTTGGTTGTTACATAAGTATTACATAGTGTATATTACATCATATAAGTCAAGCATGAGGTAGAAGATTAAAGTCTTCATTTAGGCACCTCTAAGTATCATGGAATTCATACATGAGGTAGGAAGAACAAAACTTCCATTTAGGTACCTCTATTGTTCACCACTACACTTGTTATGAACAACAAGGAGGGTCATGAACTTACAAGAAACAATAGAATATGAACAACTAATCTATGAGAAAACATCAAGCAATGTGTGGATTTTCAAGTAGGTTAGCCCAAGCTAATCCTAAATCACACAATCATCAAGTCTTGAACTTGAACATCACTTGTGGGTTAAAACCCTTGAACAAAACAAAAAGTTTGTGAGGTTTATACCTCTGATTTTGAATGTCTCAACCTTGTTTTTAATCCTAACTAACCATAGAAGTGGTTATAAGCATAAGGACATAGGTTTGAGATGAGTTTCCTTAAGTTTAAACAAGTTTATCAAAGTTTGAAACAAGAACAGAAAAATCAGTCCACTTTGGAGCCCTTTTGGCAATGTTCCAGGCTCTGGTTTTCTAGGGAAAACCCATGAAAACTTAGCTAAGGTCAATACAAAGTAGTAGGAAAAATAATCGAGTGAATCGGATAAGAATTGAGTGAGTTATGCTCATTTTCGTAAGAGGTGCTGAATCTGCTCGAACTCTTGCTTTCAGCTACGGTTTGGAGGATGTTTTGAGAGTTTTTAGTGTTGCAAAAGTGGTAGGTAGGCTAGTTATAAGTGGTATTTATAGGGGGGATGATTAGGGTTAAGTTGGGTGAGCATTTAATACAATTAGGTGAGAGTTTAAGCAATAAAAAAAAGAAATAATTCAGCCATAGTTGGCTGATTGCAAGGGCTGTTTGGCAGCTTTTATTATTATTATTTTTTGTTGTTTAAATGATGTAAAATGTATAAATAAGAGGTATTTTTTATAATGAAGATGCTACATAAAGCCTAATGTGCATTTAACATGTTATCAAGGCCTAAAAGGATTAAAAGACATGTTTTAATTACACCAACTTGCGATATATTAAGTGTGTCATATGAAACAAGTATGAATATTTACATTTAGGTATTAATCAAGCGAAAAGCATATAACTTAATTTTATAATCAAATAACCAAGTGTTTCAACGTATGAAAGATTTAAGAATTGCGAATACACGGTCATTTTTTATGAATTAAGCATACGTTTATGCGAATTACGAACCATGTATCAAACGAGTGCACGTAACAATGTATAAACATGTACAAACGATGTATAAAAGATTCGTTTCATTACGATCAAAGTCTTGGATTTTACAATGATACAACGAAATATGATTACAAGGAATACAAGATTTCCACAAATAGAAATACAAGACGAGACTTTATTCGCCATGTTTGTGGAGATAAGGCTCTTTTCTCAACATTCAAGGAAGCTACGGGTGAAGAAAAGATTTATATGGGAATAAAGCTACCGCCACCATCAAGGGTGAAGGCACTGTGATCTTGAAGATGACTTCTGGCAAGGAGCTTACCTTGACAAAAGTGCTTTATGTCCCAGAGATACGGAAGAATCTCATTTCGGGATGGATGCTCAACAAGTTTGGTTTTCGTCTAGTGTTTGAATCGGACAAGTTTGTTCTTTCTAGACGTGGAATGTTTACCGGAAAGTGCTATGCCCTTAATGGAATGTTTAAAATGAATGCAATGGTTGTGAACAACAACAAAACTTTGAATGAAACTTCTTCTTCTTCTTACGTGATTGAGTCTTCTAATGTTTGGCATGGTAGACTAGGACATGTAAATTTTAATTCATTACGACATTTGATTAAATTAAATATGAAACCAACATTCCATATCGAGTCCGATTACAAATGCGAGTCATGTGTAGAATCCAAACTTACAAGAGCATCGTTTAAATCAGTTGAACGAATAAGCGAACCCTTTGATTTAATTCATACCGATGTGTGTGATTTAAAAGTGGTTCCCACACGTGGAGGAAATAACTACTTTATCACGTTTATTGATGATTGTACCAAATATTGCTATGTGTATTTACTTAAGAGTAAAGATGAAGCAATAGAAAAGTTTATCTTGTACAAAAACGAAGTCGAGAATTAACTTAGAAGATAAAAGTTGTTAGAGTAATCAAGGAGGTGAATATGTTGCACCTTTTGCGGATTTATGCGCAAAAAGTGGCATTATATATGAATGTACACCTCCTTATTCTCCACAATCAAATGGCGTGGCGGAACGAAAGAACCGCACATTAAAAGAGATGATGAATGCCATGTTGATCAGTTCGGGAGTGAACCGAGAAATGTGGGGGGACGCCATTCTCTCAGCAAACTATCTTTTGAACAAGATACCATTAACAAATAAGGACGAAACTTCATATGAGTTATGGAGAGGGAGAAAGCCTTCATACAAATACTTGAAATTGTGGGGGTGCCTAGCAAAGGTGATTGTACCACCTCCTAAGGCTCTTAGGGAAGGACCCAAAACTGTTGATTGCATTTTCATAGGATATGCGAATCAAAGTAGTGCACATCATTTTCTTATACACGAGTCCAAGAATCCTGATGTACACAAACACACTATCATGGAGGCAACTCCTAACATTATCTCATATTTTGAAAATGTGTTTCCTATGCTAGGACAAACACACGCAACTTCTTCAACAACAGTTGATGAAGCAGGTCCAAGTTCATCTACATGGGTAGATGAAAGACATGAACGACCTGATGTTGAGGAGGGTGAACTTAGACGAAGTAAACGACAAAGGGTTGAAAAATATTTTGGTTCAGATTTCATGAGCTATATGGTTGAGGGTGAGCCCAATACCTACCGCGAGGCGGTTACCTCCACAGAAGGACCTCAATGGCAAGAAGCAATTAAAAAATTGAAATTGATTCTATATTGTAAAATCATACTTGGGAGTTAGTAGATCTTCCACCCGGTTGTAAAGCATTTGGATATCGTTGGATATTCAAAAGAAAGATGAAAGCGGACAGAAGTATTGATAAATACAAGGCGAGGTTAGTAATAAAAGGGTTAGACAAAAAGAAGGTCTAGACTACTTTGATACTTACTCGCCTGTGACACGAAAAACCTCTATACGATTGGTTCTTGAAATTGCGGCTCTAAGAAATTTGGAAGTTCACCAAATGGATGTAAAGACCGCATTTCTAAATGGCGATTTAGAAGAAGAAATTAACATGGAACAACCTAAGGGTTTTTCCGCCCCAGGGAAATAGGGCAAAGTAAGTAAACTTGTCAAGTCTTTGTATGGCTTGAAGCAAGCTCCAAAACAATGGCACCAAAAGTATGATCATGTCATGATTGACAATGGTTTCAAAAGAAATGAGTGTGATAAGTGTGTCAATTTTAAAGACACACCGATGGGTTATGTAATCTTATGTCTTTATGTAGATGATATGCTCACTATTGGGAGTGATGATAACATGATCAACTCAACTAAAGACATGTTGAAAACAAGATTTGACATGAAAGACATGGGCCTAGTGGATGTGATTCTTGGAGTAAAAATCACTAGAACCCAAAATGGTCTTGTATTGAGTCAACCTCACTACATAGACAAGATCCTTGGGAAATTCAATTCGGATGATACGACTATAGCTCGAACTCCAATTGATAACACCCAACGTCTAAGAAAAAATAGAGGTGAGAGTGTTGCTCAGTTAGAGTACTCAAGGATCATTGGTAGTCTCATGTATCTAATGACATGTACAAGACCTGACTTAGCATATGCTGTGAGCAGGCTAAGTAGATACACCAGTAATCTGAGTTCGGATCATTGGAAAGCTATCACAAGGGTTCTTAGATACATAAGATACACAAGAGACTATGGTTTACACTATACCCGTGATCCTGTAGTGATCGAAGGATACACTGATGCAAACTGGATATCGAATATAAAAGATCATAGATCGACAAGTGGATATGTGTTTACACTTGCGGGAGTAGCTATAGCTTGGAATTCATCCAAGCAAACTGTTATAGCTAGATCCACGATGGAATCTGAGTTCATCGCTTTGGATAGAAACGAGGAAGAGGCGGAGTGGCTACGTCAATTTGTGGAAGATATTCCAAGATGGCCAAAGCCTTTGTCGGCAATTTGCATACATTGTGACAATCAATTGGCGATTGTTAGAGCTCTAAGATTAATGTAAAATGGCGGATCAAGGTTAATCATAAACCCAGAGAGAGTCACTGTGGGGGGTGCCCCAAAATTAATAAGGGAGTTATATACTTCCTAGTCCATTCCAATCAGTGACATGAAGGAAGGTTAAGCATGTTAAGGTTAAGGATTTGAGTAAATCCAAATTAACCATGATACTTTTAATGATTCAAAGGAATCACCTATGTTAGAGAGAAGTGGGGTCGCTTCGAATGGATTTGTGGGGAGGCGCAAATCCTAGAGCTCTCGTAGAACCAAGAAAGTGTTCCACGACCATAAACGGACACAACCATGAGGACTTGACTAAACCAGGGAGAGTATTGTGTGAATGTATATTGTCGCCTACATAAATGGGGGATTGTTCAAAGACATCGCGCCAACAAGACCTTAGGAGGCTAAGTATGCTTCACAAAAGAAGGTTCAAAGGTTACACCTACCTATCTTGCAATACTCAACTGCTGAATGTGTATCGTTGAAACTTGATAGATGGATTTCTATTCAGGTGGGGGATTGTTGGAAATTTGTGAAAATAACAATTTTCACAAATATAGGAAATGCATTTTTCCTATTTTTGGACTAGAAATAAATATAAGAAACCGAGGGTTTTTTATATATTTATTTGTGGGTTTGTGTTCTATGTTGGAAGAGCTTCGCAACGTACTAAACCGCGTCCAAAACGGAGCTAAGATGAATGAGATATCGATGCTCAAAGTTTGGTGTTTGAAACATTGAATGCTGAAAATTGGGAAAGTGGAACCTTGTCCCACATAGGAGGAGAGATGAAACTTAAAGGGGTATTTAAGTGGGAACATTCCATCCTTATTGTTTCATGGAAGCACACACTAGTGTACTCGCGAAGAGTGCGGAGTATCCTAACTTGCACTCGCACATGCACACACGCGCGCACATGGCGTGGGCGATGGGCGCAATGTGGCGCTTTAA
The DNA here is from genome assembly GCA_030545235.1 of Helianthus tuberosus. NCBI lineage: Eukaryota > Viridiplantae > Streptophyta > Magnoliopsida > Asterales > Asteraceae > Helianthus > Helianthus tuberosus. The sequence goes on from CM060419.1 coordinate 137,778,754, forward strand.
TGGCGCACTTTGCACTTGAGAGTCGCCTTTGTAATTTTGACCATGTGCGCGTGGTGAAGCACAGGGGCTGCAAGGACCAGGTGACTGGTGACATGGCATGCAGGCGCACGGGTACTTGGCGCATGATGTGGCAGGTGAGCGCACCAAGGCATGGAGCATGACCAGGGTGGTCTGCGCTGGCGCATGGACACGGCGCACCAAAGTGAGCCAATACTGTGCGACTGTGTGGCGTGATCGTATAGGTTCACTAACCTAGTTTATAATTTACTGCTTTGTAATTCTGTTCTTGTTTTTCATTCTAATTCAGTTGTAACAAGTATTATAATTTACTGCTTTCCTTATTTCAATTTATAATTTATTTATTTTGCATGAACAGATTCCTACATAAACTAAGCTAAATCGCAGATTCTTAATTTGACAACGTTTAAAAAGTTGAGTTTTGTTACATTGGCCTAGTTTATTTAACAATTGTTCATAATTGCTAAAGATTCATCTTAGGCATTCGGAAAATGGTCATCGTAGGTGTATGTATAATTCTCTTAGAATGTTTTGAAATGATTATAAAACCATTCTAGCCTGGCATTAAACACGTACATTGTACGTGCATTCTAAATGTATTTAACATTGAGCTTATGTGACATCTTTGATGAATATCCTTATACGTGCATTCTAAAAGCATTTAACATTGAGCTTATGTGACATCTTTGATGAATCTCATTTCTCTCTACTATTTTCATAAGAGATATGGACATATGGTAGGTCATATGGAATTCTTCGTCTCAAATATCAACAACACAAATTCCTCATATTGGATGTTTTCACTCGCTTTACCAAAAACAAATACTTGAACTCCGCATAGGCAAGTAGATCGATTTGGTTGGCATGAGAGATCAAATGTTATATAAAATGCTACACAAACCTTATGAAAGTTTTCCAACGATGATATTATAAGTTGGTAACCAATATTCATATAATATGATAAAATTTTAACAAATATGATTAAAGTGTAAACTACAATTTGCCTTTCTATGGTTTGGGTTACTTTTCACTTTGTCTCCTTATTTCAAAAACTTGTGGTTTCAAAAAGAGAATACTCTGTTAAATAGGTGTGACGCCGTAAGGGCATTATTGTACTTTCATTATCAAATTGCAAGGAAAGAAAAGTTTCATGACGCGGTACAATTTTTTTTTGAAATAAAAAAGGAAAAGTAAAAAATGACCCAAACCACGAGAGACGAATTGTAGTTTACTCATGATTAAATTTTAACAAAATAACGTACCATATCCAATATTCATATAATTTACCAGTGACCAATATTATGCTTCTAGCTACTTCTCTCGCTAAAAGTGAAAACATGTCTTATTTTCTGTTGAAATCAGGGATGGCAATGGGTCGAGTAGTGACGTGCTGTCATAGTCACACACAAATTTAATCCAATTACTACTAATAGATAGCGGTAATTGGGTATCGAACACAGGGAGTTTGTGGAAAATGTGTTGATTATATAGCCTTGTAAATTAACTACAATTAATCTAATGTGCAGAAATTAAAATCAAGAGTTTGGATTGTTTGATTTAAAAACTAAGTTAACAACTAATTGCTAATCAAAATTGGATTGTAATTCAGATTATGAGAGAATGACCATCTTAGATTTCGGTTTCTTTTAACACTTGTGCAAAATTCCAACTAGAAAGAGTTATATAGACATAACTCATGCATAAACATTTGTTGTGATAAAAAGGGAACAAAGTACTCGGATTATATTAACGCGAGGTTGTTTCCCGATGATCAGTTAATCAATATCCAACCCTAACCCTTCCCGTGATATCTCGATTGTCAAACACCAAGAACGTACGATTTAGACTAGAATTGAAACATAAATTAACAAGCTACAATCAAATATTCATACACCATGATAATCATAGCAAACATACCAAGTTATCATTCTAGAAATAGAGGAAAAACACACAAGAGTCATAGATAAACCTTCACCTAAGATGATCACCGAAAGCTTAGCCGGACATTGCTTGGTGGATCATCATAACATCAAGTGTATAGTTCATACGAATCGAAAGACAAAACGGAATGTTAGAAAATGTTCACAAACACTATCCAAAGCCAAAATTCGCCCACAAACTGCAGAGAAACGTCTCCAATGATGAATAATGTGAAAAAACAATTGAAAACTGTTTTAATAGGGCAGTTACGTTTTTTCTCGCTGACTCTACCGTAATTTACGATACCTACCGTAAATTACGGTAGACTTTATATCGATACGATGCATTGCTACTGCCTTACGGTAGAGTTCTGGAAGGTTTCAGGGGCTACCGTAAATTACAGTAGCCACCGTAATTTACGGTGGGCCCCTGGGTCTTCTGTTTTGTTTCTTATTTCCATCCTCTTGTGACCCGTTCTACTCCCTTCCATCCGCAACAACGTTATCTCACACTTTAAGCTCCAAAACGCACCTGAAACATGAGCAACTGTAGTCATCTAATTCAAGATAATTACGCGATCAAATGAGGGATTAACACATCTTTTAACACCATAAAGGGTTGTCCTATGGACCACCCATCACATCCCCACACTTAACCGTTGCTTATCCCACGCAACCCATCAAAACCATTTTCAAAATACAAGCAATCAACATAAATCAAGCATAAACATGTTATCTTCTTACTAACCCTTCTTAACACCCCAAACAACGCACCCCTCGCTATATCTCTCCTCTCGGCAACAAGTAAGCACTAGCAAATAGAAGCTAGACACACAAAAGGAAAACGGGTGATTTCATAAGTATATGCTTGTACCTAAATCGGTCCTCCTCCTAACAAGTGCCAAACATGAATGCAAATCAAAGGGGCTTTAAGGTTGTAACATGGCTAGGTGTACGGGTAGGAAATGGAATATATATGTAGTAGCGAAGGACTTTACCCGGTCTTTTTATTACACAATAAACAAAATAAAACATAAATACTATATACAGGACAACTCACACATCATTCTTTTTCATTTTTTTTCATTGCTTTTTTTAGCATAGAGAGACATTCACATAACATATCTAAACACAACTAAAGCAACTACTAACACTATAAGACCGGGTTAAGTCGGTAAATTTTTGGGGAACTAGCTAAGGGGGAACAAATGATCGGCTTTAAGGCACAAAATGGGCAACTAAATGTCCAAACCCCCGCCCCTCTCACTACCAAGCTCATATATATAATTTATGAGGTCCAACCCCCCAAATACCACACTCGCACACACTATGATGAGGCTGCCTACATGCCCTTATCCTTTCTACATTCATGTCCAACTAAGGCCTCGAACCGTATTCAAGCACAAGTTCTAATGCACCCCCACCCGTTGCCACTCTCATCAAAGACAAGCATTATTTATATACAAGTGTGGCTTCAACTCTCACCAAGAATAAAGGTAATTAAGGGTTGCCGGTGCAGTCAAAGGTGTTCAAATTCTCACAATGTTTTGCTTGATTTAAAATTTTTTAAAAACCTCAAGATTTTCCCCCATCCCCACACTTGGGATACATTGACCCCAATGTATGGTTTTGGGAAGAATTGATCGCTAAAACCCTTCAACATCAACAAAAGTTTTAAATCTCAAACCCCAAATTTCTTTTTGGTCTTTTTCATTTTATATTTTTTTAAAAACATAACACCACCAACGCGCACAACCTAACACATCAAACATCTAAACACCACCTATCCACCCAACCATAAACATAACAAACAAATATATTTACAAAGATATACAAGAACGGAAGGAGCACAACCTGACTAGTAGTATCGCAGCTGAGGAGACCCGAAAATGGACAACATCATATCATTCCACTCTCCGAAAGCAAACGCGCCGCTACCACTTCCACTTCCGCCTTGTTGTGAAGCTCCATGTTGTTGGTCTTGATGAGGGTCCATCAATTGCGAATGATGGAGCGGTGGTGTCGGATACGAAACACTATCATCGTAAGGTGGTAGAGACGCATAATCCACCGGAGGTGGATCCACAACCACGGGTCGCCCCGCATGCCAATCCGCATGGATCCGCCGAGCTTGATTATCATTGTACCAGTTCTTCATCTCTAGCTCATGGGAGTAAGCATGTGTGTGGTTCCACGACTCTTGTCGGTCAAAGTTGTGTTTCAATGCCCGCTCCATGCTAGCACCCATCCACGTTTGGTGATCAAAGAAGGTGCGTTCAGACCCCGACCATGTGTCAAAAACCGATGCCGGTGGACGCTGGTTTTCGGTGATTTCTTGCATTGTTCCATCATATGCCCAATTCGGCTCGTACGAACGCTCCATATAGTCAAAGAAATCACCACCATATCCCCGACTTGGGCTCCCTTGGCCCACATCCATATGCTCACCATGCGGCTCATCCGCATAATCTTCATCCCCACTCGGGGGTTCATCTTCACTCTCGGGCTCGTCTGCTTCGCCCGGTAGTAGTGCCCTTGCATCGACTTTCAAAGCTCTCCATCTTTGACCTTCCGATTTGAGCTTGTGGTATCTTTCCGACTCATCGTAGGTCCATCCAACACACATCCTCCTTATATCAAACAGTTTATGCCTTTTCGCTGCCCCCTTGTCTTCTGATGTGATAGCCTTGAACTGTTTCAACAATCCCGTAATAATCCGACAATACGGAATGATGCTCCTCCCCACTTTGTTTCGGCATATCCAAAGATGATTCATTATCAAATACCGTATCGGAAAACGGGGAGACCCATGGAGCAACGAGTAAAGAACGGGTATCTCCGGGTACCTCACCTCTTGTTTATCACCTCTTCTTGGTATCACGTTCAAGATACAAATAGTGAGTAGCAATTTTGCCTCAATCTTCAAATTTCTTCTATACAATGTGCCACTAAAAGTACCCGGTAGGAACAAAGCCGCTAACATGTCATTCCACCTCGGATGGGCCTCCGGTTTAATGAGCAAATCATCAAGACTCGGGATTATATAATCACGAGCAGGCAAACTGTCGTATTTCACCAATTTCCACAATGTATCAAACGACATTTCCACCTTTATCCCATTAACCGTGCCCGTCAACTTCATCTGCGACGGCCTATCATACTTTTTGCATTTCAAAGTAGCCATCTACTCCTGAATCTCGCTCATGAACAAATTCTTATTGTCTTTGTCATAGCAACTAAGTGCTGCCTCCCAACCCAAGGCGCGAAACTGAGCAAATACATTAAACGGCCCGAACTCTACTTCTCGAACATCTCTTTCACAAATAAAGGCAGCAACTTTTTGTTTTAACTTGTTCATTCGATCGTTGAATAATGTCAGCTGCCATTCTTCCGGCTGATCGTCTAACGGACCCGCTTCCCACTTTGGCTTGTCAGTCGGGTCCAACTCCATCATTTATTCCTCTTCACTTTCACTGTCATCATCTCTACCCAAATATCTTCGCTTCTTCGGCTGTTGTTCAGGTACTTTACCTTTGCCTTTTGAAGAAGAACTAGCTCCTGCTTTTTCTTTAGTTCTTACCATTTTCCTACACACATTACAAGCACAAGCAAAGCAACCAAACACAAAAATCAGCCCCTTTTTTCACCAAAAATCCCCATACTTGCTTGTTACTATGGTTGTAAATGCTAGTGAACACAAAATTTCATAAGTCATTTTCACAAAAATTGGGCATGATGCCTCTACAATGTAGAGGTTCCCAAAAGTTCACAACTTTAACATCAATCCATCTACAACCATAACAATGCTCCAAGTAACAAATTTTCATGATGAAAACTAAGAACAAGCAAGTGTCTGTGAACTAGTAACAATAATAACCTTCGTCTTCACAATGCATCATCAAAAATAAAACATAAACCTCACATACCTTGGATTGAAGATGCTAGAACACAAGAAAATCAAAAACTTCAAAACCCCCAAAAATTTTCGGCCCTAGGGTTTATCAATCGGATAAGAAAACGAGTTTTTCTTGCAAATCTTTTTGCAAAATCAGCAAGTACGTGAAATTTCAGTCAAGATAGACCCAAAATTCACTTGATTTGGCCAAGAATTGAAGAAGATATGGAGATTTGAAGGTTAGAAGGTTGTGGGGTTTGTATGAGATCTTGTGGGGTTGAATGAAAGAGATAGGTGATGTTTGTGGAGGAGAAAAAGTGGAGAAAACGAGTGGTCAGGGGTGTATTCACGTGATGCATTATTATTATTATTATTATTATTATTTTTATGTAACTGCCGACCTGCAGCGTCCCTTTGATAGCCAGAGGCTACCGTAAATTACGGTAGCCACCGTAAATTACGGTGGACCTCTGGCACAAAAAACCACCGTAAGGCAGTAGCCTTTTACCGTAAGTCCAAAAATTTCCCAGGCCTACCGTAAATTACGGTAGGTTCTGGCATGGTTGTAAAACAAGGTCTCGGAAGCCGAGTACACCCCGAGTACTCGCTACAAGGTAGGTTGCCGAGGCACGAGTAGTCTTCCTCTAGGCCAATTACTCCCCGAGTACTCTCCGCCTAGACCGAGTACTTCCCGAGTACACCCGACTCCGACTAGGAAGCGCCTAGCGACTTTTGCAACCATGGGTTCTGGGCACTTTCACTTCTCCAAAAACTCAATTTTTAGGTGTTTTTTTAAATTTTTTTTATTTTTCAAAAACATGGAAAATTACCCTACCCCCTTGAAAAATCCCGTGTTGGCCTCAACACGATGCTAGAACTATTCGTAACCCGAACGTCCCCACACTTTTTTCAAACACGAGCTTCAAGCGAATACGGTAAATGTGCAAACTAAACAAAACAACAAAATAAAATGCTAACTATGTACACTACCAAACCTGGGCTTCTCATGGTTGTTCATCATCTACCGGGCGTAGAATGTAGCCCGCTTTGTCAAGCTCCAAGTTGTTGATATTGTTTCCTTCCAAGTATGGCTTTAACCGATGTCCATTCACCGTTTGTTGTTTGTTGGTTTGCTCATCTTGAATATCCATGTCACCAAATTTACCGACTCGTCGAACGACATGTGGGCCCATCCATTTGCTTTTTAGTTTGCCCACAAACATTTTTAACCGCGAGTTGTACAACCATACCTTTTGACGCACTTCAAAGGTCTTCTTTCTCAACTTTGCATCATGGACCTTTTTAAGCTTATCTTTGTAAGCCGATGCACATTTGTAAGCCTCGTCTCTAATCTCCTCTATTTCACTTAGTTGCAACTTCCGCATCTTCCCCGCTTCATCATAGTCCGCATTCACCGTCTTGATTGCCCAATGCGCCCGATGAGCTAACTCCATTGGCAAGTGACAACCCTTTCCATACACCATCCGATAAGGTGTTGTGCCAATTAGAGTTTTGTAGGCCATCCGGTATGCCCACAACACATCATCTAATTTGCTCGACCAATCCTTCATATCTGTTCAAACCGTCTTCATAAGAATCTCTTTAATTTGACGGTTGGACACTTCGACTTGTCCACTAGTTTGCGGATGGTAAGGTGTAGCAATCTGGTGGTTCACGCTATCCCGCTTCAACGGTTTTCCAAAATTAAAGTTCTTGAAATGCGACCCACCATCACTAATGATAACTCTCGGAATAGCAAAATGGGCAAATGTCACACCCCGACTTTCCACGTGTCACCGGTGGGCCCGGTGGGGAATATCGTGACGTAGTTGATATCATCATAGTCAAACAACACAATATATAAATGCACAGCGGAAGCAAAAGATAAATGTATTACAATCCGAATATAAAGTAATATCCAGTATTACAACGGAAAGTAAAGGATCCACAGGCGGATCTTAAAAACATAAATTCTATTCAACAGACTTTAGACGCCTAGAACTTGCAAGATTCCTTATTAACGTCCTGAGCAGCTTCCAGCCTATTACGTACTTGTACCTGTCACTTAGACTTTTGAAAATACGTCAGTTTTCACTGGTAAATACACTCAACCGACTCTTTTGAAAAGAGTTTAAGAAAATTGATTTAGATGCACCAGGCACAAAACATTTTGACACATTGATTAAAATGCACAAGGCAAAATTAATCTTTTTTACTTGATTAAAATGCACAGAGACAAAATTAATCTTTTATGCTTTGGGACAAACTATATCTCATGTTATCAGTTTTACATAACTTGCTCTACATACGGGGCCCGGATCTATGCCGGTTCATGATTTACCGACACACCACTATTCCCTTATTGGGAATCCCTTATTGGGTATAATTAATTAATAAGCATATAGCATCTGTCAGGTGTATGCCTACACCCCGTGCTTAAGTCGTGGCCATTGCAATTAATGAGTCAAGGATATCCAGGACACGGTCGCATTAATCCCCAATGTTTCAGTCAAGCAATACGAATTAAAAACAGGTTATTTGGATTTCCCGACTTATTGGTCTTTGAATCCCATACCTGACCATGCGGTATTTATATTACCGTATCCCAAGCCCGTAATAGGGAAAATAAGTTAAGAGTATTTACCTGAGCTAGCTCCTGTCTTAAATAGCAAGAATTATAATAACTCAGCCGTATTCACTTAAGTAAGCGTAGGTACAATTTAATTAAGCCTAAGCTTAGACCGGTTAGTCTTAAAGAAATATACGGTTCAAACGCACAATTAGACGAAGACCGGAATAGAATGTGATTTAGACCCAACAAGTTTGGAGACTTGCTTAATATGGGTATTTCATACACATTCTGGATTTTGAGATAAAACCGATAAGGTTTGACCCGTTTAGGCTAGTTTATGTAAACTAGTCACATAAACCGAACCGAACGCGTAATAAGCGTAACGGGTAATAATGAGAGCCATTTACAGGTTTCCTAAGTTAATATGCTCCAAATATGTTGTGACATCAGTAAGATGTCTTTTATTATGCTCGTAACGAATTTAAACACAAACTATGCCCCGTAGGGGTAGTTTGGTCATTTAAAAGGTTATAAAAGAGTTTAAGTATTTACCTGAGTTACAGGTCTAATATAATCAGAAAAAATACTTAGTTTACTAAGTTATAATAGTAGGGTAAAGTATATATGTGAAATTTATCAAATATAACCAAACTATGCACCGTAGGGGCATTTTGGTAATTTCACATAAGCTGTAAAGCTCAAAACTGAAGTCTGAGTTAAACAACTTTTGCTTACTATTAAAATATTATAATTTGCCCCAAATATCAGTAGGTATCAACCCTTGTATGTTTAAAATAGTTCTAGTACATACTATGCGTAAAAAACGCTTAAAAAGGCGATTAGAGGTCATTTCCGGGTTTGATACATAAATCTGATATTTTTATATTTCCAGAAGGCTTAAAATAATTTATTTATCATATGTGATCAGTAGCAAAAGGTTTGGAGTCGTTTTGATATGTAAAACTCATTTTATAGCCCGTAAGGGCAAAACCGACAATTACCGGATTAAGCCTACGACTATGAGTTATGCTCAGCCTAAAATTAATTAAAAATCTTTAAAAATCCCAAAATAATATATTACATCAGTGGGTAATAAGTTTGATATCAAAAAGTAGGCTTAACTAGGCTATACGCTAATTACGCCGTTTTATTAACATAAAGCTTTCATTTTACGCTAATGAGCATATCTCTTAACCTACACCTCAAACTGATGTCAAATTTTGTATGCAAGTTTAAATATCAGTAGGTAAGGTTTCTGCTCTTTTACATTTCCAAAAATCACGTTTTAAAGTGAAAAGGGCATAATGGTCAACATATGGGCAATTAACGGAATCATGCGTATTAATCGGTTAACTAATGAACCATGGTGTATAATCACAGAGGGTTATACTAGCATATAACCTGGTCCAAATGAAGCTCTTAGGTATTTCTAAAACATACCATAAAGGGTCAGAACTGAAAGTCAAAGTATAAGTCAAACTATGCGACTTTCGGTTCCGAACCGGGTCTAAACAGGAAAGTGTCGGGTTGAACATGTTTAGACATGTCCTTACACTAATTACCAAGTTATATCAATGATCAAACAGGTTATAAGTGTTCTACATTGTTAATTATGCATAAATTAGAATTTAAGCATCCTGTAGACTTTTTAATAACACTGGACCATCAGTGATTAATCTTAAAGTCAGTGACCATCAGTGATTAATACCAACTTATAACTACTTTTGATTCGACTAATCACTGGACCATCAGTGATTAATCTTAAAGTCAACCGTTAATTACGACGGTTTGACTTTTAAGCTAATACTAAGCTAAGACTTAATTAAGAAAGGATTAGTAAACTTACTGAAGTCCTATGCTTAATTAGGAAGGTCTTGTGTCTGCTCTTAAGCTCCCAAAGGCTACAGAATTGCACAAGAAGTGAATGATCAAATGGTTGCAACTTCATGGCCTTATATAGTGAATTTTGATCCACAAAATGTTGACATGTAAGTCTACCAATGACCACAACTCTTCAACAAGTGTCCCTAAGTGCTAAAAATCAGTTTAGGTGGCCTTTGGAAGTGTGAAAGGGCGATACTTGACGTTTGAATGGGCTGAACAGGAAAAATAAATGAGTTTCTGCATATGGGCAAGCTTACGGACTGTAAGGTCAGTAATGTTGAGGTCCGTAAGGACCTTATCATTCAACCAAAGTTTCATTTGTTGACAGTTTTAGTCCCTGTACCTCCAAATGCCATTTCCGACTCATCTAAGGCCCGTTAAACCATTTTTAAGGCTCTACAATGATGCCTAAGTAAGGGGAACATGAAACATGCTTAAAAATATGCCGGATGTCGGTTCGTTTGGTCGTACGGTCACGTTGTTCGGCTAATTACGACGAAACACGGACGGACGCGAAAAACAATCCAAACGACGCGACGAATGGAATTTTATTAAGCCAAACACTATAATAAAATATTTTAGTGCTTACATAAATTTTTGGGTGTCCGGGAATATCCAGAATGTGAGATATGCGCGTAAACGCAAACTTGTGCGCTTTTTGACACTTTTAGTCCCTGCATGACTTAAAAGTTTATTTTTGCGCACTAAACACCTCAAAGCCTATATCTAAGCTATGAGAAGGATAATTAAGGTATGTATAACTCATGTTCATATTCCGGGAGGTCCGATAACATACGAATCGGTATACTTTAGCAGTTTGACGCTTTAGGTCCTTCTAATGCGCAAACTTGCGTAACTTATCATTTAATAGCATTGAAGCCTCATCTAATTCATATTAGGCATTCTTGAAAGTATTATTAAACATCATAATGCTTTGGGTTTGATAGAAGGTCATTCAGAGGTATAATTAAACATATTGACACTTCTAGTCCCTTATACTTGCAAAGTTGCGCGTAACTTCACTTTTAGGCATAAAAGCCTTGGTTTGCCAATGATTGGCATTCCCGAGAGTATAATCAAATATCATGAGGCTCTCGGTTTGTTAAAAGGTCACTCAGAGGTAAGAATTAACATGTTGACGCTTTTAACCCTTTATTGCGCAAACTTTCAATTAATCACATAAACGGCTACACTTGATTAACAAGTGGCTCATCTGTGAATATAAAACCGTAAAAGGTTAACTAGGAACTTATTTTTGGTATGATAATACTTCCAGTTCTTTCATAGTCAAAGTTTTCGATTTTTCGTAAAATTAGTCCTTTGAATCCAATGTTTGACTTCATTAGGGTTTATTACACGTGTCAATACTTCATTGGACGTGATTTTAGGAGGTGTTACATCCTCACCCCCTTAAAAGAAATCTCGACCTCGAGATTTGCTAGAATGATGGAAGTGTTTTCTGAAGTAGCATGGACTTAACTTCCATAGTATATTTGGGCCTCTAAGGGTATCCCAGTTGACCTATACCATAGGTACATACTCCATTTCGGAGCTTCTTAACCTGTCGATTTTTAGACTAAACAGGTTTATTGCCTAATCGTAAAGTTTCATTTGTCTGCCTATCATTACGTGATAATGTTTTGCGGTTATTGGCGAAACACATCCTTTGGTTACTAGTGTGTAATGTATTGCGAGCTCCGCCAAGCTCCTTAAATAGGTTTTAGCTTATAAGCTACTTGATCTTGATACATTCGATTTCCTTCGAATGATTCTATATATTCAGAGCTTAACTAGCCTGATAATTTAACAAATTTGGCACACAGAGAGGACAGAGATGTCTGTACACTTAGGCTTTGGTTCATCTATTGATGTCGGTGTCAGATAAATGACACCTTCTCTTTACAAATTGCTAGGATGTCCTAAGTAGAGATACTTATAAGGACATTTTATATTGGATATCTTCTTTGAATACTATTAGTCGACTTTAGCACAATATGACCATTGGGATATCTCAGGGGTTCCATGCATTAAACCTCCATACTGATCAGGCATGGAAGCAATCTATGGGACACACTAGGATACGCCAATCCTCATATGGCACTTTTATCAAACATAGTTTGGCATTCGCAGGCGATAGAAAAACAATGAGAAAAATAATTAAAATAACATATGTTGTCGTACTCTATGCGAAGAAAGAGTACTCTTATATTTTTCGGAAGGATTCCTTGCCGATACTAGAAGAATCGGTTACTATGGTTTCCTTGGTAAGTTATACCTTGTGGATAATATAAAAGTTTGCTAAGCTTATGGTTTATGAAGATTTATTATTGCCTGTACTAAATCAGGACACTTAGCAGAAATTATCATTGGTAAATGATAAGGATTGTACTTGATGACTTCGTGAACTGCCTCTTGGCATTCATCAGGTGAGTTCAGGCATTTCTTCCTTTAGCCTTTCCAGGCTTAGCTGCACCTTCCTTGGCAGCTTTATGAAATCTAGTTCTGATGCGGCCTTGCTCACCACAGCCATGGTAGACTGCATTCTTATTAGATCAAGAGTTTTAAGGCTTGAACATAGTTCTTCACCTTTGGACAGGGAGTCATAGACTACAACTGTCATCGTCTTGAAAGGCGATTCTCTTGACAGAAAGGTAAACCAATTAACATCACTAATGGATGTCTATCTATAATTTTCGTATCAAATGATATTAGTCATGATCACATCGATGATATTGACTATTAGGTTTGGGTATAATCCCATCATTTTGAATAGGGGATCATAAAGATCACCACTATTTTGTCTTATCGACAATAGAGTAAAATATAGTCCGTAGGCAATTCATCACTAGGGATGTCAATATTATAAATTTATGATCATCATACCGATGATGCTAGTCAGGATCGCAATGATCATATAGACTATTAGGCTTGAGCGCAGCTCACTACCTTAAACAGGGGATCATAGAGATCGTAATGGTTGTGTCACAATTGGACAATATAATATGGCCCGTAGGCGAAACATCACTAATGGATGTTTACTATGGATTCATCATTTTAGATGATATAAGTCAGGATTGCATTAATCATATTGACTATTCGGTTTGAGCATAGCTCACCGCCTTAGACAAGGAATCATAAAGATCACAATGTCAATGTCCCAAATGGATAATTTATTAAAGCCCGTAGGCAAAACATCTTTTCTTGACAGGGAGTTGTAAGCTACCACTGTCATTAGTCTCGGAGGACGTTAATTATAGCCCGTAGGCATTTCCCTCCTAAGGGATATTTATGTTATGATCATCTTTTCAGATGATATTAGTCGAGATCGTTTGGATCATACCGACTATTATGCTTGGACATGGTCCAACATTTTTAGGCAGGAGGTCAAGGACCACCACTGTCGTTGTCTTATCGGACAACAAGTTTAGCCCGTAGGCACTTCATCACTCACGGATGTTTATAATATGATCATCTTATAAGATGATATAAGCCATGATTTCTAGATCATAAGGCAAATTAGGAAATTAAAAATTTTCCAATATAGGGATGACTGTTGTGATTTTATCGAATCACATTTATCAGGAGTGCTAACACGTTCTTAGGTGTTAACAAGGATCTGAATCCCTTGAGTAGGTTTCACCATCTTGGCCGCGTAGGCTAGGTTTCACCTTTAAGATTCTTTTTAAAATGCATACTGGCAGGGAAGGAAGGATATTTATTTTATTCAGGATTTTTATCATAAATCCTAATTTATAAGTTAGTATTAGCACAAATGGCCTAGTCGCATAGACAAGTTTAATTTATAAGCCATGATTTCAGAGAATCGAGGCATTGAGGTTTTAATAATAGCACAAATGGCCTAGTCACGTAGACAAGTTTAATTTATAAGCCATGATTTCAGAGAATCGAGGCATTATAATTTATCCTAGTTATAAAACATTACGGATATTAAGGTGGCACAAAGGCCTAGTCACATGGACACTTTTAAATTATAAGCTATGATTTCAGAGAATCAGAGCATGAAGGTATTCTGGCACAATAGGCCTAGTCACAAGGACATTTATAAATTATAAGCTAGGATTTCAGAGAATCAAAGCCTTGAGGTTTGAACCTAGTTCATTACCTTTTTCTGACAGGGAGTCATAGCTACCACTGTATCTTGGCTCATGTAGAAATGAGCAAGGCCCGTAGGCACTATATTACCACGTATGGTTAAAATATGATCATCTTAATTGATGATGTAAACCCAGGATTCAGAGATCATTAAACTGGGTTAGGAATCTTTTGAATAGGTTTTACCGTCTTGGCCATGTCTGCAATGACATTTAGGCTAGGTTTTACCATCTTGGCCACGTCTGCATTGACATTTAGGCTAGGTTTTACCATCTTGGCCATGTCAGCATTGACATTTAGGCTAGGTTTTACCTTTAAGATTCTTTTTAATAATTAACGCAGAACAATTTCCAAATTGAAATGTTAATAAGGATCTGAATCTAAATTGAGGAACTGCCATCTTGGCCGGTCTTAATATGACCCGAAGCTAGGTCTTGTCCTTTTAGATTTTGCCATTTTTTTTATAATGGTAGATCTTGAAAAAGGAATGTTAATAAGGATCTGAATCTAAATTGAGGAACTGCCATCTTGGCCGGTCTTAATATGACCCGAAGCTAGGTCTTGTCCTTTTAGATTTTGCCATTTTATTATAATGGTAGATCTTATAAAAAGAATGTTATCTTTCATTTATTTCATATTTCATGTTTAGAATGAAAGTTTAAACTTAATCATTCCACTATATAAAAATAAAAGTATAAAGTTGCCCTAAGCGGGAGTTGAAAGGAATAATGTTGTCCTTGTAGGGACTGAAAGATAATTATGTCCTTATAAGGACTTATTAAGGAAACGATCTTCAGCAAGAGGAGTTTCTTCTTCATTCATTTCCTGAATGCTTTCTCCTTGGTTGCACGTTTCATCCTGGTCGCGGTACGAAGCTCAGCATTTCAGGGCTCCGAATGTGGAGAATTCTTATTGCAGCTTCTTCGCTTGGCGACGCATCCAATATAAAAAATTTGGAAGCAAAATTTTTCAGATTAGGATTGAGAATAATCCTATGTTAAGTCTAGACTCAGAAGGTCAAGGAATGTGCTACTATGTCATTGAGATTAAACACCAAAAAGGCTAGTGTTTAATTCACTCAATGTTGGCTCTGATACCAACCTGACACACCCCGACTTTCCACGTGTCACCGGTGGGCCCGGTGGGGAATATCATGACGTAGTTGATATCATCATAGTCAAACAACACAATATATAAATGCACAGCGGAAGCAAAAGATAAATGTATTACAATCCGAATATAAAGTAATATCCAGTATTACAACGGAAAGTAAAGGATCCACAGGCGGATCTTAAAAACATAAATTCTATTCAACAGACTTTAGACGCCTAGAACTTGCAAGATTCCTTATTAACGTCCTGAGCAGCTTCCAGCCTATTACGTACTTGTACATGTCACTTAGAATTTTGAAAATACGTCAGTTTTCACTGGTAAATACACTCAACCGACTCTTTTGAAAAGAGTTTAAGAAAATTGATTTAGATGCACCAGGCACAAAACATTTTGACACATTGATTAAAATGCACAAGGCAAAATTAATCTTTTATACTTGATTAAAATACACAGAGACAAAATTAATCTTTTATACTTGATTAAAATGCACAGAGGCAAAATTAATCTTTTATGCTTTGGGACAAACTATATCTCATGTTATCAGTTTTACATAACTTGCTCTACATACGGGGCCCGGATCTATGCCGGTTCATGATTAACCGACACACCACTATTCCCTTATTGGGAATCCCTTATTGGGTATAATTAATTAATAAGCATATAGCATCTGTCAGGTGTATGCCTACACCCCGTGCTTAAGTCGTGGCCATTGCAATTAATGAGTCAAGGATATCCAGGACACGGTCGCATTAATCCCCAATGTTTCAGTCAAGCAATACGAATTAAAAACAGGTTATTTGGATTTCCCGACTTATTGGTCTTTGAATCCCATACCTGACCATGCGGTATTTATATTACCGTATCCCAAGCCCGTAATAGGGAAAATAAGTTAAGAGTATTTACCTGAGCTAGCTCCTGTCTTAAATAGCAAGAATTATAATAACTCAGCCGTATTCACTTAAGTAAGCGTAGGTACAATTTACCGGAAGGCTCTAGTCTGGAATTATGGTATAAATAACCAATTAGAATGCTAACGGGTCTTTAATTAAGCCTAAGCTTAGACCGGTTAGTCTTAAAGAAATATACGGTTCAAACGCACGATTAGGCGAAGACCGGAATAGAATGTGATTTAGACCCAACAAGTTTGGATACTTTCTTAATATGGGTATTTCATACACATTCTGGATTTTGACATAAAACCGATAAGGTTTGACCCGTTTAGGCTAGTTTATGTAAACTAGTTACATAAACCGAACCGAACACGTAATAAGCGTAACGGGTAATAATGAGAGCCATTTACAGGTTTCCTAAGTTAATATGCTCCAAATATGTTGTGACATCAGTAAGATGTCTTTTATTATGCCCATAACGAATTTAAACACAAACTATGCCCCGTAGGGGTAGTTTGGTCATTTAAAAGGTTATAAAAGAGTTTAAGTATTTACCTGAGTTACAGGTCTGATATAATCAGAAAAAATACTTAGTTTACTAAGTTATAATAGTAGGGTAAAGTATATATGTGAAATTTATCAAATATAACCAAAATATGCACCGTAGGGGCATTTTGGTAATTTCACATAAGCCGTAAAGCTCAAAACTGAAGTCTGAGTTAAACAACTTTTGCTTACTATTAAAATATTATAATTTATCCCAAATATCAGTAGGTATCAACCCTTGTATGTTTAAAATAGTTCTAGTACATACTATGCGTAAAAAACGCTTAAAAAGGCGATTAGAGGTCATTTCCGGGTTTGATACATAAATCTGATATTTTTATATTTCCAGAAGGCTTAAAATAATTTATTTATCATATGTGATCAGTAGCAAAAGGTTTGGAGTCGTTTTGATATGTAAAACTCATTTTATAGCCCGTAAGGGCAAAACCGACAATTACCAGATTAAGCCTACGACTATGAGTTATGCTCAGCCTAAAATTAATTAAAAATCTTTAAAAATCCCAAAATAATATATTACATCAGTGGGTAATAAGTTTGATATCAAAAAGTAGGCTTAACTAGGCTATACGCTAATTACGCCGTTTTATTAACATAAAGCTTTCATTTTACGCTAATGAGCATATCTCTTAACCTACACCTCAAACTGATGTCAAATTTTGTATGCAAGTTTAAATATCAGTAGGTAAGGTTTCTGCTCTTTTACATTTCCAAAAATCACGTTTTAAAGTGAAAAGGGCATAATGGTCAACATATGGGCAATTAACGGAATCATGCGTATTAATCGGTTAACTAATGAACCATGGTGTATAATCACAAAGGGTTATACTAGCATATAACCTGGTCCAAATGAAGCTCTTAGGTATTTCTAAAACATACCATCAAAGGTCAGAACTGAAAGTCAAAGTATAAGTCAAACTATGCGACTTTCGGTTCCGAACCGGGTCTAAACAGGAAAGTGTCGGGTTGAACATGTTTAGACATGTCCTTACACTAATTACCAAGTTATATCAATGATCAAACAGGTTATAAGTGTTCTACATTGTTAATTATGCATAAATTAGAATTTAAGCATCCTGTTGACTTTTTAATAACAAGTTTGACCCGACATTTGACCTAGTTAGAGTGGGAATCAGGGGGAACCCTTTTGAGTTTTTATTACCCACATAAATACCAACTTATAACTACTTTTGATTCGACTAATCACTGGACCATCAGTGATTAATCTTAAAGTCAACCATTAATTACGACGGTTTGACTTTTAAGCTAAAACTTAATTAAGAAAGGATTAGTAAACTTACTGAAGTCCTATGCTTAATTAGGAAGGTCTTGTGTCTGCTCTTAAGCTCCCAAAGGCTCCAGAATTGCACAAGAAGTGAATGATCAAATGGTTGCAACTTCATGGCCTTATATAGTGAATTTTGATCCACAAAATGTTGACATGTAAGTCTACCAATGACCACAACTCTTCAATAAGTGTCCCTAAGTGCTAAAAATCAGTTTAGGCGGCCTTTGGAAGTGTTAAAGGGCGATACTTGACGTTTGAATGGGCTGAACAGGAAAAATAAACGAGTTTCTGCATCTGGGCAAGCTTACGGACCGTAAGGTCAGTAATGTTGAGGTCCGTAAGGACCTTATTAGGCAACCAAAGTTTCATTTGTTGACAGTTTTAGTCCCTGTACCTCCAAATGCCATTTCTGACTCATCTAAGGCCCGTTAAACCATTTTTAAGGCTCTACAATGATGCCTAAGTAAGGGGAACATGAAACATGCTCAAAAATATGCCGGATGTCGGTTCGTTTGGTCGTACGGTCACGTTGTTCGGCTAATTACGACGAAACACGGACGGACGCGAAAAACAATCCAAACGACGCGACGAATGGAATTTTATTAAGCCAAACACTATAATAAAATATTTTAGTGCTTACATAAATTTTTGGGTGTCCGGGAATATCCAGAATGTGAGATATGCGCGTAAACGCAAACTTGTGCGCTTTTTGACACTTTTAGTCCCTGCATGACTTAAAAGTTTATTTTTGCGCACTAAACACCTCAAAGCCTATATCTAAGCTATGAGAAGGATAATTAAGGTATGTATAACTCATGGTCATATTCCGGGATGTCCGATAACGTACGAATCGGTATACTTTAGCAGTTTGACGCTTTAGGTCCTTCTAATGCGCAAACTTGCGTAACTTATCATTTAATAGCATTGAAGCCTCATCTAATTCATATTAGGCATTCTTGAAAGTATTATTAAACATCATAATTCTTTGGGTTTGATAGAAGGTCATTCAGAGGTATAATTAAACATATTGACACTTCTAGCCCCTTATACTTGCAAAGTTGCGCGTAACTTCACTTTTAGGCATAAAAGCCTTGGTTTGCCAATGATTGGCATTCCCGAGAGTATAATCAAATATCATGAGGCTCTCGGTTTGTTAAAAGGTCACTCAGAGGTAAGAATTAACATGTTGACGCTTTTAACCCTTTATTGCGCAAACTTTCAATTAATCACATAAACGGCTACACTTGATTAACAAGTGGCTCATCTGTGAATATAAAACCGTAAAAGGTTAATTAGGAACTTATTTTTGGTATGATAATACTTCCAGTTCTTTCATAGTCAAAGTTTTCGATTTTTCGTAAAATTAGTCCCTTGAATCCAATGTTTGACTTCATTAGGGTTTATTACACGTGTCAATACTTCATTGGACGTGATTTTACGAGGTGTTACAGCAAAGATGTTGGATTGAAAAAACTTACAAACTACCGAATGATCATTTGTTCTTGTTGCAATAGCCTCAATCCACTTCGAGACGTAGTCCACCGCCACCAAGATGTATAAAGACCCATTAGAATTCGGGAAGGGACCCATAAAGTCAATGCCCCATACATCAAATATTTCCACAACCAAAA
Organism: Helianthus tuberosus; assembly: GCA_030545235.1. Lineage (NCBI taxonomy): Eukaryota > Viridiplantae > Streptophyta > Magnoliopsida > Asterales > Asteraceae > Helianthus > Helianthus tuberosus. The sequence continues at coordinate 137,798,641 of CM060419.1, forward strand.
CTGGTTGCAATGGCATCTCGTCCCTCTTTGAAATACTTCCCATCTTTTGGCAATTTATACAATTCCTTGCGAACTCACATGCATCTTTGAAAATTGTGGGCCAATAAAACCCACACGAGAGAACCCGGTAACCCGTTTTATGCCCGCTAAAATGACCTCCACAAGCGGATGAGTGGGCATGAGTCAAGATCTCTAACACCTCCATTTCGGGCACACACCTCCGAATGACTTGATCGGGCCCGATCTTGAAAAGGTCCGCCTCATCCCAAATATATTGCTTCACTTGGACCATAAATTGTTGTCTTCGCTTCTTTGTCCAATGACTTGGGATGGCACTCGTGGCTAAATAATTCACATAGTGGGCATACCACGGTGCAACAAAAGTGGATACGGCTAGTAGTTGCTCATCGGGAAACCTTTCATTTATCTCGCTTAAATCAATGATCCCTTCCACCGGAATTCGAGACAAGTGATCTTCCACTACGTTCTCACTTCCCTTTTTGTCTCGAATCTCTAAATCAAATTCTTGTAGCAACAACACCCAACGAATCAAAAGGGGCTTCGCATCTTTTTTCTCCATTAAGTATCGGACCGCACTATGATCCGAATATACAACCACTTTGCTCCCCCAAATGTAAGAACGAAACTTATCCAAAGCATACACCACCGCTAATAACTCCTTTTCGGTTGTGGTGTAATTCAGTTGTGCTTCAGACAACGTCTTGCTTGCGTAGTAAATCACCACCGTCTTTTTATCAATTCTTTGACCCAAAACTGCACCAATTGTGGTGTCGCTTGCGTCACACATGATTTCGAACGACTTTGACCAATCATGTGGTTGCAAGATGGGAGATTTCACCAAGTGTTCCTTCAAAACATTAAATTCTTGCAAACACTCATTAGTAAAATCAAATGTAACATCCTTTAACAACAAATTACATAAAGGTTTAGTGATAACACTAAAACCTTTTATGAAACGTCTATAGAATCCCGCGTGTCCCAAAAATGACCTTACACTCTTCACATTTTTCGGTGGAGGCAAATATGATATTACCAGTATTTTTGCCTTATCCACCTCCATTCCCCTTTCCGAAATCACATGGCCTAACACAATACCCTCTTGCACCATGAAATGACTTTTCTCCCAACTAAGCACTAAGTTTTTCTCAACACATCTTTGTAAAACTTTTTGTAATTCGTTGAGACAAGACTCGAAACTAGTGCCAAAAATTGAAAAGTCATCCATAAAAACTTCAAGCGACTCTCCAACCATGTCCGAGAAAATACTCATCATACATTGTTGGAAAGTTGCCGGTGCATTACACAAGCCAAACGGCATTCGCCTAAAGGCAAAAGTGCCATATGGACAAGTGAAGGTGGTCTTGTGTTGGTCATCCGGGTGTATTGCGATTTGATTGTAACCCGAATACCCGTCAAAAAAATAGTAATATTTTTTATCCAACAATTTTTCAATGATTTGGTCAATAAAAGGTAGCGGGAAATGGTCTTTAGAAGTGGCGGCATTCAATTTGCGGTAATCAATACACACACGCCACCCGGTGACCGGTCTGGTGGCTATTTGTTCACCATTTTTGTCCTTGATTACTCGAATGCCGGCCTTCTTAGGCACAACTTGGGTAGGACTTACCCAAACACTATCCGAAATCAGATAAATAATTCGCGCATCCAACCATTTAATTACCTCTTTCTTTACTACCTCCCTTAGGTTCGGATTCAATCTACGTTGTGCTTCTCTTGTCGGTTTTGCATCTTTGGTGGTAATGATCTTGTGCATGACGATTGATGGACTAATTCCTTTTAAATCGGCAATCGTCCATCCAATAGCTCCTTTGTTTTCTTTCAAGACTTCCAATAGAGCTTGTTCATGCGTCATCTCTAAATTAGAGGCAATAATGACCGGTAGAGTGTCATTATCCCCTAGAAAAGCGTACTTCAAATGGCTTGGTAAGTCTTTGAGCTCCAACTTTGGTGGTTCTTCCAATGATGGTTTAGTACCCGAATTTATCTCCACCGGCAAGCTTTCAAATTGATGGGTCCATGGCGGTCGACCCTCCTTCAATGCCATCGCATCTTGTTTCTCCTCTTCAACCCTTAGTGCACAAGCATGTACCTATTCAGAAAAATCACAAACACACATATCCAAACTATCCTCCTCATACTCATATGGGTTGCATCTGTCGACTAAATCTGCCATAAAACACTTATCAATACCAATAGAGTTAGAATTGTTAGTAAAAACATTCAATCTCATTTTTCGATTTCCAAAAGTCATATCCACTGTACCACATCTACAATCGATCACAGCATGCGCGGTGCTAAAAAATGGCCGACCCAAAATAACATTTTCTTGTTGTTTCGGGTCCGCGGATAAGTAGTCTAAGACTAAAAAGTCAACCGGGTAGTAAAACTCATCAATTTTCACAATAACATTTTGAACCATCCCCCGAGGTAGCTTATGAGACAAATCCGCCAAAACAACTGTTGTCTCTACCCTTGCTAACGTACCAAAGTCATATTGGTTATATAAGCCCCCCGGTAAAATGCTTACCCCGGCTCCAAGATCTAGTAACGCCTTTGCCATTTGAAAATTACCAACTTGTATATTTATTAAGGAGCGCCCGGATCTTGGAGCTTAGGAGGAAGCTCCCCATTCAACACCACACTTACTTGCCAGGTTAAATCGACCCGCTTAGGCATTTTCTTCTTTTGCTGCCTTTTTTGAGTGCACAATTGTAACACCTCGAAAATTCATGTCCTATAATGTGTTGACACGTGTCATAATGTTTGAACATGAGAAAGAATATTCTAGAGGGACTAAAAGTTGACAAACACGAAAAGTATGTGAATATACGTGTTCTAAATGTCAACAGTGAATAAATATATTGTACATTTGCCCTACATGATGCTCATACCTTCAAACAAATAAATCACGGATCATACGAAGCTAAATAAGAAGGAAAGTGAGAGATTACAAACCACAGGGGTTAAATGTGTCAACATGTTTAAGTTATACATCTGAGTGACCTTTTAGCCAACCCGAAGCCTTGTAACGGTTAATTATGCTCACTAGAATGCACGATATAAATTTCATAAAGTTTCGTTATCGCATGAGCAAGTTGTGATCAAATTCGTTTACAAGGGGTTAAAAGCGTTAACGTTGAAAGTTATGACCTTTCGGGTTAACCGGAAGTGTCCAGGGACTTGGCAAAGTGGGTATAAGTCCTAAAGCCCTTGTGGGTAAATATAAAGGGGTCAAAATGCAAAGAATAAACTTAGTTGACCTTTCGTGAAGCCAAGGGACAAGTTGCAAAAACAAAAAAATGAAAATTCTGATTTTTGGGGTTAAGGCGGGCCGCGTAAAGGTTAACATACCTTTACGCGGGCCGCGTCAGGACGTCAGATGCAGCATCAGCGAACAACAGCCTGTATATGCCCAGACTCGACCCAAAACGGATATTTTCACTTCAAGTGCGACCCCTAGCCAACCCCTAAGCCTTAGGGACACATGTTAATGACTTATGGTCAGTAATAGAGTTGTGTGTCAACTTCTTATGGTGGTTTGATTCCTATATAAAGCCATGAGTTGCAACCATTGTTCCTCACACTTCATTCTTGCAATCTGATCATTTCTGGAGCTCAAGGCTGCTCTCAAGTGATCACATTTCGTGCATAGGACCTTGGTAAGTATGCTAAACCTTCCTTAATTAAGTTTTAGCCTAGTTTTAGCTTAAAAGTCAAACCGTCGTAATTAACGGTTGACTTTAAGATTAATCACTAATGGTCCAGTGATTAGTCGAATCAAAATTAGTTATAAGTTGGTAATTATGTGGGTAATAAACCCTCAAAAGGAATCCCCCTGATTCCCACTCTAACTAGGTCAAATGTCGGGTCAAACTTATTAAGAAAAAGTCAACAGAATGTTTAAATTACAATTTATGCATAATTAGCAATGTAGAACACTTATAACCTGTTTGATCATTAAAATAACTTGGTAATTAGTGTAAGAACATGTCTAAACATGTTCCACCCAACAATTTACTATATAGACCCGGTTTGGAACCGAAAGTCGCATAGTTTGACTTTCACTTTGACTTTCAGTTCTGACCTGTTATGGTATGTTTTAGAAATATCTAAGAGCTTCATTTGGACCAGGTTACATGCTAGTATAACCCTCTGTGATTATACACCTCGGATCATTAGTTATCCAATTAATGCGCATGATTCCGTTAATTGCCCATATGTTGACCATTATGCCCTTTTCACCTTAAAATGTGATTTATGAAAATGTAATAGTGTAGAAACCTTAATTACTGATATATAAACTTGTAAGCAAAGTTTGACATCAGTTTGAGGTATAGAATGAGAGTTAAGCTCATTAGCGTAAATTGAAGGCTTTATGTTAATTAAACGACATAATTAGCGTATAGCCTATTTAAACATACTTTTTGATATCAAATATTTTACCCACTGATGTAATATATTATTTTGGGATTTTTAAATATTTTTAATTAATTTTAGGCTAAGCATAACTTATAGTCGTAGGCTTAATCCGGTAATTGTCGGTTTTGCCCTTACGGGCTATAAAATGAGTTTTACATATCTAATCGACTCCAAACCTTTTGCTACTGATTACACATGATAAATAAATTATTTTAAGCCTTCTGGAATAATAAAAATATCAGATTTATGTATATAACCCGGAAATGGCTCCTAATCGCCTTTCTAAGCGTTTTTAACGCATAGTATGCACTAGAACTATTTTAGACTTACAAGGGTTGATACCTACTGATATTTTAGGTAAATTATAATGTTTTAACAGTAAGTAAAAGTTGTTTAACTCAGACTTCAATTTTGAGCTTTACGGCTTATGTGAAATTACCAAAGTGCCCCTTCGGTGCATAGTTTGGTTATAATTGATAAATTTCACATATATACTTTATCCTACTGTTATAAGTTATCAAAATAAGTATTTTTGCTGATTATACCAGACCTGTAACTCAGGTAAATACTTAAACTCTTTTATAACCTCTTAAATGACCAAACTACCCCTACGAGGCCTAGTTTGTGTTTAAATACGTTTTGGGCATAATGAAAGACATCTTACTGATGTCACAACATATTTGAGGCATAATTAACTTAGGTAACCTGTATATGACTCTCATGATTACCCGTCATGCGTTATTCGCGTTCGGTTCGGTTTATGTAACTAGTTTGCATAAATTAGCCGAAACGGGTCAAACGTTATCGTTTTTATCTCAAAATCCAGAATGTGTTTAGTTTACCCATATTATACAAGTATCCAAACTTGTCGGGTCTAAATCACATCCTATTCCGGTCTTCGCTTAATCATGCGTTTTGAACCGTAAACCTTTCCATAAAACTAACCGGTCTAAGTTACGACTTAAATAAGACCCGTTAGGAATTTAATAGGTTAATAAAACCTTCGTTCCAGATTGAGAGCCCCAGTAGAAGTACTTGTGCTTGCTGATTAGAATATACAGCTGAGTATAAATTGCATTGCTAGCTCAGGTAAATACTTTTAACTTATTTTCCCTTATACGGGCTTGGGATATGGTATTATAAAAATACCGCTTGGTCAGGTGTAGAAACCTTTTAATCGGAGATGATTAAATTGCATAATCCCGTTTTAATCTGTATTGATTGATAACAAATAAAATTGGGGGTTAATGACCGTGTCCTGGATATCCTTGGCTCATTTAAAAACTGAATGGCCATAACTTAAGCACAAGGTGTAGGCATAACACCTCCTGTTGCATATGTAAAAGATATACTCACTCGTAAGGATGTCTTCTTGTGAGTTATATTTATGGTGTGTCGATTAATCTTGACCGGCTTGTATTGTATAATCACCGGCCCTAAATGTTGGACAACCATGTAAATCGGATACAAGATCTTTATTAATAAAATTGTCCCAAGTATAAAAGATTAATTTTGCCTCGTGCATTTTAATCAAATTATAAAAGATATTTTGTGCCACGTGCATTCAAATCAATTTTCCTAAACTCTTTTCAAAATGAGTCAGTTAATTGTATTTACCAGTGTAAACTGACGTATTTTCCAAAAGGTTAAGTGACAGGTACTATGCGTAATTGGCTGGGAGCTCAGGGCGTCATTAGGGAATCTTGCAAGTTCTAGATGCCTAAAGCCTGTTGAACAGTTTTCTTTTATTGATCCGCCTGTGGATCCTTTACCTTCCGTTGTAATACTTTGACATTACTTATATTCGGAATGTAATATATTTATCTTTTGCTTCCGCTGTGCATTTATATATTGTGTTGTTTGACTATGATGATCTCAACTACGTCACGATACTCCCCACCGGGCCCACCGGTGACACGTGGAAATCGGGGTGTGACAGGTTGGTATCAGAGCCAACATTGAGTGAATTAAACACTAGCCTTTTGTGTTTAATCTCAATGACACATTAGCACATTCCTTGACCTTCTGAGTCTAGACTTAACATAGGATTACTCTCAATCCAAATCTGTAAATTTTGCTTCAAATTTTTTTTATATATTGGATATGTCGCCAAGCGAAGAAGCTGTATTAGAAATTCTCCACATCCGGAGCCTTGAAATGCTGAGCTTCGTACCGCGGCTAGAATGAAACGAGCATCCAGGGAGGGAACATTCGAAAGTAAAGTGATGAAGAAAACCCCTTTTTGCTAAAGATCGTTTCTTTAAGTAGTCCTTATAAGGACATATTTATCTTTCTGTCCTTTCTAGGACAACATTATTCCTTTCAAGTCCCGCTTAGGGCAACTCTGTACTTTTAGTTTTTATATAAGTGGAATGATTAAGATTAAATTGTCATTCTAAACTTGAAATATTAAATAAACGGAAAATAACATTCCTTTTATAAGATCTACCATTATAATAAAATGGCAAAAATCTAAAAACGACAAGACTTAGCCACGTGTCATTTTTGACATGGCCAAGATGGTAAGACCTATTCAAGAGATTCAAATCCTTGTTAACACCTAAGAACGTGTTAGCACTCTTGACAAATGTGATTCGAGAAAATCACAACAGTCATCCTTATATTGGATTCTTACAATTTTCTTATCTAGCCTAGTGATTTAGAAATCATGGCTTGTGTCATCCTATAAGATGATCATATTATAAACATCCGATAGTGATGAAGTGCCTACGGGCTAAACTTGTTGTCCGATAAGACAACGACAGTGGTGGTCTTTGACCTCCTGTCTAAAAATGTTGGACCAGGTCCAAGCAAAATAGTCGATAGGATCCATACGATCTCGACTAATAGCATCTGAGAAGATGATCATATTATAACCATCCCTCAAAAGGGAAATGCCCACGGGCCATATCTATTGTCCTAAAAGACAAAAGACAGTTGAAGTCTACAACTCCCTGTCAAGAGAAGGTAATGAACTTGATTCAAACCTTAATGCCTCGATTCTCTGAAATCATGGCTTATAAAATTTAGAACTGTCCTTTTGACTAGGCCTTTTGCGCCACTTCAATATCCTTAATGTTTTATAACTAGGATAAATTATCATGGAAAATACTAATTAAATATAACTAACAAGTTAACCAATATGGTTTATATTACCATGGTTGCTGAATCGTCAAAGATGATGATTCCATAAAAACCTCCGAATAAATCATTGTTAATATTTATGTAGTAATCAAGCTACATGGCTGGATTAGATGAAGTTAACAGCCACATGAAGGAGAACAATGATACCACCAGAATTAATGTAACTGGAGCAGAACTGCAGGCAATAATAGATTATGTTGTTACTCGAGCTCTTGATCGACAGTATGACGAATCAAATGATACCCACTCTAAGACTCTATATGTGGCTCGTAGTGAGCCCCCTCCTAAAATACATGAGTCAAGGGAGGACGATGTTCATGACTTGTCAAATCAAAGGAGTATTCCGTCTAGACAGGTTGTGTTCCATCAAGAGGCACCAGTTAAGACCTGTTCATATAAATATTTTGCCTCCTGCAAGCCTAGAGACTTTACAGGAGAAGAAGGGGCCATCGATTGCATGACATGGCTCGATGAGATGGACGTTGTTGTTGACATCCGCGGTTGTGCGGAGCAAGATGTTGTGAAATTTGTTTCACAATCATTCAAAGGAGAAGCGTTGGCATGGTGGAGATCATTGCTCCAAGCCACGGGAAAAGTTCTACTCTACAACTTATCTTGGGAACAATTTGTTGCATTAGTCAAGGAAAACTATTGCCCCCAGCATGAGGTAGAAAAGATAGAATCAGACTTCTTGACTCTGGTCATGGAGGATTTGGATTGTCAGGCGTATGTGACAAGTTTCAACACTATGTCCCGCCTAGTTCCTTATTTAGTCACCCCTGAACCTAAACGCATAGCGCGTTTCATTGGAGGCCTAGCACCAGAAATAAAAGGAAGTGTTAAAGCATCTAGGCCAACCACATATAGGTCCGCGGTGGACTTATCCTTATCTCTCACCTTAGATACAATCAGAATTAAGTTTGTTAAGGCTTCTGGCGAGGGAAGAAGAGAAAGACAGGAGGAAAACTCTCATCGATATAACAAGAAGAAGAAGGGAAACTCTGAGCGCGGGAAGGATTCCGAGTTTAGGAAGAACTCGAGTCAGTCTGATAACAGACCCAAATGCAGTAACTGCAAAAAGCAACATTTTGGAAAATGTACAATCAACCCACGTGCTAAATTGTGTGGAATTTGCAAGACCAAGGGTCACAAAACCTTAGATTGCAAGGGGTTAAAGAACGCCACATGTTACAATTGTAACGAGGAAGGGCACATCAAAACCAACTGCCCAAAGCTTATAAAGAAGCCGGGAGATGCCAGGAAAATAAATGCATGAGTCTTCCGGATGAACGCCAGAAAATGGTGCAGAAGGATAACTATATAGCAGGTACCTTTCCTTATCAAGCAGTTTATGCAGAAATTTACTTGATACTGGCACATATGATTCAATATTGAACAATAACTATAGAGAACTGTTGTCTCCGCCTGATTAGGACTTCGGTCATTTAATACGAGGTAGAAATTGGCCGATGATACTTTTGAAAATGCTCCAACAAACCTTAGATGGATATTTTATATCTAATAGGAATCACTCTTTTATGATATTCCTATGGCAAGCTTTCAAGCTACCTAAATTCTTTAATATAATAAAGACAGATGTGACGTTTTGATCCTCTGTCAGAAAAGTGATGGACTAGGTCCAAATCTTTAATGCCATTGATGGTCTTTTGCGACCTAGGCTAAGTAATATTAATATATTTTAAATAATGTTCATTAAGAATGTTAGTGCTATAATAGCCTGTATAGGTTATTGACACCATGGTTAGTATATTTTAAGGCCATCAGAATGAAAAATAGCAGTTGTTGGATTTCAACTAAGAAATTGTTTTATTGGTGTTAGGAACCAATGGAAAGTATGGCAAACTCGGATAAGACAACAGTCGATCGCGCCATTGATGGCACGACGCATGCTAATGATGCTGAAATTGTGAACCTTAGAATTTCCAAAGATGTTCTTCAAACTATGATAGACGCAGCTGTTGGAAAAGCTGTGAAGAAGGCTGTGAAAAAGTTCAAGGAGCCCCATGCTGCTCGGTCCAAATTTTATCTAGGACTACACTTCATTACTCTTAAGGAGGATCCCGTTCATGCCTCTGATGCAAAGGATGAACTAAAAAGGAAAAGGGAGGTAGATAACTCCCAGAGTTCTAAGAAAAAGAATAAACAAAAGTCCAATCAGAAATCTGTATGCAAGATTTGCAAGAAGTGCCACTACGGGAAATGCAGATTTGAGCCTCGACCTCTACATTGTGGGATCTGCAAGTCTAAGGGACATAAAACGTTGGACTGCAAAGACATGAAGAATGGAGTCTGTTTCGGCTGTAATGAGAAAGGCCACATCAAGACTACGTGCCCTAAATCTGTCAAAGGAAATACGGCGAAGGAAGTAAAGCCTAAAATTGAAAGCGCATAAAATGCCTGAGCTAGTCCATAAATAATGGCATCAGGTACATTCCTTGGCATTTTATCAGTAATTTAAATGCTAAGAGTTTTTATTTTGGTTCGGATACCAGTAAATCCTTCATAAACTATAAGTATAACAAGTTTTTAAAACTTTTCATAAGAACCCTATATATATTAAGTGTAAGGAAAAACTTACAGGTAGAAAATTCACCAGAACTATTCTTTTGTTCCTGTCAGAAATCTTCAGTCATAAAATTCCAATGTACTCTCTCTCCAGATAAATGCATTCAAATGAAATTGATATCTCTTTGATCTCTAAACGATTGCGAATACCAAATAGCATGATAACAGCGCCATATGAGGATTGGTATATCTTAATATGTTCCATAGATTGCTTCCATGCCTGATGAGTATGGAGGTTTAATGCATGGGACCACAAAGATATTCCAATGGTTATAGAGTACTAAAGTCAGCTAATGGTATTCAAAGAAGATATCCATAATAGAATTGTCCAAATAAATATTCCCGATTAAGGAATCCGTGGACTTATAACATAAATATGCCACTTATTTGACACAAGCAATGATGGATGAACTGGAGCTTGAGATATGGAAAATCTCTGTAACCTCCTTGTATCCTGATTGTCTTCTCCTAAGACTACCCTGTTTACCCCTGAGAAGCAGGTAGAGTTAAGGTTTATATCCCATTTGGGGCTGCATTATTATGAAATCTCCAAGACAGCTAGTACCATTATTGGTAGAATCGAAAACCTCGGTTAAGTAAGTTTTAAGATATGGATTCATATAGCCTAACCTAATTCGGTGTAGTTAGTTATGAAAGACGGTTCGTTTCACTTATGCATTGATTACCGCAACCCTAATTAGGCAACAATTAAGAATTTGCCATCGGCTGCCCAGGAAGGGTGTACCAAATTTATTAAATTATCAGGCTAGTTAAGCTCTGAATATATAGAATCACTCGAAGGAAATCGAATGTATCAAGATCAAGTAGCTTAGAAGCTAAAACCTATATAAGGAACTTAGTGGAGCTCGCAATACATTACACACTAGTAACTAAAGGATGTGTTTCGCCAATAAGTCAAAAAAGCACTATCACATAATGATGTGCAGATTTATTATACAATGAGCGACATATGTCGATTAAGGATCGACAGGACTAGAAGCTCCAAAAAGATACATGTACCTATCATAAAGGTCAATTGGAGTGCCTAAGAGGCTCAAAAGTACTGAGGAAGATTAAGCCCAATACGAGGCAGAAAATACTTCCTTTACTTTAACAAATCTTGAGGTCGAGATTTCTTTTAAGGGGGTGAGGATGTAACACCTCGAAAATTCACGTCCTATAATGTGTTGACACGTGTCATAATGTTTGAACGTGAGAAAGAATATTCTAGAGGGACTAAAAGTTGACAAACATGAAAAGTATGTGAATATACGTGTTCTAAATGTCAACAGTGAATAAATATATTGTACATTTGCCCTACATGATGCTCATACCTTCAAACGAATAAATCACGGATCATACGAAGCTAAATAAGAAGGAAAGTAAGAGATTACAAACCACAGGGGTTAAATGTGTCAACATGTTTAAGTTATACCTCTGAGTGACCTTTTAGCCAACCCGAAGCCTTGTAATGGTTAATTATGCTCACTAGAATGCACGATATAAATTTCCAAAAGTTTTGTTATCGCATGAGCAAGTTGTGATCAAATTCGTTTATAAGGGGTTAAAAGCGTTAACGTTGAAAGTTATGACCTTTCGGGTTAACCGGAAGTGTCCAGGGACTTGGCAAAGTGGGTATAAGTCCTAAAGCCCTTGTGGGTAAATATAAAGGGGTCAAAATGCAAAGAATAAACTTAGTTGACCTTTCGTGAAGCCAAGGGACAAGTTGCAAAAACAAAAAAATGAAAATTCTGATTTTTGGGGTTAAGGCGGGCCGCGTAAAGGTTAACACACCTTTACGCGGGCCACGTCAGGACGTCAGATGCAGCATCAGCGAACAACAGCCTGTATATGCGCAAACTCGACCCAAAACGGATATTTTCACTTCAAGTGCGACCCCTAGGCAACCCCTAAGCCTTAGGGACACATGTTAATGACTTATGGTCAGTAATAGCGTTGTGTGTCAACTTCTTATGGTGGTTTGATTCCTATATAAAGCCATGAGTTGCAACCATTGTTCCTCACACTTCATTCTTGCAATCTGATCATTTCTGGAGCTCAAGGCTGCTCTCAAGTGATCACATTTCGTGCATAGGACCTTGGTAAGTATGCTAAACCTTCCTTAATTAAGTTTTAGCCTAGTTTTAGCTTAAAAGTCAAACCGTCGTAATTAACGGTTGACTTTAAGATTAATCACTAATGGTCCAGTGATTAGTCGAATCAAAATTAGTTATAAGTTGGTAATTATGTGGGTAATAAACCCTCAAAAGGAATCCCCCTGATTCCCACTCTAACTAGGTCAAATGTCGGGTCAAACTTATTAAGAAAAAGTCAACAGAATGTTTAAATTACAATTTATGCATAATTAGCAATGTAGAACACTTATAACCTATTTGATCATTAAAATAACTTGGTAATTAGTGTAAGAACATGTCTAAACATGTTCCACCCGACAATTTACTATATAGACCCGGTTTGGAACCGAAAGTCGCATAGTTTGACTTTCACTTTGACTTTCAGTTCTGACCCGTTATGGTATGTTGTAGAAATACCTAAGAGCTTCATTTGGACCAGGTTACATGCTAGTATAACCCTCTGTGATTATACACCTCGGATCATTAGTTATCCAATTAATGCGCATGATTCCGTTAATTGACCATATGTTGACCATTATGCCCTTTTCACCTTAAAATGTGATTTATGAAAATGTAAAAGTGTAGAAACCTTAATTACTGATATATAAACTTGTATGCAAAGTTTGACATCAGTTTGAGGTATAGAATGAGAGTTATGCTCATTAGCGTAAATTGAAGGCTTTATGTTAATTAAATGACATAATTAGCGTATAGCTTATTTAAACATACTTTTTGATATCAAATATTTTACCCACTGATGTAATATATTATTTTGGGATTTTTAAATATTTTTAATTAATTTTAGGCTTAGCATAACTTATAGTCGTAGGCTTAATCCGGTAATTGTCGGTTTTGCCCTTACGGGCTATAAAATGAGTTTTGCATATCTAATCGACTCCAAACCTTTTGCTACTGATTACACATGATAAATAAATTATTTTAAGCCTTCTGGAATAATAAAAATATCAGCTTTATGTATATAACCCGGAAATGGCTCCTAATCGCCTTTCTAAGCGTTTTTAACGCATAGTATGCACTAGAACTATTTTAGACATACAAGGGTTGATACCTACTGATATTTTAGGTAAATTATAATGTTTTAACAGTAAGTAAAAGTTGTTTAACTCAGACTTCAGTTTTGAGCTTTACGGCTTATGTGAAATTACCAAAGTGCCCCTTCGGTGCATAGTTTGGTTATAATTGATAAATTTCACATATATACTTTATCCTACTGTTATAAGTTATCAAAATAAGTATTTTTGCTGATTATACCAGACCTGTAACTCAGGTAAATACTTAAACTCTTTTATAACCTCTTAAATGACCAAACTACCCCTACGAGGCCTAGTTTGTGTTTAAATACGTTTTGGGCATAATGAAAAACATCTTACTGATGTCACAACATATTTGAGGCATAATTAACTTAGGTAACCTGTATATGACTCTCATGATTACCCGTCATGCGTTATTCTCGTTCGGTTCGGTTTATGTAACTAGTTTGCATAAATTAGCCGAAACGGGTCAAACGTTATCGTTTTTATCTCAAAATCCAGAATGTGTTTAGTTTACCCATATTATACAAGTCTCCAAACTTGTCGGGTCTAAATCACATCCTATTCCGGTCTTCGCTTAATCATGTGTTTTGAACCGTAAACCTTTCCTTAAAACTAACCGGTCTAAGTTACGACTTAAATAAGACCCGTTAGGAATTTAATAGGTTAATAAAACCTTCGTTCCAGATTGAGAGCCCCAGTAGAAGTACTTGTGCTTGCTGATTAGAATATACGGCTGAGTATAAATTGCATTGCTAGCTCAGGTAAATATTTTTAACTTATTTTCCCTTATACAGGCTTGGGATACGGTATTATAAAAATACCGCTTGGTCGGGTGTAGAAACCTTTTAATCGGAGATGATTAAATTGCATAATCCCATTTTAATCTGTATTGATTGATAACAAATAACATTGGGGGTTAATGACCGTGTCCTGGATATCCTTGGCTCATTTAAAAACTGAATGGCCATAACTTAAGCACAAGGTGTAGGCATAACACCTCCTGTTGCGTATGTAAAAGATATACTCACTCGTAAGGATGTCTTCTTGTGAGTTATATTTATGGTGTGTCGATTAATCTTGACCGGCTTGTATTGTATAATCACCGGCCCTAAATGTTGGACAACCATGTAAATCGGATACAAGATCTTTATTAATAAAATTGTCCCAAGTATAAAAGATTAATTTTGCCTCGTGCATTTTAATCAAATTATAAAAGATATTTTGTGCCACGTGCATTCAAATCAATTTTCCTAAACTGTTTTCAAAATGAGTCAGTTAATTGTATTTACCAGTGTAAACTGACGTATTTTCCAAAAGGTTAAGTGAGAGGTACTATGCGTAATTGGCTGGGAGCTCAGGGCGTCATTAGGGAATCTTGCAAGTTCTAGATGCCTAAAGCCTGTTGAACAGTTTTCTTTTATTGATCCGCCTGTGGATCCTTTACCTTCCGTTGTAATACTTTGACATTACTTATATTCGGAATGTAATATATTTATCTTTTGCTTCCGCTGTGCATTTATATATTGTGTTGTTTGACTATGATGATCTCAACTACGTCACGATACTCCCCACCGGGCCCACCGGTGACACGTGGAAATCGGGGTGTGACAACAATTCTTTTAAAAATTTAGCATATGCGGGTACTTGTTTTATTGCATCAAGTAGTGGAAGGTTAATTTTAACTTGTTTGAACATGTCCCACAACTCCTCTTTTTGGGGACCTCTTGATGCAATAAAGTTTTTCTTACCCGGGTCAAGTAAAGCCGATGGAAACGGGACTTGACTCGGTTCACCTTCATCTTTTTTATCTTTTTCATTTTCACCTAACCCCAGTTTTTTAACATTTGATTCGTTAGATACAACCGGTGAAACTTCATCATCTTCACTTTCAATACCCGTTACATCCTCAACCACCCCTTCAACCACACCCGGTGACAAATTGGCTTTAAATTCTTTGCCACTTCTTAACACACTAACATGATGAACATTAACATTATTACCTCGTGATGAACTATGGGAAGGATTTACCTTGGTGTCACTAGGAAGTTGACCTTTGTTTTTCTTCAATTCCGTCACGTCGGTTGCCAATTGACCCATTTGAGTTGTTAATGTTTGAATGCTTTTGTCACGAACTTCATCTTTTTGCATCCGGACTTCATCGGGTTGATTTCGGTTTTGCATGTCTTGTTGCATTGCCCGAAGCATATCCATGACCTCATTCCCACTTGATGAATTTTGACCCGAACCACTTTGACCCGTTTGTTGAAATTGCCCTTGGTAGCCATAATTATTTCCACCCCGATAGTTCCCTTGATTGTATTGTTGGTGAGGTGCAAAGTTACCTTGAGCTCCTTGAAAGTTTGGGTTAGCTTGGTTCGCCGGATTCCCGTAACGGAAATTAGGATGATTTCGTAACCCGGGGTGGTATTTGTTTGAGTTCATGTTAAAGTTTCTACCACCCCCTTGAATAGCATTCACCTCTTCTACTTGTTCTTCAACCACTCCTACTAAACAAACTTCCGTCGTGTGGCCTATTTCATTGCAATTAGTGCACACGTTGTACACTTGATTTGTGGTTTGAACGCCTCCATTCTCTACTCCATGCACTTGTGGCCTTGCTATCACATGTCTTGCTCGCCTTGAGGATTGAGCTTTCCTTTTTGAAGTAACTGCCATTTGTTCTAAATATGCCCAATCGTCTTGTTCAAAATTTGTACCGAATGTGCCATTAGTAATCGACATCAAATCACGTGCATCCTCCGAACTCAACCCTTCATGAAACGCGTTCAACAACTCCCAAAGTTGGATACCGTGATGAGGGCAATTCCGTAGAATCATATTAAACCTTTCAAAATCCTCATGAAACATCTCCCCCGATTGTTGTTGGAAGCTTCTCAAACCTGTCCTTGCATCGTTGGTCTTTTGAGAAGTGTAGAACTCATCCAAGAAAATCTGTTGCATGTCGGCCCATGTAAAAATCGATGCGGAGGGTAAAGTGTGAAACCATCTTTTCGCTTTATCTTCCAAAGAAAATTGGAAGAGAACTAACTTGACATCGTCCGATAAGAACCCTTGACCTCCAATGGTGTTGCAAATGGAGTCATATGTTTCCAAATGAAAGTATGCTTCTTCCGTTGCTAACCCCTTAAACTTTGGTAGACTTTGGAGGGCGGTTGTTCTAACTTCAAAAGTTCTTCCGTCCGCATGATGAGGAATCACAACCGGTGAAGGATTGTTAGTAATAATAGGCCAGAAGTGAGCTTCGATCCCCCGTACTACCTCCCGGTGATGTCTTTGAGGGGCACCCAATGGTGCTCTTGGTTGACCCATTTGCCCTTGCATAGGCCCTTGAGGTTCAAATGGTGGCTAAAATTGGTATTGATGCATTGGTGGTTGTTGTTGAATCGGCCTTTGAAATTGAGGTTGTGTATTTTGTGGACCCACTTGATGTAGCGGTGTAGGGCGTTGCAATTGTGGCCCTTGTGGTCTAATATGTTGCACCCCAACCGGTAATCTACCCGTGTCTTGAAATGGTTGTAGCGGTTGACTTTGTTGACCCGCTCCACCTTGAGGTCCCAAATATCCTCCATCACCCCCATAATAAAAACCTTCTTCCTCATACCCTCAAAAATCTTCTTCATAACCATCATCATATCCATCCCCTTGAATACCCGAGGATTGCCCAAATGGAAAGGATGAATATTGGAAACCCGATTGGTTCGGTGGTCGGTATATAGATGTAGTATGTATGATAGTTGAACCTTGTGGTAGTGGGTGCGTAGAAGATGATTGACCCGTAGTTGGGAAAAAAAGTGAGAGCGGTGGAATTGTGGTAGAGGGGCTAAAAGTAAGAGTGGGTTCAACTTGGGTAGTAATCGGTGGTGTGGTGTTGGTTGGTGTAACGTCATGAGGTGGAGTAGGATTGGTAGTGGAATTAGGCATTGTGGTATTTGGTGAAGGTTGTGTGGATGTAGGAATGAATGATGAGGTCGTTTGACCCGTAGTGGGTGGTACTTGGGTTTCTTGCATGATGTTTCTTGGTGTAATGGGTGAAGTGGGTGAACCAATAATTCTGTTTTCTCGTAACAACTCTGTTTTGACGCAAAGTTCTTTCAATTTTCCGGATCAAACGATAGCGGTGATGACTTGTGAGAGCCCCTAGTATGCATACACCTGTAGTACCTGCACACTAAACACAACCAGCGTAAACCCAAAAACAACAAACAAAACTACTAAATTAACACACGTTGCGCACTACTCCCCGGCAACGGCACCAAAATTTGACGTGTTGTCGTAGTCACACGCAAATTTAATCCAATTACTACTAATAGATAGCGGTAAGTGGGTATCGAACACAGGGAGTTTGTGGAAAATGTGTTGATTATATAGCCTTGTAAATTAACTACAATTAATCTAATGTGTAGAAATTAAAATCAAGAGTTTGGATTGTTTGATTTAAAAACTTAGTTATCAACTAATTGCTAATCAAAATTGGATTGTAATTCAGATTATGAGAGAATGACCATTTTAGGTTTCGGTTTCTTTTAACACTTGTGCAAAATTCCAACTAGAAAGAGTTACATAGACATAACTCATGCATAAACATTTGTTGTGATAAAAAGGGAACAAAGTACTCGGATTAAATTAACGCGAGGTTGTTTCCCGATGATCAATTAATCAATATCCAACCCTAACCCTTCTCGTGATATCTCGATTGTCAACGACACCAAGAACGTACGATTTAGACTAGAATTGAAACATAAATTAACAAGCTACAATCAAATATTCATACACCATTTTAATCATAGCAAACATACCAAGTTATCATTCTAGAAATAGAGGAAAAACACACAAGAGTCATAGATAAACCTTCACCTAAGATGATCACCGAAAGCTTAGCTGGACATTGCTTGGTGGATCATCATAACATTAAGTTTATAGTTCATACGAATCGAAAGACAAAACGGAATGTTAGAAAATGTTCACAAACACTATCCAAAGCCAAAATTCGCCCATAAACTGCAGAGATATGTCTCCAATGATGAATAATGTGAAAAGACACTTGAAAACTGTTTTAATAGGGCAGTTACGTTTTCCCTCGCTGACTCTACCGTAATTTACGGTACTTACCGTAAATTACGGTAGACTTCATATCGATAAGCTGCATTGCTACTGCCTTACGGTAGAGTTCTGGAAGGTTTCAGGGGCTACCGTAAATTACGGTAGCCACCGTAATTTACGGTGGGCCCCTGGGTCTTCTGTTTTGTTTCTTCTTTCCATCCTCTTGTGACTCGTTCTACTCCCTTCCATCCACAGCAGCGTTATCTCACATTTTAAGCTCCACAACGCACCTGAAACATGAGCAACTGTAGTCATCTAATTCAAGATAATTACGCGATCAAATGAGGGATTAACACATCTTTTAACACCCTAAAGGGTTGTCCTATGGACCACCCATCAAGTAGCTAATCCTAATTTTATAAAATCATATCCGATTGTAAAATCTTGTCTTATACCTAACTCATTACCCATAGAATATCGGGTATACTAGTTAGTGTTTTAAGAAAAATACTATTTGGGATTTTAATATTTACATATTTTTTATGTTTCCTTATAATTTTATGTATTAATATTATTTTTATACAATATATTAAATTATGATTAACATACATAACAACCTTACCATAATAATATTTAAAATATTAAAAAGTGTAAGTAAATTATAAAATTAATCTCAAATGATGATTTTGTATTTTGTAATATATAAACATAAACACTGTCATTAAAATATATATTCCGAAAGAAAAGATTTTTAAGTAATAAAGTTACTAGAATAAAACATTACTAGACAATAGTTAAGGAAATATAAATACAAGGGGAATGTTATTGTACAAGAGGAAGGAAACGTACAAAGTGTAGGAGAGACTAAAAGATAAGGGTGTTTTAGGAAAATCTAATATTGTTGACTCATAAATCCATTTTCCCCATGATTTTCAAACGGCTATATTTTTTTCAAACGGGAACATTTAAAAAAAACTCATTGTATTAACGAACATTTCATTTCTTTAATTTGAGTAAGTTATTGCTATAGTTTTCTTAATTGTACGTTTTTTTACAGGATACGTGATCACACATTTAATATGATTTGTTATAATTGATGTTATTACAGTTATACTGATTACGAAATTTCACATTCAAGAATAAGAATTTAATTGTTTGTGCTTTATTACGTAATTCAATCTGTAATATACGGTATTACGTGGTTATTATTGGTTTGATTGGTTAATGTTTTGTATTACATTACATTACATTACATTTATACTTAATACGTGATTAGTGGAGGGTTCAAATGAGAAGAATTTTTTTGTAAGAAGAAAAAAGAAGAAGTTTCAACCAATAAGAATGCTTCATTTTACTTCATTTAATATTTGCATTTAATTTTAATATAAGGGTATATTGGTAGACTTACATAAATCATTAATTTGTATTCTTCCCCTTTAATAACTAACTAAATTAAATTTGTAATTTCTTTTCAAAATATAAACATTTTCCAAATTAAAAAAAACATAATTTAGAGTGTAGAATAAATTAATAGTTGTGTAGGATAAATTACGAGTTGTGTATGATATATTTCGAGGTGTGTATGATAAATTTTGACTGTGTAGGATAAAATTCTATAATGTGTAGGGTATATGTAGGAAAATTTTGATATGTGTAGGTTTTGTAGATTATATGTAAGATAATTAATGATTTGTTGACTAATTAATTAAAGAGAAAAAAATTAATGATATGAGTTATAAATGAAATAGTATTTTACTAATATGCCATTTCTTCTTTTTGTTCTCACATTAAATTTCTTCTCAAATGAACCTTCCCCTACGTGATTATACCTAAATATTAGGCATTCCGTGAAATATTATGTATTGCATGTTTTGTTTTGTTTTTTTATTATAATTATGGTTAGTATGTAACTACGTAATCATTTAGTATGTTTTCACATAAATGCTATAATGAAATCAAATAATGGGTATTCAAAATCACGTAATAATACATAGTTAACTATTCACGTAAAGTCAAACTTATTTCAAGAATAAACTGCATATTACGTAATTACGTATTGGAACACAATCACGTAACGTTATAAAATCACATAATGTTATAGCTTGTAAGATAATTTTTTTTTAAATTAAGAAAACTATAGCAATAACCTACTTAAATTTACTAGAATGAAATGTTTGTTAATACGGTGTAATTTTTTTCAAATATTATCGTATGAAAAAGCTATAGCCGTTTAAAAATCGTGGGGGAAGTGGTTTTATGAGTCACAAATATGTGATGTTCCTATTTTGCACTTTCTCCACTTGTTTTTAGTCACGTGAATTCTACACATAGGGACCACTTAATCTCAATCATTAGATTACTTGATTAATGGCCAAAAGGCTCTTACACTTTGTACGAATTAACTCTCTTGCACGTGATCATTTACCATAAAAACAAATGTTAAAAGTTTTTGGGTATATTGTTCGGGTAATTGGGCATATAGTTTCGGGTAATCGGGTCGGGTATCACCAAATCTCATTATCACACCCCAACCAACGGTGGAAACATCAGAGTGAGACCGAAAACGAGATTGCTCGAGACTTCATAACTTGTTGTTTGTGACAATATTTAAGCAATTCGAATTTCATTTCATAACAGAAGAAGTACATTGTTCAAAAAGGAAATACAACATCTACAACATAACAATTAAACAACAAAACATAATCTAAAATATGACGCATTTGTAGTCAATTCTACTAGATTTCTTTTCAACTCATCATCATTATATTCCTGCAATATATATTAAAGTAATGGTCAACACATAAAGCATTGGTGAGCATACAAGTTTGGTTTACTAGCATACGTATAAAAGTTTAACAAAGTTCACATGGCAAAATTGTATACTAAGACATAACTTATCATGAGCTAGTATGGATCACATATGTGTCATCCCAAAGATTCCACTAGCGTAATCTCGTCTTCAAAATGACAAGAGCGTTAACGATTGAATACTTAACAATGACCCATCAAACGGGCGGTGTGCTACTCCTATAGCACTATACATGTTAAGGTTGGCTCATGAAGTTAATGACAAGTATTCGTGCAAGAATGACTTCTAACATGCAAGTATCCTAGTATGTATTTCTTGTAGTGTTGTGTTGTAAAAACTATATTATACATAACTACTAGCAAGAAGCACGGCCAACTATATTCATTTATTTACTTGTTTTTAAATTGATTATAGGCATATGATCTAATTTACCTGACTCAAGACCAACAACAACGGCACCATATGCATGTCATTTCTAGGAAGCAAGATACATATATAGTACGGGTACCAGTGCATTTGTATGTATGGTCATATGATGCTACTTTATGAGGTTGATCGAGCATAGTGTGGACCTTATCTATCAGAAGCGTCCCTTCATCAGTATACCATTATTGGGTCAAGGAGCAAGTTTTCGGGTACACGATCCGTCTTGGAATCATCTTGCATAACTCATGACAAGTCGTATTTGCATATAAGTCGTAACACTGATTTCGTTAAAGGACAACGCCAACAAGAATATCCTTTCACCTCATTGAACCTCTATATACGACAGTCTGTAAGGTTGCTATGGGATCTAACGTCAAGCACTTTTATAATGTTAGTATCTTGTCTGTAACATTCTTTGATATTTACATGAAAGTGATTGATTTTCTAGATATGATTGCATCCTTTTTCACGTTTATCGTGTACATGGTCTCACACACTACAAAACAAATATAATTCATTGATGGACAGATTCCTCGGTATATTAGTCATTTTTGGACACACATTCAGAGAGAATATGTAGGAATTCCGTAACATGTAACATAAAGTTGATACAACAATAATATGGTTCTATGCAGTAGTAGCAAAAATGTAGAAATGTAAATATCACTTTTGATAGTTTATGTTACTGCTTTTTAGCTTTACAAGTGGTTAGTGTTATGTCATAATTGTGGCTATAGTGTTAACTGATAATTATACTAATTTGTAATTATCTTGTCCTCTTGAAAAGAAAAAAAAATGTATATATATGATGTTTCACGAAATTAAGCAAAACACAAAGGAGACAGAAATAAACCGTCGCAAAGTTGAGACAGAAAACTAATTTGAGACGGTATGGAATAGCAACATGGGCGGATCTGTGAAGGGGGCAGGGATAACCCGAGCTACCACTCAATTTTGTCGGCGAAGTACAAAATTAGTTCAGTTATTATTTCTTCTCTGTTTTATATATTGGTACCCTTAGGTCCAAAAAAAAAATTTTATGATACCTCTGAATTTATTTCTAGATCCGCCAAACAGTTTTTAAAAAATATATAAGAGACTTTGTTATAGTTTTAGAACTTAAAAAGACCAAAATGATTATTTCATATAAACCATATGGAACCTTGTATTTACTCATATAATTTTACGAAAACCTTGAGTATTTAGGCACACTAGATCGTTTGATTAATGCTACAGAACATACATGTATTTGAGACCGAAACATGCTTTACTAGTAGCGGTAACTAGCCACATTCTAATATAGCTCCTAAGTTTGATTCATATTCAACTATAGTATAATTTTAGTTAGCCAAAAGACGATAAAAGATTGCTGAAAGTTGACTGAACCAATACAGTTTTTGATTGGTTAAGAAAAGGCAGTAGGCAGCATGAGTTGAGTTTTACATCATTAGAGTCGCTTGTGCTTTTAATCTTTGGTGTCTATGGTGGGTTGACAAAATGTGCTTCGTGTTTTCACGGTGTCTCCGCTCCCACCCAGATCACAATACTCGCATGGAGTAATATTACTTTTTCAACCAATCTTCATGCAACATATATATACTAAACTAACACTTACCCAGCGCCGACCAGGTTCCGATCATCATCATCATCATCATCAGAGGTATCTTCTTCTTCTTCTTCTTCTTCTTCAGATCTGTTTACCCAGCTCAAAATCATAAAGTCGCTATTTTGGAAGAGTTCATTCGTGTTCTAGCCTGTGACAGTTACCACCAATCTGCCCTCAAAGAACCAAAAGGGAATAATGATTCTTAAAGATGCCTACAATTGAGAGATTAGTGTATTTCGTGAATGCTCATCATGTGCTTTACAATTACTGTTACTGGTGATTGTTGTTTTATGTTTTTCTTCTTCGCACGCAAGGTGTTCGACGAAATGCCTAGGTGATTTCTTCGGGGTTTTTTTAGCGTAGCGGTTCAATTACCTTTTGACCCATCAGCTGCGATTCCTTTTGGGTTGGGTTTTCTTTATTGGTGGTGGCGTACGCGACATTATCTAAGTGTCGACTCCGCTTACTTAGTTTTGTTATGGTTGGTTCTAATGGTAGCGATTTCTGGGCTTGTCCTTTCCGACAGTTTCATTGTTGCCCCGATGGCTTGGTGGGGGCTAAGGGATTCCCAAGGTTAATGGCACATATCAAGAGTCACCATTTGGGCTCCGACGAGAGGAAAGATTCTTTGAGATGTGCAATTGCTGGCGATCTTAATCTTTTTACCTCTGTTTGTGAAGCTTTGAGGGTGTCCGGACAATGGTTATGTGGTGAGTGTATGCGCCCTCATGCTTTTAGTCGGGCGTGCCACCATGAGGATAAGGTTATTCGGTTTGTGCCAGGTGAGAGAGATGAACAGGGTTTTATTGTTGGCATCACTAGACCCGGTGTTGAAAACGTTGATACCTCGTCGGAAGAGTTGGGTGTAGATATTGCTTTACTTGACCGTGTTTTCTCTCTCCCCATCAAGACTGTTAAGAGTATCCCCCTTAGTTGTCGTATGACATTTGCCCAAGCCTTAACTGCAGCTTTGGACAAGGTGGTTGCTATGCCTGATTCTGTTGAGGCATGGGTTCGACTGTTGATATTACCACGTTGCACCTTGCGGGTGTTCAAGCCTGTTGGTCGTCAGGACAAGAGGTCGGGCAATAGGAAGACGGGCCAATGCCTTAGCATCCAGCGGTCTTTGGCTCAGTGGGGTGATCGTGAGGGTTTTGCCACTCTTGTCCAATCGTTGTTTGATCAACCCGCGAGGGGGGTTGCGGATGGAATCAAAAAGGGCACTGAGGATGATAATGAGTGTGGGGGGACCAATGTGAAACAATGTTTACGTAAGGTTGCTGATGGTCATTTCACTGCAGCGGTTAAGGTTTTATGCTCCTCGGGGGTCGCCCCTCTCAATAAGAATACTCTGGAGGCTTTAGTGGCTAAGCACCCATGTATCCCCCCTCCTTCCATGTCTGCCTCCTTGCCTTCTGAGTCTCCTCTTGTGGTGGAGTCTGATTGTGTGCTCGGGTGTATTAAATCTTTCCCCAAAGGTACGTCGTGCGGGAGAGACGGCTTAAGGGCCCAACATCTTTTAGATGCTTTTTGTGGGGAGGGGTCTGTGATTGTTGATAGCCTGCTTAGGGCTACTTCAGCTATGGTTAATTTGTGCTTGGGGGGGAGGTGCCCGAGGAGTCTGGCGGAGTTTGTTGCTTCTGCTCCTCTTACACCTCTTCTCAAACCGGATAATGGGATTAGGCCTATCGCTGTTGGGTCGATTTGGAGGAGGGTGATCTCCAAGGAGGCCATGAAAGGTGTTGGGAAGGAGATGGCCAAATACCTTGGCGATTTCCAGTTTGGGGTAGGGATTCCGTGTGGGGCAGAGGCCGTTCTGCATAGCGCCAACAGGTTCCTTAATGAGTACCACCAAGATGGGTCTCTTGCTATGCTTACTGTTGATTTTTCGAACGCTTTTAATTTGGTTGATAGGACAGCCCTACTGCTCGAGGTAAGGAAAAGGTGTCCTTCTATTTCTACGTGGGTCGATTTTTTATATGGTCAACCAGCTAGATTATATGTG
This sequence comes from Helianthus tuberosus, assembly GCA_030545235.1. Lineage (NCBI taxonomy): Eukaryota > Viridiplantae > Streptophyta > Magnoliopsida > Asterales > Asteraceae > Helianthus > Helianthus tuberosus. The sequence goes on from CM060419.1 coordinate 137,823,929, forward strand.
GGGGATGAGTATATTTGGTCTACTACTGGCGTTCAGCAGGGGGACCCCTTGGGGCCCCTCCTTTTTGCCCTTGTTCTACACCCCCTTGTTTACCGAATAAGGGATCGCTGCAAACTTCTATTTCACGCCTGGTACCTAGATGACGGAACGCTTATTGGAGATGCCACCCAAGTGGCTAATGCTTTAGATATCATCAGAGCTGAGGGTCCTTCCTTAGGGCTTCAACTTAATATAAAGAAAACTGAAGTTTTCTGGCCAACCTGCAATGGTGTAAAGGTTCAGGAGGGCTTATTCCCTCGGGGGATTGGGAGGCCGGTGCTGGGTGTGAAACTCCTGGGGGGTGCCGTTAGTCGTGATGCAGAGTTTATTAGTGGTATGGCTCTTAAAAGAGCGAACTGTGCAGTCGAGCTGATGAGGTGCCTTAAACGCCTACGGGACCCTCAGAGCGAGCTCCTCTTGCTTCGTTCTTGTATGAGTGTTGCTAAATTACTGTTTGGTCTTCGAACGTGTCAACCTTCTTTGGTCGGGGGAGCTGTCTCTGTTTTTGATGAAGGCCTCCGGGGAGCATTAGAGGATATTGTTGTTTGTGGGGGTGCCTTTTTTGGAGATCTCCAGTGGAGGTTGGCTTCTCTCCCGACCCGGTTCGGAGGCTTAGGGATTTGTACGGCCGAGGATGCCTCTTCATATGCTTTCGTGGCTTCAAGGGCCCAATCTTGGGGTTTACAAGACCACATACTCCGAGAATGTGGTGGGGATGTTTTAGACTCCGATTACAGGAGTGCGTTGGACCTTTTGCATAGTTCTCTTCCCGACCTTGATATTGGCGGTTTCTACATTAAAGACACCGCCCCTCCTAAATCCCAGAAAATTCTGGCGAATGCCTTATATGGCGAAATTGTCAAGAGGTTTGAAGAGAAGTTTGTTTTATCCCCTCGGCAAAGAGCTGTGTTTGAATGTCTACGTGCCCCACATGCTCAGGATTTTCTGTCTGTCGCACCTATTGAAGGCTTGGGGCAACACATGTCGGCTGTGGAATACCGTGCTATCCTTAGATACCGACTGATGATTCCTTTGTTCCCAGTTGACGAGCCATGTCCGGTATGTCGCAAAGCGTGTTTGGATTCTTTCGGCGAGCATGCGATCCACTGTAAAGAGCTACCAGGGTTTAAATATCGGCATGATTGGGTGAGAGATGTGTTATGTGATGTTCTTAAGAGGGCCGGGATCTCTGCCAAAAAGGAGGCTCCAGTAAATTTCCTGACTGACCCCTTAGAGGGGAGGTCCACTTTACGCCCGGCGGACATTCTTGTGTTTGGATGGGAAGGGGGGAAACATGCTTGTGTGGATCTAACTGGAGTCTCCCCCCTTGTCGGGCTCAAGGACAAGGGCTTTGTCGTAGGGCAAGCGGTGCTTAAGGCAGAGGCGAGCAAAGTGGCAAAACATGAGAAAGCCTGCCTGGAGAATCAACATGTGTTTGTCCCGTTTGCGTTTGATACCTTTGGTGGTCTCGCTCCTGACGCTGTGCGACTTTTGAATCGGGTTCAAAAAGTCGTTAATAGTAATTCTTCATCGCTAAAGGTTTCAAACTTTGTATTTAGTAGAATTGGTTTTTCTATTCAAAAGGGGGTGGCGGCGCAACTTGTAGCCCGACTACCTGCCATTGCTTTGTAATTGCCCTTTTTCATGTGGAATAAAAATTTACCTTTTTAAGTAAAAAAAAATATATATATATATATATATATATACTTTATTGCACATAATTAGTACATATGCGAAGGATTTCAAGTTTAAATCATGTTATATTTTAGTGGAGAGTAGATGTGTCCTTCCCTGATAGGTTGAAAAGTACCCGAATTAACTTTAACATACCACTACTACAAAATACTAGATATATCTCATCAAATTCATCCCGAAATCAGAAAAAAAAAATGTTGTTTTACGTTTGAAAGACATTGAACTTGTTTTCGTGGAAACATATTCTAGACTCTATCTATGATAAATTAGATACAACTAAGTTTTAATTTACGAAAACAATAAGCTCTAATATTCTAACTTTGGGATTGTTTGTCTTCTTTATATTGTAATCATTTTCTCTAAAAATGAAACATTAAATCTTAGAACTTATCGTAATGCTAGTGATACTTTTTCTACTTTTAGGATCTCATTCTTTGTTTTATATTTAGTTTTCTCAGACAGAGACATCAACTATATAAGTGTGGTGTTGTTCATGGGCGAAGCTATTAAGGGGCGGGAGGGGGCGGCCGACCCCCCGAACTTTTCGCTTAGTAGTGGAGAGTGTGTAGTTTTCGTATAGAAATTTTTTGGTATATACGTTTTCGACCCCCCGGTTTTATAGAAATTTTTAGGTCCGGTGACTTCCACCCCCTCGGTCGGAAATCTCAAGCTTCGCCATTGGTGTTGTTGGAAGTGGATCTACATATATGGGTAAATAATATATAGAAGTGGAACCATGCTACTTATGTAAATAAACAAGAGTGGACCCATCTTAATGTTAACAATTTAAATATACAAAAGTGGATCCATTTTGATGTTAACTATTTAAATATGTAGATGGCATAGTTTACCTTGGATCTATTAGGTTAATCTTGTAAAGTTAAATAGTTTAGGGATTAAATTGTTAGTTGGATAATTATATATTTGGTAAGGAGTTTTAATTTAGTTTTAGGTTAGTTGCTCTCCAAGTTTAGGAGTATTATAAATAAGTTATAGGTTAGGATTTATGTACCTTCAACTTTTATATTAATCAAAGAGTTTTTTCTTGTTGAATCTATTGTTTGACTAAGTTGAAGAAGGCCTGGTTTCCAACAATTGGTATCAGAGCGGTTTATCAAACTGGGAGAAAAAAAGGTTGTTGCGATCAAGAAGGCAAGTGCAAGAGGGTTTGTTGAACAAATGGCAGCAGCACGTTGTAGTGATCAAGATTGTGATCAACAACAGCAAGACCGTAGCAATCAAAGACCAGTGATTACAGACTTGATCAAATGAGAAAACCCAGGTTGCAGTGCTAGATCGGATCAATATCAGAATTCAAAGGTGGTGAAGTAGCGGGCTTGATCAAGGTTGAAGAAAGAGGATGTTTACGTGTTGTGGTAGATGGTTCAAGTGTTTGGACAAGTCTTGGGTGTGAAGATCCTAAAAGAGTCAGAGAACAGGGGGTGCGGTTTTGTGTTAGTTGCAGCAAAGGTGTTGATGCAAAGGGAACACAAGAGACCGTGGATTAAGGTGGAAGAAATTCGGGTTTTACTCGGTATTCAAGATCTTGGAGGAACATTACAAGATTAAGGGGTGATTATTGGGTTAATTGTCACACCCCGACCACGTAGAACATACAAAACGTGGCGGAAATGTCGGGGAGTGTTGTAACAGAATTAATTGTTTCAAATCCATGGCAATTGAAGTTTCGTTTTATTGATTAAAAGTGTTGCAATGTCTTAACAAACAAAGAAATACAACATAATTAACTAGTCTTGTATCTTTTATTGTCACTAAAGCCCAAGTCTGCCTATGTGTATCTTGATCATCTTATGCAACAGCTCCTGAAAAACACATGTGAAAAATAGGTACGTCAGCATAAAAATGCCTGTGAGATACATAGGTTTTGTGAAAATAGGTTTCATGACTTATGTTTGAGAAAATGTTTAGTCATGAACCTTGTAATTTGCTTTGTTTTGTAAATCATTTGAAAAACGATAAGATCAGATGATATGTATAAATAAGAGAAAAATGTATGGTTAATTGAATAACCATTGTAAAATGAGTTTGTATAAGTTAAGTTGCTTGTAAAACAATGTATTGTGAAAAGTATGTTATTTGTATAAAATGTTATATGTCTCAAACTGAAATGATTCAAATAACGCTACGATATGTAATACCATACAAACACTTATATATAGGAAGTACCAGTGGCGTATCCACCATGCTTGTATCATATTACACACGCATCGTTACTTAATCACTTAATCAAACCAAACCACCAAAGTAATGTTTAACAATTGTAGAAATGTTTATGTATGGTCAAATACGGTTCACACGGTTCACAGATACAAACGATTCATAGATACAAACGGTTCACAGATACAAACGGTTCACAGATACAAACGGTTCACAGATACAAACGGTTCACAGATACAAACGGTTCACAGATACAAACGGTTCACATAGTCAAATGATTACACATAGTCAAATAGTTATAAACAGTTCAAAGTGTAATATAATGTGTTCATATACTGGATGAGCATATGCAACAAAATGTAATGTAAAACAATGTACTAAGTATGCACACAATGGACATACATAGCATGAAATATAATGTAAATCATGTACTATAATGTACTAACGAACATAGCAGGTATATGATGTGAAAACGGGAAAGCATGAATGTAACAAGTAGGCACATGTGTTTCACCCCAAAACAGTTTGGAAAACAGTAAAAGAGGGGTCTATGTACTCACTTGAGATTGCTTAGTAGTCCTTGAGTACCAAACAATGCTAGAGATCGCGGATATCAAACGGCACCTAATATAGGTAACTATGTTAATAACCGGACCTAAATCGGATGATTGGATAGAATGAGGGTTCGTAAACCAAACGAGTATAGAGACTCGTGTCATATGGTTTAACAAAGCCTTCATGCTAAATGAAACCTAACCTAAGTGTTTTCGACCCATTACGACCCGTTTAGGTAGCTTATGCTACTTTAACGCGTCGTTCGCGTGAAACGCGTTCGGACCGTCTAACTAGTCTTATGACAAGTGTTATATGCCTAAACATGTTACATAATCTGTTATGTGACAAAAGTTTAGGTTACATATGCTTAATTACCAATTATACATGAAAAGGGTATTCTGGTAATTTACCTAAGGCATATAAACTACCTATCATACAACTACTCAAACGATGTGACCATAGGGTATAACCTCGGAAGGTTATTCCCTACCTATTATGGTCACCTAATGTATTTGGTCGGATCCTAATGATCGACCAAATGGGTCGGGTTCGAAGGTATAAGCGATTTATTAGATCGCTTACCCTACGACCCTAGACAACGTGGTAATCAGTAGGCCTAGTCCCAAGGGACTATAACCAACGTGATTACACTCACGTTGCGAAGTTCAAACGAACTTCGCATTAACCATAAACTGGTCAATGCAGAAAGTCAAACAAAGTTTGACTTTCAGACTCGAAAAGACTCGAAAAGCAATAAAAGAACGAAAGAATACTTACGAAGGGTCCCCGAATGCTAATCTAGATCCAAATAACTCAGGTATGAAACAATGGTTCCAACTTAGAGTCTTTTGGATCAGATTCTAGTGAGTTTGAAGCAAATGGGGGTGGGGTATTTATAGGAATACTCGAACCGTTAAGATCGTTTCATGGAAACCGTGCTCGAATCCCACCCGTACATGTGTTGGCAAGTTGTGGTGACTAAAAATGGGTTCTTATCAGCTGACTAAGCAAGTGTGAGTGTGTGGTTGTGGATTAAACAGCTGGAATCTGCTGTTAAATGCAGTTAATCTGGTTAGAAGGAGCCATGCGGCCCGCTTGAACATCTGCAGAAACTTAGGCGGGCCGCCTGGGAGTTGCAGATCAGAAATAGTTTCAAAAATGACAGTTTCGGTCCCTGTTGTGTTTTAAGCCCATTTCCGTCACTTCTAAGGCCCGTAAAGCCAACTTTAAGGCCCTAAAATGATGCCTAAACATTGTGGACATGAAACATGCTCAAAAATATGTCGGATGTTGGTTCGTTTGGCCGTACGAACGCGATGTTCGCTTAATTACGACGGAATGCGCATAAGCGCGAAAAACGATCCAAATGACGAAATGAATGGATTTTTCTTATGCCAAACACTAAAATAAAATATTTTAGTGCTTACATAAATTTTTGGATGTCCAGATGTATTCAGAACGTACGTTATACGCGAAAGTGCAAACTTGTGCACTTTTTGACACTTTTAGTCCCTGAATGACCCAAAAGTTTATTTTAGCACATCCAACCCCTCAAAGCCTATTTCTAAGCTATGTGAAGGATATTTAGGGTATGTTCAACTTATGGTCATGTTCCGGAATGTCTGTTACAGTTCAAATTGGCATACTTTCGCAGTTTGTCAAGTTTAGTCCCTGTAAGCGAATAAACTAGATTTTGCCATACCAAAGCCTTCAAAACTTATTTCTAAGTTATGTAAAGGTTACTTAAGGTATGTTAAGCCTATTTCACTATTCCGGAGTGTTCGTTGCATTAAACTGGTTATATTTACGCATCAGTGCGCGTATAACCCTCCAGAAAGCGATTTAAAGCTTGAAATCGAACAAGAGTTGATATGTGTAAACGATACACATATTTTTACAAATCCCAAGTATGAAATACAATATTTCATTGGTTTGGCATTTGTTTGATGGTTAAAGTGACCCAGGTGTTACATTAATCTTGTAAAGTTAAATAGTTTAGGATTTAAATTGTTAGTTGGATAATTATATATTTGGTAAGGAGTTTTAATTAGGAGAATAGTTTTTTTTTTTAGTTTTAGGTTATTTGCTCTCCAAGTTTAGGAGTATCATAAATAGAAGTTATAGGTTAGGATTTATGTACCTTCAATTTTTATATTCGTCAAAGAGTTGTTTCTTGTTGAATCCATTGTTGATTAAGTTGAAGAATGTCTGGTTTCCAACAGGATTAAGGGAAAATCTTCTTGAGTTAGAGTTATGAGAACCCTGACTTCTCGTATAAGTTTTGATATAATTTTTGCATATATGTAGATGAAAATATTACAATCTTAGCTATAAAAAATACCAAGTGGTGTTTACAGTTTTCTCACGACACTGTAAAAAATCAGCATTTACACCTACTGTAATGGTATTTTATGGTGGTGTAAATCAATAAAAAAAATTTCAAAAAGTTGATTTTTTAAGATTTTTAGTAAAAGATTAAGAATTTGAAAAAGCCTTAATTTTGGCCAACTTCTCTAAGTTTTCACAGCTCGTATGAATTTTCATTTTTCCTTGAACCTTTTACCTTTTTTGGCTACCAGAATAGGCTATAGACCCGTGTATTACACGAATTTGTACAATATAAACGTTATAATATATAATCTTTAAAATAACTTTATCTAACTAACGACCTATGTTAATGATTGATGAAACTTTATATAAACGAATTTTCATTACAATATGACATGTCACACAACTAACTTTAATTTATCACAAAAATTGACCTATGTTAATTAACAGCACAACACTAAAATACCATGATAGCCCGTGTATTATGAATGAAGATACGAATTACGTTACATATAGTAGTGTATAAAATAATATAATTTTTATTATAGTGTATATTTTAAATATAACTTTTATTTAAATTAAATTTCTAAGGCCTCAATTCTATTTACAAAATTCATTATATAAGTTGTTCTTTTTCTCTTTACCGTTTAAAAGCCAAATTTGTTGTTATAATATAAATTAGATTTGTTATTCTTACTGATAATTGTTATGCGGATTTAATTAAAAATTATTTATTATAAAGTTATGATATACATTAACGGTTTATGTATGATGAATAAAATATTTTCATTATTAAAGGTTAACTTACTATGTTTAAAAAAGGGTAAAAGGGAAAATTAAAAATATTAAAAAATGGTTAAGTTACTTTTTTCTACTTTATAAAATATTTCTTTATTTAGGGTTACAAGGGAGATTTAGGCGGGAAAAATTTCATGCGAATATATATATTTGTTGTGTCTGTAACCATGTAGGTGTGTATGAGCCAATGTGGGTCTCGCCCACTTGGTATGTAAAAACTTACCTCTTAAAGGGGAGATCTCGGATTAAAAAATGAGCAAAATGAATATTTTAGTATAATTAGTGTAAAATAAAGTAGAAGTACAATTTGCCATTAAAAAGGTACTTCAAAACATTATAGAGAACGTTAAGCTTTTATAATACCATTTTTGCATATTTAGTGTAAAAATAGAGTAGGAGTATCATTTACCCGTTAAAAAAACTAAAAATATATTGCATATTTTTTAACTCTATCATACTGAAAAAACATTTATTGATCACAAATCGGTGTAGCTATAAAACCTTAATATTATCTCATCTATAAATTGAAAGGTCTCACATCGCTATAACTTCAAAACATTAAATTCTTTTCGTCTATAATTTTAAAACAGAGTTCAGTATATTTTTGTCTTTTTACAAGATGTCCTCTCGGTTAGTTGCTATTTTTAGCTTTTATTTAGACATTAGAAAAACTCATATATCGATTTTATATATAATCTCATATATAGAGACAGTTTTTTTTGTAATTTAAACTATTTTATTTATAAGAAGTATTAAAATAATAGGTTTTAACTATAGATCATTTGTGTATTTATTTAATCATAAATTAGAATCAGATATTATATTATATTATTATATAATAATAATAATTAATATATTATTAAAGAATTAAACAAGATAATGCCATGTGGCTTTTATTGGATTCTTTTATTAGTACTAGCGGTAAGATTCGTGTGCAAACACGTGTGGTTTCTTAGAAAATTTACATACCACATTTTATTAAACGACGAATGACTATACATTTTTTAAGGTTTAAGTAAAAATAGATTATAAAAAGGGAACATCTTTTAAACGACAAGTGACTATACATTTTTAAGGTTTAATTAAAAATAGATTGTAAAGAAATTCTTTTCAAATTATTATAATCAATTGTTATTTTATTTTATTTTTCTTATGATTTTCAAGTTAGTAGCATCGATGTGGTCTATACATGTTATAATATTACATATCTCAATTAAATATTAACGCAAGAAATAGGAACATAAGTCCTTTGTAACTTTGTTACACAAAATTCGAAACGTAAGAAAACCTAAAACATGAACACAGGCTCTAAGAACAACCCATCTCCTTCTAATATCACGTGACTCGAGCATGTGTGGTTCATAGGCAAACAGATTCTCTTAATTTCTACTGATCATAGCATCAGTTAGCTCTCCAAGGACTCCAATGGCAGCTTTCATCTTCATATAGTCCCTGAAAGCATGTTAGTATTAATCAACTCAGAAACTAAACTATTTGAGGAGCACTTAACCATTTTACTAAAATAAATTAGAGTATGACTCAGATAACAAAAAATTTACAACCATATTTGAGATATGGAAAACTGCATACCTCCTCGTATTTATGATCATGATTTGACTTCCTCGAAAGGAACATCAAATGCTTGGTATTCGTCAATCTGCTGTAGGACTTGGACATGTGCCATCTAAGGTAAATCATGCTAAACGTATATCTCAAACGGGTCAACTTAATTTATTTTATTTTAGCTAAATGGGTCAAACAGTACAACTAACCAATATATCTCAAACAGGTCAACTTAATTTATTTTATTTTTACTAAACGGGTCAAACAGTACAACCACTCAATATATCTCAAACGGGTCAACTTAATTTATTTTATTAAAGCTAAACGGGTCAAACAGTATGACCGGTCAATATATCTCAAACGGGTCAACTTAATTAGTTTTATTTTAGCTAACCTGGTCAAATAGTATGACCAGTTGATATATCTCAAATGGGTCAACTTAATTTATTTTATTTTAGCTAAACTGGTCAAATAATACGACCAACCAATATATCTCAAACGGGTTAACTTTAGGGTCAACTTTAATGTATTTTATTCGATGAAATGCCACTTTGAGAAGAAGACACTATCATCTAATTTAATGCAGATAGTGTCTTCTTCTCAATATAGATTGAGGTGGTATAATTTAACCAATATATCATGAAATCAACAAAAGGAAATTAGCCTTAAACATTAGTATTCGCTAACCAAATCTATCTTCATTTTTCTAACTTGGACATGAAAACCATTCTATCCATACAAATCATGTCTGCTCTGCTCGACTAAAATGTAATAATATTCCTAAATTTATGTAAAGCATGTTAAGTTAGAATAACTTTCAAGTGTAGACCAAGCATAAAGATATATCTCTGATAGGTTAGAATAACTTTCAAGTGTAGACCAAGCATTATACCTGACTAAAAAGGTATACATCTGTTCATATGAGTTTACCTGTCTAAGAAGCACGTGTCTGACAGCAGAGTCAATGTACTCCTTGACTGGTTAACCAGACGACACCATGTACCCATCCTTGAACTTCATTGATTTTGCACGCTGAGCCCTAAGCTTTCCGCGAACAATAACCTGAGAGAGCTGAACAGTGTTAGCATTTATATAAACTGGCATAAAAGGAACAAAAGATAACCATATATCTATATACCTCACATCTTTTTGCTCCATTCTCCATAACAAACCTCAGAACACCATAGCAAGCCCTAAAACAGGCCAACAAAACATCAGCTGATAATGTTGTAATTCACAAATGATTCAAAAAAATAAAAAATAGTATATTAAAACACAAATTCCCTTAAATTCTACCAAACCCTTTAAATAGTATATTACTTCAAACCTCTGTTCATATGAATTTACCTGTCTAAGAAGCACGTGTCTGACAGTAGAGTCAATGTACTCCTTGACTGGTTGACCAGAAGACACCATGTACTCATCCTTGAACTTTATTGATTTTGCACATTGAGCCCAAGCATAAAGATATATCTCTGATAGGTTAAAAAGGTATAACCTGTCTAAAATGTAACTGGCCAAGCATTATTCAAAATTTGTCAACCTTCTAAAATAATTCATACTAACATATTATATATAACTTTAATAGAATACCTTATATAGAGTACAATATGTAACGCTGAATTTAACCTTTGAACCTGAGCTCGACTTCATTCTGGCTTGACTCTTATAACGCTGTTTGACCACTGTTTGACCAAAGTTAAACCACTGTTTGGCCAAAGTGTGTTTGACCAAAGTCAACCCACTGTTTGAAAAATAGCAACCTCTGTTTGTTTTCTCCACAAAACACTGTTTTAACCAAACAGTGGTTTCAAACATCTGTTGACCAAAGTCAACAGATGTATCAACCACTGTTTGATTTTCTAACATCTGTTCACAATGAACAGAGGTTTCAAAACCTAAAACAGACCTTTGCCAAATACATGTTTCACAACAAACAGAAATTTATGTATGGTCTTCGAATTAAAACCAGATAAAAAGGACTCTTCATATGAAACTTAATAGTTCTTCAACCATTTTAAAACCTTCTAATTGAATACGTATGGTGTTCGAATGTTAGATAGAGATTTCATTACACAATGATATGAAAGTTTGTTTTGTTGAGTCTATATCAAAGAAAAAACTTACAGTTGTGGCATACGGGGAATCCTTGGTTCCTTGGGTTTTGTGGGACCACTTTGACGTATTTTTTGCTTAAAGTATTCTGATTCCGAGTAGCTGAAAAAAAATATAGAAGCAAATAAGCAACTAATTACAAGATAGTTAAATACCATGAATCAAAATGAATAACTATTACTTTCGCTCTCGTTTTGGAGGCTCGGCCCAATTATCGCTGACAATCTTCTTAAAATCAACTTTGTTCTCATCCTTATCATCATCAAAGTCATACAATCAGCAGCTGCATGTAAAAAGATTATGTTAAGTTTGGTGTCTATATATCTGCACTAACACAGAATAAGCATATAAATATGCGTACTGTCGTCCATCTTAAACTTAATCGCATCCTCTGTAAACTTCTTCATCTTAGCATTAAGTTCAGCAGTTGCCTCTTCTCCTTTGGCAATGATTCTATCAATATCTTCATCTGTGATTGTACTATCCTTAGAACTAAACACCATTTCAGCATTTTACCGCACCATTTGTAGTAACTCATCTTTGTTTACAGCTGTAAACAAAAATAGATATAATAAGGCACATAGAAATCTAAAAGAGGTATGCATATATGAAAATACAATATAAAAAATGATTACTCTTTTGCTCAGCTAAACGTCCATGTTGAATAACCAAAGCATCAAGTGCAAGCTTCTTATATGCTCTTTCAATGACCTTTTCCTCTATAGTGTACTGCAATCACCAAATTCCCCTAAATTCTACCAAACCCTTGAACACCCACTTAACAAAACACAAATCAAGACTGATACGATCGTAAATTAGGGTTAAGTTATACGATCGTAAATTACCAACTACAGTACCACTAAAAGAAACATATAGAATGATGATATCATTTTCAATGCCTGAAGTGGAGTGCCCGTAATTAAAAGACGGTAACTGGTGTTATAGATCCTCATGGGCTTAGAAATTTGAAACCACTCATCAAAGGTTTCAGCTGAACTGAAAAATCACAGGAAGTAAAAAGTTCAGCAGTGCCCAAAGCATCAAAACATCAAAACACTTAGCAACCGAACATCATAAAAGGCAGATTAGCACCCTGGAATAATAAAGGTATATTAAAAACAATCAAATAAAAATAAAAACTGAGTAAAAGGTGATGTAATGTAAGAACTCAAAGAACCCTTACACCAACTACAGCTTCTTAGCGTTCTCTAATTAAGTTTATGTCATATAACGGTCTAGCAAGCCATGCTTTAAGCAATCTCTTCCCAAATGGTGTCACACAACGGTTTAGTTGGCCATACAATGTCCTGTATAGATTTATGGATTAAATTAGAAGGATTATACAATTGGTAAACCGTAAATGCCAGCTGAGCCCTAAGCTTTCCGCTAACAATAACTTGAAAGAATTGCTATGGTGTTAACATTTATACAAACTGGCATAAAAGGAATAAAGATAACCATATATCTATATACCTCACATCCTTTTGCTCCATTCTCCATAACAAACCTCAGAACACCATAGCAAGCCCTAAAACAGGCCAACAAAACATCAGCTGATAATGCTGTAATTCAGAAATGATTCGGACAAAAAAATAGTGAGTTTATTAACCTGCGAACAGCAAGGCCTCCAAGTAGCTTGTAACGCAGAGACTCAGCCTGAGCAATGGCACAGAGACCTCTGTTGTTAACCCTTTCAGCATAAAGCTCCACACTGTTTTCAGCGAACTTAAAACGCTTTTGAACCTATGATGTCAGCTCCCTTATTCTCCTTCCCTTCTCACCTTCATAAACAGATTCAAGAATACATTAACCAATGTTTTTCCTTAGTCTAATCACAATCTAATATAAGTTAAAGAGCAATAGAATAAGTTGAACAAAAAAGAAACAAACACACATTTTTTGCACATGTTCAGGCCGAGTTGACAACTGAAATTCAGTTTACAAACTGAATCATACAAAACATATTTACAATACATTCTATCTAAAAAAACAAACACAATACGATCTTGTAATACCAATTGACAAAACCCACCTTTCGCTTCTTGCTCAATTGAGTTGCCATTTTCGTCAGCCGAGTTTAGTTGATGAAGATTGCTGACCCTGAAATTAAAACACCAGACAGATCAGATTTACTATCACTACTAGACTCAACTACAATTTGATATATGTACCGTGGATGTTAGATAATTTTGTTTATCCATAAACCACAAACCACAAACCATAACACATGTTGCTGATAATGTTGTAATTCACAAATGATTCGAAAAATAAAAATAGTATATTAAAACACAAATTCCCCTAAATTCTACCAAACCCTTTAACACCCACTTAACAAAACACAAATCAAGACTGGCGATCGTAAATTAGGGTTAAGTTATAGTGAAGTAAGAAGATGAAACGTACCGGATTGCTTAGGACGGATGGTGTATAGGATGGTTCCGCCATTGGATATTCCAACAGCCGACAAGATGAACGGCGATTTCATGGACGATATTGAAGCTCCGGATTTGAGAGTTGATAAGCTCAGAGAGGTCTGGATTTGAGAGAGATAGAGAGAGTGAGTTTTAGAGAGAGAGAGTTGAGAGTTGATAAGCTCAGAGAAATTAAAAACAACTTTTTATACGTAGGTTTGAATTTTGAATCTGGAGCTAAGTTTGAATATGGGCAGAGGTTTTGATGGCAGAGGTTTGAAGTGTGGCTTTGCCCTTTTGTATGTGGGCAGACCTTTGAAATTTGGATATGGGCCAGAGGTTTGAAAATTAAAGTGTTTTAATATTAAGCTTTATGATGCAGTAATGACATAAGAAAAACATTTTTGGACAGCCTCTATGGCTGCCACATCAGCTTTTCTTATGTCATTGAGTTTTCTTCTTTTATAGAAAGTATAGATTAGATGATAATGAGTTTCTTTTTTCCTATAAAATGTTGTTGAAGAAAATATTTATTATAATGGGTACTTTAAAAATACTTATCATATAGTATAAGTAATTAAAACTTTTAAAATATATGATACAATTATTTAAAACATAATGTTGAATTTTAAATTAACTATGTCTTACGATTTTTAAACAACCTATAAGGGAATAATAGGGAGACGCTCAGGGGTATAACATACATAAAACAACGCTAAAATGTAACAAAGTACAAATTTTAAACTTTAATAAAAATTGTTGGATGCTTCTTATTTTTTACAAAAAGCGTTCAAAAATATGTATATTACATTCCCTTTTTTTAGAAAGAAAAAATTGTTACATCGTGTTTTCTAGGGTTCTTTTAACAAAATATGTATATATATAAGATTAGGTTCAAGAGTGAACATTAGTGTAGCTTGCGAACTGAGTGAACTAATCCTGACCATACACGTGTGTAGATCAATGGCCAGGATTTGATGTTGAAATACACTAGTGTATTTTACGATTTGATGATTAGATCCTGGCCATACACGTGTGTAGATCAATGGCCAGGATTTGTTTACTCAGTTCGCAAATATACTAGTGTTCACTTTAGAATTCCACCCTATATATATATATATATATATATATATATATATATATATATATATATATATATATATATATATATATATATATAATTACATCAACAAAGCAAACATTTTATTCTCTTTGATTTAAGTATGGCATTGCTATAGTTTGTTAATTTAAAAAAAGATAAACATGCTACATAATTATCAATGACGGATCTAGGAAGCAAATTTAGGGGATATTCTATTTTTTTTCTTTTTTGTTCCAGGGGAATCCTAATATAATTGCTCAAGGGTATACCATATATAAAACAAAGAAGAATTTTTTTTCACTAGCATTCTAGTTCGTCGACAAAGTTGAGGGGTAGCCCATGCTACCCTTAATTAAATGGTAGATCCGCCTGTGCCCTCTAGTATATATAAACCAAGAGTCCAGTTTATATGTTTCTACAAAATAAATATGTGATCTTACGAAATGAATGTTAAAAAATGTATATTATGTAATACATGGTAAGTTTTGTCTTTACTGTGGCGAAGATGGATGCTTTGGAGGAAGCAACATCAAAATCCAAAAGACTTTTATAACCAATATCCTGACGTAATGTGTGAGATGATGTCTAACTCGTAATATATATAATCAACAAATATCTCAGTATTTAGTATTGACACAGAAGTTTATATGATACATTATCGCCACTAAAGTTTATATTATATATTTAAACACTTATAATTTGGTTGGTTCTTTTTGTAGAGGGGACTCGATTTACTAAGGAAAAGGTTTTGGCAATTCGAAGATGCGCATCTTAAAAGGGACTTGACTATCTTTAAATTGTATATCCACTTTTTCACTAATTTACGTAACATGGCACTTTGTTTGTGTTTTATTTTATTTTATTTATATACTTAATATTAATCTAAATAATTTTCTCTAACCCGAGTGATAGCCTAGTATTTATTTTATAGAAGCATTTATAGTGGACTCTTGGTTTAATTTTTTAGTATTATACACCTAGTTATGAAGTAACATGTCAACAAGCAAAAAGAGAAAAATACTAAGGTTAAAAGGTACAACTACAAGCTGTGTGTACAAGCAATTCCAAGTTCCAACAGATTGGTTTCATTGTAACTCCCTTTTTTAATCAGGGATACTGGCGCTTGATCCTAAGAACGCTCCAAAATGATACAATTGCTTCTTACTAAATAAGGTCAAACACCTCAAAACATAATCAATATTCGTATAAAGTTTAGTATAAATATAGTATACATGTACCGAATTAGAAATACATATAAGGTCTAACATGTTTAGTTTATTAATTAAAAAAATTTCTTTCTTAATTAAAAGTTTCATTCGTTAGTCATCTAATTCACTCTCTTGGGCTTGGTTGAGTTGTGAGTGGATGAAATGTTGTTGAACACCATGTCTCTAAAGGAAATTTTTAACGTCCCCGCATTGTGTGGGCAGATAGAAGCCTAGAAGGCTAAGACTAATGGGTATGGGGGTCGGCTAGCCTACGTGGCGGTCCGGCGCCGAGCCCCCACACCGCCCCCCTTAGCCCCGGCCCGGCCCAAACGACTCACCCACGCCGATTCAGCCGAAGCACCTTTCTTCTCTCTCTCTATCTTTGTCTCTCCTCTCTCTCTATCTCTCTCTAAAATTTTATATTTTTTTATTGTTGTGGGGCCTCATCCTCCATCCCTCTCCACCCCTCTAGATTCATCCCATCCGAGCCACTCCTACGTGGCGCCTACGTGGCGGCTCAACCCATCCAAGCCCATCCTCTCCATACCCTTTAGTCTAATGTGCGTGTATATATATATATAGGGTAGGAGTTGACTATAAAACTAACATTAAATTTGAAAACGACAAAAAAGGTTGTTTTTTTTTTTAAATTTGAGCTCTTGTATAAAAGAATATTGATCATCATGATATTCATAGTACGAGGGACGGCTCAACGTGTTTATAGGCCCAAACCGAACTTAGAATTTGTGGCCCTTTTCGTTATTTAATTTTATAAAATCCCTACTCCTTTATCCAGGTTTTCTTAACATTTAATCTCTTAAATTGTTAGCAACAGTGTTGCAGAAATCGGCCTAGGCGGCCGATTAATCGGCGCCTAGGCGCTAGGCGGCCACTTACTGCCTAATTTTGAGCTAGTCGGTCAATTAATCGGCCATGGTCAAAGTCGGTCAAAGGCGGTACCTAGGCGGTCCTAGGCGGTCAAAAATCGGATTAATCGGACTATATTATTCGGTCAAAATCGGTCCTAGGCGGTCAACATTGGTCAAAATCGAACCATACAACTATCTGAAACTTGAAGTATTTATGTGAATTTTGAAGTATTACTTTTATATTATTGGATATATATATATAATTTTGAAAAAATACATATAAAAATCCCATTCCGATTAATCCCGATTAATCCCTAGGCGGTACCTCACCGCCCGACTAGCGCCTAGCGCCTTCTACAACATTGGTTAGCAATACTATTTTTTTTTACTAGGATAAAATATATTTGGAGGTTTATTTACTTGATTATAAATTATATGTTCATCATTGTTTGTAGTTGTATCTGTGGGTGTTCAAAAAGAATCTAAATCCGAAACCGAATTCAAAATATCTGAAAATAAAAATCTGAAATATCTAAAATTTTGGATATTCGAAAATCAAATAATCCTAATTTTTGGATTCGGATTTGGATTTCTAAAAATTTCGGATAATCGGATTATCCGAACCCGAAAACAAAAAAAAAATATAGTAAATAATCAGATGCGAATATTGGATTTAATCTGTACGAAACAATTTTTTTTTCATTTTTTTATAAATTCGGAGATCCGTTTAGATATCCGAATCTTTACGCAAAATTTTGGATATCCGAGTTTCGGATATTCAAAATTTCGGATAAGAATTTTTGGATATACAAAAATCAAATAATCCGATGTTGAACACCCCATGGGTTAATTTATCATTGTTTGTAGGTTGATCATTATATATAGGTTTGTCAAGGGTTGTATGTTCATCCAGGTTTATATATTCATCAAGGTTTGGATGTTCTATCAACAGAAAATTAAACCAGCTAGGGTTGGTTTATATGGGACGAACAAGCCAAGCCAAGACGATTTGGTTTTGGTGGTTTGAATAGATATTTTACTCTTTTTTTCGTAGATCATTGAATTGTATAAAATTTATTTAAATTAACATATGATAAAACTACATACGTATAACCACATACTTCAGAAATAAAATATAAAAATCCAAACCGCTACAAACAAACTATATAAACCTCAAACCAACCACTTGCATTCAGTTTGAAAGGTTCTGTCGCTTTGAATGGTTTATGAACATACATATGTTTATTTTGTTAATATACTATTTATAAAACTAGTGTGTCCATTATTTAATACAGTTATTCACTAGTTAATAAAAGGTTCATATATAGTGATTGCTAAATATATAAATGATCCCCATCGAGTAGTTTCAATGAAAACCAATAATTATTTAGAATATTATAGTATATTTAACACTATATTGATGGTTCAAAGAAGAAACACTATATAAGTATGGACCATCTTATTCAAAAGCGAATTCATGGATTCACTAATGAGTAAACTACACTCGTATAATAGTAACACATACATATTGATTAGTGAATACATTATACTTTATCAAATTGAAGTGCTCTAGCAGTGTCGGTGGCTTTTGCTATGGAAGGTTGCCGGTTGAATTCTCGTTTATGATAAAATGTCATGTACAAGCTAAGGGTTTTATGGATCCTTCGGGCGATAGGGTTCCTTAGGGATTGGTGACGAGCCATGTCACCAGTGTTGTCTACGATTACGAACGTGGATGACCTTTTGCTAATGTGTGTACCCGGATTGTTGGACGTTAAAAAGAAGATTAATGCATTATACTTTTAATGGTTTTATATATAGTGTATACGGAGTATATCAATAATTAAGCGCATCCTTTATTCCCATAATCAAATACTTTCTAAATGTTTTATTAGCATGTATGTGAACCGGGTGTCTATATGGTGTTAGGATCGTTTGTTCGACGCAAAGTGTGCGAAGCAATAAAGTAATTATGTTTGAACAAAAGTAATTATTATTACGTTATAGTTCTAATGTAGTTATCAGACTACTTATTTTGTTGTATAATAATTATTAATCTAGTTCAATCATAATTGCTATAGTGTTTCGCACACTTTACGCTTAAATTTTACTTGTTTGAAATTCTACTTGTATCGGATTTCACCCATGTATATATAAAAAGTGTATCGTACAATATATCTTAACGTACGAAGAGTACGCGATGTCAAATTTGCACGTTATAACAAAAAGTCGCATGTTGTAAAAACAGAAGATCGCATCTTAAAAAAATGAAAATCATAGTTTTATAAAAAAAATATTTCGCATGTTATTAAAAATAACAAATTCGAATGATGTTAAAGAATACCAAAATCGCATGTTATAAATCAATTTCCGTATGTTAATACTGAATCTCATACGCTTCGTACGTTAAGCCATTTGTACAATAACCGACCCCTCTCTCCCCCTCTCTCTCTCTCTCTCTCTATATATATATATATATTATATGCATATATGTCTTAAAAGTTAATTTCGTAAGGATAAAGGAAAGGTAAGAAGCGGTCACTCCCTCATGAGAGGAGAGAGAAACCGAAAAAGCAAGCCCTAAAAGATCACCACGAAATATTTTAGCACAAGCAAGAAAGTGTTTTTACTTGATTGTTCCAAGGATCAATAGGGTCTATCAACGCCCCCACCTTATACAACAAAACCTGACATTCCTAAGAGAGAGAAAGAGTGAGTGATCATTATAAACAAGGTTCTATTTGGAAAAGGAGAAAGGTGATGTGATTAAGGGGGGCTTCACTATCATCAGAAGGTTTATTTAACTGTTTTCTGATCCCATTCATTTCCTTATTCCACATTTTCCACCAGAGTTGTTTTTCATATCAAAACTTATTTATCATAAACATGTGGGTTGGTGTAAATACCTATGTAGACACCATATAGTTGTGAGCCTAAACTATTATGTGTTCTAAGAGAGAAGACCAAGAACAAGTAGTAGAAGATCAAGAACAAGAACCACAAGTTGCTGATCACTATCAAGATTTTCAAAACACACCAACATTTGATCAACAACAACACCCATCAATTGCCCAACAACTTCAACATCAAAACATGGGTATTAATGATTATTCATACACATCATCATCAGAAGTCTCTCCAATCTTGCACCCAAAGCAACAACCCTGGATCCTACCTCAAGCATTCCACCACCACAGCACCGGGTACACCCCGGATCTTGCCTACCCTGACCAAAGCTCGTACCTCTTCCCTCCGCCACCGCCACCCTCATCGCTGTCGTCGTATGGTGGTTTGTTTAACAGGAGGGTTCCTGGTGGATTGCAGTTTGCATATGAGGGTAGTACATCGTCCTCAGACCACAACTTGAGGCTCATATCCGAGACACTGGGCCAGATGGTTCAACCAGGGTCTATGCCCTTTGGGCTCCAAGCTGAAATGGGTAAGATGACTGCTCAAGAGATCATGGATGCTAAAGCTTTAGCAGCTTCAAAGAGCCATAGTGAAGCCGAACGACGACGTAGAGAGAGAATCAACAATCATCTTGCTAAACTCCGTAGCTTGCTCCCAAGCACCACCAAAGTAAGTATTGTTTGTTAAACCATTAAAAAAACAAATGATGGTTGCACTCACCTTCATTGTTGTGTGTATGTGCATGAAAAAAATCGGTTATTTGACCAAAATGGTGGGTAACTAGTGTCACAATAATTTAGTTTGATCAGATTAGAAAAGAAAACTCTAATTTTCTGGGATCTCAGATTCTCATCCGGATTTTTCTAGGAGAAATGCTTTCCAAAATAAGTCATATATTCATTAGACTTATGATGGTGAATTTCTAAAAATTCACAAAAAAAAAAAAAAAACCAAGATGATATATACTATTAAAGAACATTTATTCGTATCATTTTTCTTGAATCAATAACCCGGCCAACATAATAAGTATTAGCTATACACTTAATAAATTATAACATGTATATGAAAGCTATTCTTTAACTATTGTTATTTTATTAATAACTTCATCATGTTTTCTTTCAGTTTCCATTAACTTTAACTGTGGTTATTTTATTAATAACTTCATCATGTTTTCTTTCAGTTTCCATTAATATCTTTCTTTCACATTCATAGGCACACATAAATGACAAAGTGTGCATCATATGAGCATGCTGCATGCATATTTTTTAGTAGCTATATGCGGAGAATTTAAAGCATTTTAAGTTAGTGATTCAGTGGTTCATGTCAAATTTTTGGAATATTTTTGTCCAAGGTTTTTTTTTTTTTTTTTTGAAATATATGCACAAGATTTAATGGTAGGAAATGGGTTTCGAATCTCGTTGCTGACTCTTATACTCTTATAATTAAGACAATGTATAATATACATTTATTGGAGTCTTTGCAGTCTTTCTATCTTTTAAGATATAGCTACCTCGTCTCACCCTCTCCAGACCTACCTTATGAGCGGGAGCGGGACATTACGTATATTTATCCATTGATGTTTTTAGTTGTAAGATTATCATGTAATAAATCTAGTTATTATGTAAATTGGTGTAGACGGACAAGGCTTCATTGTTAGCTGAAGTGATACAACATGTGAAGGAGCTCAAGCGTCAGACATCCATAATAGCAGAACAAAGTCCAGTCCCAACAGAGACTGATGAGTTAACCATTGACAACACATCTGACGAAGACGGCAATATAATCATCCGAGCATCATTATGTTGTGAGGACCGATCCGATCTCTTACCGGACCTCATCAAAACCCTAAAAGCACTTAGGCTAAGAACCCTAAAAGCCGAGATCACAACACTTGGCGGTCGCATGAAGAACGTCTTGTTCATCACCGGAGATCAAGATTCAAACAACAACGATAACACAAATTACTCGATAAACATGATCCAAGAAGCATTCAAAGCAGTGATGGAGAAGACAAATGGGGATCATGAGTCTTCTTCTGGAAGTGTTAAGAGACAAAGAACAAACAACATCAATGGTGTTGATCATCGTAGGACATGATCATATGTGTCTTTATAAAGAACTTCAGGAGTTGTGCCTTTAAGGATGTATGTTGTTTCTTATCCCTTGAGATATTGGGTTTTAAGTTATTTGTTTTCACTTTCTGTGTGTTCTTTTCGAGTCTTTTTATGTTTTATATGGAACTTTTGTTGGATTAAATGATATGACTGATGTGTTGCTTGAACTTATTATGTCTATAGAGAAAAGACAGCAAGTACTAACTGGTTGTCTCCTTATGCATTTCCTATTTCGCTTATCACATATTATATATCTATGTATATGATGTATGTATGTATGTATGTATGTATATATTGGCCTTTTGGAGTTAACTGTCATCTCTATTGTTTTGTGAAAAATGATACTTCGGTACAAAAAAAAAAAATTACGCCATTTCGGTTCTTAACATTTTTGAAACGTGTCATTTTAGTCCAAAAAGATAACGTGCTATTAAAAACATTGAGGACGGAACTGGCGCAAGCCGTTATCTTTTTGAACTAAAGTGGCACGTTTCAAAATGTTGATGACGGAGCTGGAGTAAAAAAAAATTTTAGAATAAAGTGTCATTTTCCACCAAAACACAGGAACAAAAATGACAGTTAACTCGGCGTTTTGCTTGATTAATTGATATGGTTGATGTGTTGTTTGGAGTTATTATGCCATATGCCAATAGAGAAAAGACAGAAAGTACTATCAGGGTTGTGTCGTTATGCATTTCCTATTGCCCTTATCTTATTATAAATATATATATTTTAGAATTTTTTTATAACATCCTAGCAAAACTTCAAGATGTGAAACATTGATTTTAGGGAAGAGTATTTGTGCCAATTTGACCATACACGGTTTTGAGAGTAATTAAGGCCATTCGGTGTGGGGGTCGTCCAGGCCTGGCCTGGCGACGCCCCCCAACGCCATTTCCTTGGGGGCGGCGATGTCTTCAGCGGCAGGGAGGAGACGTTGATGCCGGGGCTCCTTCACACACACATATACATACAACACATATATATATTTTATGTCCATCCTCCTTTTTTTTAGGTCCATCCTCTTTGCCCCATCCTCACACCCATACTACGTGGCGGAGCATCCTTTGAGGACTACCCTCCTCCCACACCGAGTAGCCTAATATACGCAAAGTCGAACGCATTATGTAGTGAGTAAGATAAACTATTGTAATTGGGAAATTGTACTTGCATAATAAAAACCGATTGCGAGTCAAGAAAGTTAGCTAGACCCACCAATGTAATGGGGTAGATACCCTTTTATAATTTGTAATGCATAAAACTCATATATAACTCAAAGCGGAAAATTTAGGATGAATTACACACGGTTGTAGGTTAGATGCACCAGTTTAATCAGCAATGCATCAAACCCTTTAAAAACATCGTTTATACTAATTTTAGTAACTTCTTGGTGCATACATGCCCAATAAAAAATGTTTAGTTGTTTATTTAAAAAAAAATCCAAACACACATGTAAAATGTTAATCTAAGATACATATAAATTAATTTTACGTCTCTCATTTGCTAAGATCAAAATGTAATCAAATAAGTTAACGCCAAGCATCAAAGAAATCAAAGTATAAACTATAAACCAATAGCGTAATAGCGTAATTTGTTAACGCCAAGCATCTTGGTGTAATTTGTTTGACCTTATATTCAAAGTTAGTCAAACTCTTTTGTAAAAATCGGCTATGCCAAATTGGTTATTTAAAGCAAGAGTAAATAGCGTCACTAGCGGTCACGGTCGGATTGACAACCTGGCCATACACACAGAGAGCTTATTGTGAGGAGAGACACTTTCACTATTAGTAAAACATTGATATGTTGTTTTAATTAATTCGAATTTCAAAAAAGTAGGTTATGTAGCATTTTTCATAGGCTTAAGAAAGTAACAAGGCCGGGTTTATATCAAATAAATCGGACTATGTTTGGAAGAAACTAATATAAAACGACTAGAAGCAACTAACTGATTTTCATTTCCTTAAACATATACCAGTTTCTTACATTGAAAATCACTATATTAATTTCTCCATAATAGAACTGTTTCTAAAGGCGTATGGTCCTAAAAAGCCGCGCTGACCAATCATGTCGTGTGCGAGACCATACTCCTGCTACATCAATCTGACAAACTTATTAGACCCCGCGCCGACTAAATAGGTAAAACCTAGGTCGCGCGCGACGCCCAAGCAAAGTTAAAGCTCAGATTCTACACTTAGCATCCTGGATGAAAACCCTCACTCCCTGGACCTTGCGCCGGCTATATGGATGTGCTCCAGAGGCCGCGCGAGGACAGAAGCGCGGGTCCATGCTGGACAATACGAAAGGTACGAGTGGCAGAGAAATGGACCAATCAGCGTCCAACAGGCTGTATCATATCGTGCTCCACGATTAGCAATCGTGCAAGAGACAAGAAGGTATGCAAGGTCGCCTAAGTGACACCAATCAGAGGGCGACGACATCTGCCCCATGATCTCCACTCACCTGCTGATGTCAGGGAGACAACAAGGTCGACAACCAGGACACGTGGCTCCACCCAAAGTGTCACACCCCAACCGATGGCAGAAACATCAGAGTGAGACGAAAACAAGATTACAAGAGACTTCATAACACTATTGGTGACAATATTTAAATAATGGATTTCATTTCATTTCTAACAGTCAATTACAAAGGTTAGAATCAAATACAACAACTTGAAATACAAGAATCACAATACAATGAGAATACAAAATTTTAAATGTGTATCTAAGCATCCTACTATGTTCCATGCATCATCAACATCGTCTCAAAACCTGCAACATGTTTTAAAAGCATAGTTCAATACAAAGATGTATTGACGAGTATACAGGTTTTCATACATAGCAAAAAAAGATAAGTTTTAAACAATTCCACATGGCAAGAAATTGATACAAGATAAACAATAAAATCGGCATGTGATTAACAAATCAAACCAATGATGAAACGCAATAAGCTCATGACATAACCTCAAGTCTACGAGTGGTGCGTTAATCCTATAGCGCTATATATGTCAAGGATAGGCTCGTACAAAGTTAATGATAAGTCTAACACAAAACGTATAACCCCAAATTTAAAGTATCAAGTAATCAATTATGAAAGCATGTATAAGGAATGTTTGTGCATTTAAGAATAAATTTTAAGTGTAAGTTTTCATAGATAAACATGTTACACCCCAAAAAGGTGGTAAACGAAAAGGGGGTTCAAGTATACTCATAAAATTGCTAAGTCTTCCGATTATCCAAGTGTTGACGAGTGTATAAGATTGGGAGGACGAATGTATAAGGGTTAAAGTTCAAGGTATGTTTAGAGTCGAGATTCGGAATTTAAAAGGAATATGGAAAGTACATATGCAAAAGTAATCATCTAGTCATATAATTCTTGTTTGACACTATGAAACCCCAAGGGTTAGAATGCTTTCATGGGTAAATTACCCATTAGAATCATAACAAGTTATTAAGTCTTAGATGATGTAATCTAATACTTTGACAAATGAACACAAATTCATCATCAAAGGTTCAATTATTTGGATAATATATAAGTATTGTATAATGTTCATATAGTCATATAGGTCAAGCATGAGGTAGAAGGATGAATCCCCTATTTAGGTACCTCTTTGTTTATCATAGAAGTCATGTAGGAGGTAGGAAGAACAAGTCTTCCATTTAGGTACCTCTAGGTGTTCACCACTACACTTGATGTTATGAACATTCAAGGAGGGTCATGAACATACGATAAGAAATGAAATAAGACAACTAATCTATGAGAAAACATCAAGTAAGATAGCCCAAGCTAATCCTAAATCACACAATCATCAAGCTTTAGGCTTGAACATCACTTGTGGGTTAAACTCTTAAACAAAACAGAAAGTTTATGAGGTTTACACCTATGATTTTACATGTCTCAACCTTGTTTTTAAGCCTAAATAACCATAGAAGTGGTTATGAGCATAAGGACATAGGTTTGAGATGAGATAACTCAAGTTTAATCAAGTTTAACAAAGATTGAATCAAAAACAGAAAGATCAGTCAACCTTGGAGCCTTTTTGGTGACATTCCAGACCTTGGTTTTCCATGGAAAACTGTGGAAATGTTCCTAAGGTCAATCCAAGTAAGTAGGAAAAAGAATCAAGTGAAACGGTTAAGAAATGAGTGAGTTATGCTCACTTTTGTAAGAGGTGCTGAATCTGCTCGAACTCTTGATCTCAGCCGTGATCTTGAATGTTTGAGAGTGAATAGGGAGTGTTTAGAAAGTGAAAAATGCTTAGAGGAGGCTTGGGTTATATAGGGGATGAATTAGGGTTTCATTTGGTTGGGCTTTGGGAGTGTTTAGTAGGGTTAATCATTGAAACAAGTCCATTAAACCCAGCCCAAGGCTGTTAACAGCCATAAAATACCCTTTTTTTTCTTTGTGTGACATATAATTGATGTATTTTAGTGAAGCATAATATGTATTTATGATATACAAGTAATTGAAGGTTGGTTAGTAAAAAAAACCAACTAAAACTCAGCCATAAGGGCTGGTCGCAAGTTGTTATTAACAACTTTATATATATATATATATATATTTTGTTGTTTAAATGTAATAAAAGGTATAAATGAGATGCACTTTATATAAATAAGATGTTACATAACGTTTGGTGTATAATTCACATGTTATCAAGGTCTAAAGTGCATATTAAACATGTTTTAAAGTACCAAAATGTGTGATAAAAATACATGTATGCGACATATCAAACGTAACAAGTATGTTTGATTTATGATTAGGTATAATCAAGTGAAAACATATAACATAATCTTACAATCGAATAACCAAGTATTTGAATGTATGGAGATTTGAGAATTATGAATACACGATCAATGTTTACGAGTTAAACTTACGTTTAAGCGAATTACTATTGGTGCAGTTTTTGTGTCCGATGCTGTTCGAATAGATTAGTTTTATTTTATGCTGATTATGTAATAGTTAGTGAAACGGTCAAACGAACGTGTATTGACTCGCTCGTTTGAAGTGGTCAAACGAGAGGGTTATTTGTTTGACCGTGTGTGTTTGCAAGACAAGGGGTGTGGCTATAAATAGCAACCCTTAGTCATTTGCAACACTTGATAAAGGTTTTAGGCTTTGGGGGAGAGATCACCACTTGATCTCTCCCCGGATGTATACACCTTTGGTATTGTTCGGTTAGCTTGTAATCGGGCCGCTTTGTAATGTTATGCTACCGAATTTATACAAGTTGTTTTATCCGTCTCTAATCTCTCCCATCTTGAACATAATCACACACTAATCACAGGTCACAGTCCGAATCACAAACCTACAATTACGAATCATGTATCAAACGAATGCACGTATTAATGTATAAACATGTATAAACAATGAATAATTTCCACGAAAGATTAATTTCATTATGATCGAAGTCTCGGATTTACAATAGCTTGAAACGAAACACGATTACAAAGGAAACGAGCTTCCAAAAATGGAAATACAAGACATCATTCCTAAAGGGAAAGTAACGAAAAAGCAGGGCGTTACACAAAGTGCGCCAGCTCCATTAACCTTCTAGAAACACTAACGGCCATGGCAGAAGGGACAAAAAGGATATTCCTTGTTGTCGACTCCAGGCCCAAGGCCCATCAGCCCATCTCCTTCTACACTACTCCGGCTATAAATAGGGACCTTCATGTACAGGTTAATTCTATTTTGTTCTCTATTCTCTCACTACTAATCACACACTTTCCTCAAAACGCATACTTATTCTCACGCCGGAGCGTGGTGTAACACCCCGTGTTTCGGAAAGTCAAAGTCAAATGAAGAAAAGATTGCTAATTGTGATCTGTCACTCCTTGCTTAACTATTGATTTGACTTCCATGACTTGTAATCGAATTCTGTATTTTATTTGCTTTAGCTGTATTATGTGGAGTATCTATAATAATCGAGGTTTAATCGATGATCGCTAATCTATTTATCGCTAATCGCATTCGCAACTTGATTGATAGGTTCTGTATATTGTTTTATGTGTGTGTGCTATTTATGTGTTACTTGTGCATGTTTACTTATTGTTTAGTAGTGATTAATCAAAACGCAATCGCAACTCTATCGCAACGCAATTCAATCACAAACGCTAAACGCAAGTTAATTATAATGATTGTATATCAGATATAGGATTTGTGTGTGTTTACTATTAATCTATCGCATCGCTAAATCGATACTCGCTTTAAACGCATCGCAACGCTCAACACGCGAAACGAAACGCCGAAACTCAATTCGCCGGACCACTTCGATCGAATGACCATCACTCACATCACTGTTGGTGATGTGACAGGGGTATTTATAGGTTGCCAAAAGAGGAAAGGAGCACAAGTGTCGGATCGGATGACACTTCGATCGGATGGCCATCCGATCGGATGGTCATCCGGTTGTTGATGTGACAGCTCTCTCGTTCGACCAGCGTTCTCCAGCCCACTCTTTTCTCGATTTCTCGCGATTCTTGTAAGTTTTCAACCCAAATCTTGTACATCTATCATCTACACACACTTCTTCATCATTTTCTCCTTTGAATCTTAATTTTTAACCGTGAAATCAGCGGATTTGAGGTGTTCTAGGATGATGTCATCATGGAGTTCTTATGAACTTCAAGTCTTGGCCTCATTTCACCAAGAACAACTCAGATCCAAAGGATTTCCACATGATTAAACACCATTTTCAACCTGATCTAAGCATTTTCAAGGTTAAAAGGATTGAGAGGTGGTTTTGTAACTTGCTTTCAACGCTTTTACACTCTATGCACTCAAAACCAATAGAATCGGAGCTTGTTCAGACCTTCTACTCATTTCTAGTGAAGTGTCGGTCCGAGATCTGATTTCCTATCAAAGAGACAACCGATTTCGGGTTGAACATGAACAACCATCACGAACAGTTAGCTGAACGGACTGGGGTGATTCCCACTTCGGTCGGACGACTTAGACTTGACGAGGTTCCGTTGTTTAACATGTTGTCGTACCGTCTCGGTCAAACCGCAAAACATTCATAACTTAACAAATATTCAAGTTTCAAGATGATCAGATTGTGGGACGGATTGTCGTCCGATCGGATTGTCGTCCGATCGGATTGCACTTGCAATTCAACACTTAAACATTTTCATAACTTTCAAAAGATCTGAATGTCGAACGGGTTGCCGTCCGATCGGATTGCCATCCTGTCGAACGAAAATCCGATCGGTTGACATTTGGGTCTCCAACACTTGAATTTTTTACCAATTTTCAAAGATCATCAGTTCTAACGGATTGACATCCGATCGAATGACCATCCTGCTGAGAACTTGTTCTCAACTGAAATGTCTCGCCAATCGGATCGCTATCCGATCGGACGATCGTTTGATCGATCGACCTGAAGGGTAGAGATACTTCACTGGTTTTAAAATGCTACAACGAAAACTTCAAAGCCATCATACACAAACACATCCATCCCAAACGAATGTCAATCCGACCGATCGAATGTCCATCCGTTCGGATTTCCATCCGACCGGATTACCATTCGTCACTTGTTCACTTCGCACCGTTTATCGCATCGTTCAATCGCTTATGCTATCGTTCTGTAATCAGACTAACTTTCCAGCGCTCCCTTCAATCCAAGAGAGTGTTTCTTTACTAAACACAATCTGTGAGTATACTCGAACCCTTTTTGCTTTACGCACTTTTGGGTGTTACATACGTTACTTATTCAAATCACAATCAACACACAACGCAAACACTATTTATACGCTGACCGTTAATGCATGTTATGTGTTATTCGATGAATGCTTGTATGTTATGTTAAGACAGTGATTGTTGCCTGACACCTTAGCAACGATAGTACTATAGTTTGGACTCAGCACCTGTCGTGGATAGGGGTTGTTAAGGGCTTTACTTCACGTGTCCCAGTGGGGATATGTGTTGCGCATTCTACAACTCGAAGTCACGTCTGTGCATATTTCATTGTCGATAACCTACTAGCTTCACTTTGCTACATGTTACATGCTAGTTATGCGTAAACGATTTTCGTTATCTATTATACTATTAAACTTGTATGCTCGCCTTTACACTCTGTGTATTGACTCTATTTTAATGTATGTGACAAGTGCTTAAATGCTAGGAATGCTGTGCTTTGGTGAATCAAGATATGGGTCTAGTTATGTCACGCTAAATCTGAGTTGTCAGAACAGTGTTTGTTTTTTAGACAATTATTTGTAATAACTATTTTATTTGGATATGTTGTGGTATGGGACATGACGTTTAAATATCTGGTAATTAATAGTTGTTATGGATACTCATGGACAATCTATTTCGCTCAGTGCCATGCCCCGATGTTTCCGCCATCGGTTGGGGTGTGACAAGTGGTTAAGAGGAGAACCCCCCTATTCCCCTCCTCTTAACGAGCTTAATGGTGTGTTTAGTGTTTTGTAGGAAGATCAAGGCGTTAGCTCAGGAAGGATTAAGAAGATTAACCTTTATGGTCGAAACATAAACCAAACTTGTCACTAAAATTAGTTCCGTGTTTCTTCAGTTTCTTTTTCACAACTAGTTCTGATGTTAATCTGATAAATGTTTGTTTTTTCCCTTCTACTTAGTTTCTTGTTTAACATGTACAGACGAGTTTTAAATCAAATACAAAGGAGTGACTCTTATGAGATTTATGAACAGTTATCTTAAAATATTCTCTATTAAACAGTCTCACTCTCACTCAAAACCCTTTAGGAGGCTTCTTCATCATTGAAGTTCGGGTCGCGAAAAATGCATTGTTTAATTAATGAGGTAACTTATTGTCGATTATTTATTAGATCATCTAATAAACAAACGTGATACCTTTAGTACTTGGGTGTCAAGGTGTGTAGTTAATATTAATAAAGTTATGTATATATATAATGGAAAACAAATATGATTGTGTACCTTTGTATGTATGTAATGGAAAACAAATATGATTGCGTTCCTGGTAAGCCAACAATTGAAGCAGAGAGGGAAGTAGACGACATCATCGTTAGATTGGTCGAGTTCTTATTTAAGGTGTATAATTAGGATGGTGATGATGTATTCTTGAGAACACGGTTTGGGGAAGTGAGTATGGAGGACGAAATTTAGGTCATTGGTGATGTTAATGAGTGTCTTACCCTTGATCTCTTTATTATCTCCCTTATATACACCCAATATGGGAGAAAGAGTAGGGAGGACGAAATTTAGGTTATTGGTGATGTTAATCAGTGTCTTACCCTTTATTTCTTTATTATCTCCCTTATATACACTCAAGGGGGAACCCTTGATTAGTTAGGAAGGCTAATTATGTCCATCAAACAATGACCAACTAATCTAATAAGGTATGATTAATTATTTTGATACTAAATTCTAGGTCATCATCATCATACTCAGTAAATCCTACTAGATTCTGAGTAATTTCCATAATACGTAAGGTATCATAAAGCCCAACTAGAAAACAGTTTGTTATGGCTTTTATAGACTTAACATTTAAATTTGTCACTAACTCTCATGTTAGTTATTTGTTGATTTATGGTAAGGAAACATATAGAACTAGACTCAACTTATCATGTGTTAATTGGAATATTAATATTAACAAACTATATCATTAAATATGTGACTACTTATCTTAGTCATCTGCTCATTTAGGGATGGCAAAAAAGCCCAAGCCCGACGGGTATACCTGAAACCCGAAACATACGGGTCGGGTATACCCGAAGCCCGACAGGTATGGGTCGGGTATGGGATTAAAAATATAAAAATATTCGGGTACGGGTACGGGTATGGGATTTAGCGATACCCGCCCGATACCCGGCCCGTTTACCCGAATAAATACCCGAAAAACATATTATTTTAAATTTAATTTTCCATTTATATAAACTTTAGTACATACTCTTATTCATATTATTTTGCTTTGTTGTTTGTCTTCAAGACTTTAACATACAAACACGAGATTTTATGTTTATTTATGTTGTTTCTATGCAGATTAAAAATGTGTGTTAGGTTTGGAATTTTCTAAACACATTTCAAGTTGTTAGAGATATTACTTGGGTTCTGATTTGAGCTACTATTTTTCATGTTTGGTGTTCAATTAAATGCAAATTATATAAATTGATATTATGTGTTCCAAAGTAGTAGTACATTAATTAGTTAATTATGCAGATATATGTTTCAAATATGCATTTGAATATGATATGTGATGACGGGGGTAGCCCAAGACCAAATATGAATGATTTAAATACGTAAATGCTCATAAGGCAAAATGGTTCAAAGGTTAAAAACCTGGGAAGACGAGATAAAGTAACACTGAAAAGTAAGTAGTCATGTCTCTGGGTTACTTCACCAACTCGCCAGCCGCAAAAGCAATGCAGGTCCACAGAGCACACTCTATTATCCAGGGGTCAAAAGGCTTCAACCCCCGAAAGGGTAAGCCCCTCACTGCAAGCAAGGTCACTAGTCAAATGTATTCCTCTTTGGGAGGTGTCTTCTCCTATATATTTGACACTTCATTTACTGAGGAGGGACATTGCTGGCCAGTCCTGTTTCCTTAAAACTCTGGTCATTCACTACGAGTACTTGCTTCATGCGAGTTACTCCCTTTCACATCCAACACACACATTCTCTTTGCTCCTTCATCCGAATCTGAACATACTTCAGAGGAGGATCTTTAGCAAACAATAAAAATAAACTAGTGAACCTCCTTCCACGTCTTGCAAACGTGGGGGGACCCCACGACCTGCGTTAGGCAAAGTTGAACCCTTCAACCCTCTTGCCTAACCAGCCAAGCTACTATCCTTGGTCTATTATTTGTTGCATCAACAAGTTGGCGCCCACCGTGGGGCTACGCCGCTATTTCTCCTCAAAAAGACCTAGTAGTGTAGCTCTTTTCTCTTGAATCCACCATGTCTGAAAGTGGATCCCCGGGTGAAGTAAATCAGGTTCCAAACACCTCAACCCCGGGTAGTAGCCAAGCTCATGTGGCTATACCAACTTCTTTCTCAACTCCGGGGAGCACTCCCGAGTTTCTCACCTTCAACACTCCAACTCCGTCCAGATCCGGAGTTCCTTCCCCCAATGTTGGTGTCTCTGACACCCCAGCATGTGTTGAACTTACCCCTGAGGGGGTTGCCAACAATTTCCTTGAGTTGAGGTCTCTCCTCAACCAATATGTGAGTAGAGAAAGAGACAAGGGAGTGATGATTCGTCTAGACTATGATGAGCCGGAACCAACGTTATCTCCCGGACCTCCTATCCCTCCTTTTACAACTAGGAATGAGGTTGGTCCCAGTAATCCATCCAAACCCTAATCCATATCTATCCACAATGGCGAATCCTACAGTACATCCCATCTTCTCTTCCCAACCAATTACAAGTGGTGCTCCTTTGGGACATGAGCTTACCCTCGACCAGCTCCTACAGTCCCCAGTAACAAGCCTTCCAGCTTCTACAACAACTTCGTGGGAACAAGCTCTGTCCGTGCTCCCTTTGGCACGAAGTGCTGTTATGAGCACCCCCCCTTTGGGTGAGCTACCCAGCTGCACCCGGAAGCCTTCAAGGCTTCAACCTCATGCCCCCGATGATGGCCCAGATGATGGCAAGCTTCCCATGGCAGCACTTTATTAATCAAGTGCTGGCCACTCAGGGAAACAACAACAATGGCAATAACATGGGTGCAAGGGCTGAAGAAGATTTGGCCAAACCGTATAAGCCAAGTAACCTTTCATGCTTTTCACAGCAAATAGCTGATTATGATTTTCAAACAAAGATCAAGATGCCTCCTCATATAAAAACGTACGATGGGACTGAAGATCCTGAGGACCATCTTCAGATCTTTACCGGTGCAGCAAGGATAGAGAAATGGTCAAACGCTGAATGTTGCTTAGTGTTCATGCAAACCCTTGTTGGATCAGCTAGGATATGGTTCAACGACTTACCCGCTCGAAGCATTCGAAGCTTCGACGACCTCAGTAAGGGTTTTCTGGCCAATTTCTCCCAACAAAGGCGATATGTCAAATACGCAACTGTAATCTTCTCGATAAAACAACGTGACGATGAAAGTCTTCGAGATTTTATCGAACGATACAAGAAGGAAGGTCTAACATATGTGGGGGCAGACGAGAAAATGAGAGTGGCTAGTGTTATGAATGCCATCACATCCAAATATCTCACGAGAGATTTCAACAAAGCCCTGCCCAAAACCTTGGAAGAAGCTCTCGAAAGGGTTAAAGCCCACACCCGGGGAGAGGAGGCAGTGGACATTAAAGAGCAAAGGAAAAGAGGATCCAGCTGGCGAAGCAATAGTCCAGCTAGAAAAAGGGGAAACTTCAACTCTTATGACAGACGACTAAAGGGTTCAGACCATCGAAGGTCTGAAGGCCGGAACCCTTCCAGCAGGGAGAAAGACCTGAGTTTCACACCCCTCACAAAGACTCCTCAAGAAATCCTCGCAACGGAAGAAGTCAAGCAAAACTTTCGGCCTCCTAGGCCTCTCCCCAAGAGCAGAAAAAATGAGAACTCCACACAGTATTGTGAGTTTCATGATGAAAAGGGTCACCACACCAATGATTGCTTCCAGCTCAAGAAAAGAATCAAAGAAGCTGTTAAGTCCGGAGAACTCGCTGATCGGAGTGTCGCGCTCCGGTCAAAGATAAAATTTATAAGCCCAAATTACCCTTAACAAATAGTTAGTGGTAGCAAGGGGTCGAACCACGAAGAGTATGTGGTTTGTGTATGGATTCGAATGAATTAGAACAAATGTCACGATTTATGAAGCTTACTAGAATGTTTTTGTATTTTTGTTTAATTGAGAGATGTGAGTTTAGACTAAGTGAATTGATTAAATTGATTAACAACTAATGATTAACGATTACGAGAAAATTAATTACGAGAACAATAATAAGAAAAAGGAATCACACCCGGTTTCGGTAATTGCTAACCTAGGGTTTCTACAAGTTTTTAGATTCAACTCAAATGCATATGATTAGCGGATTTAGTGTACCGTGACTTAGGTGCTAATAACTATCAACGTCCCGAAGAACGGACAAGAATACACTTTGTAATCAACACAAGTAAATCCTAACCACGACAATGCACAATTACATATCACCATTTCGCAAAGTCATAACTTTTAACATCGTTCGACAATTTACGAATTCGCAACAAATGTAACACTATTATCAAAGGTTTCAAAAATCAAACACAAATTGTCACTAAGTTAAAGCAAGAACAATTCGAAACCCTAAAATTAACAACTACCTACACCGGGGTGAAACCGAGATGATTAGCCGCTCATGGTTGAAGAAGCTTGATCACCGGATGATTGGTACGTGAATGAAGTCATCTTGAAGCTTGATGAATGAAGGAATGATGGATGATTAGGGTTTATGGATGATAATGGTGACATGGATGATAGTAGATGATGATTGATCTTGATTCGGGTGATAGATGTTGTAGAGGTGGAATAGTAGGTGAATGGTATGTGAATTAGGCTCCCAAATACAAGATTCAAACTCCCCTAGAGTGTAACTTACGACTTCAATGCAAAAAGGACCAATGAACATTGAGCTTAACCCAAAAAATCCTAAAATTCACGATCTGAGAAACCCTTAGCCGTCGCCGACGGCATACAACCCTTCGCCGACGGGCTGTAAATAAGTTGAAGCCGCCCGACGGCTTAATTAACTGGATACGAGTATGCTTGGCCGACGGGCTTAACCGGAAGGCATCGCCGACAGCTTGGGACCCGTCGGCGACGGGCTCTCAAAGCCTCCTTCTCTGATTTTCCATTTTTCACTCTCGTTTGATCCGTAACGCGTCCCGATGCTCCGGTTTTCGACCCGATGACTCGTAAAGCTCCCGAAAAGCTCCTTAAAATCCATCAAACCTGCAAAACACATTTTTGATTAAAAGTAGGCTATTCGAAATTAAAACTTATGTAAAAACATAAAGTTAGACAATTACAAGCACCGGTTTTCAACCACGTATCACATCCCCACACTTGTCTTTTGCTTGCCCTCAAGCAAATCTGTTATTCACTTTCACGTGGGTCGAACAACGAATACACTCCCTATTCCCGAGACTAAGGTTAAGGTCTAATGTCATACAAAAGTTCAAACCTTTTACAGTTTTCACATATTTAGCGGTCAAGTGAATAATCACATATAATAATGGTTATCCAAGATTAACCCGCCCGTAAAACTAACAAGTCATGCACATCTCTCACAATGTTCTCTCCGCTCAGCTTGTAAATTGGCTAATATTTATAATGTATTAGCACTACAAAGAATATTCACTCAAAACCGATTAGAACACATACCTGCATAAGCTTGCAACTCAATCATTCTCCACCATTGATCACAAACACTAAGCACAAGTCATAAGGTCTTTATGAGGGTTGTAACGGAGCTAGGCTAAGGGTAGGAATTAGGATATTTTAAAGTGGCTAAGGCGATGAAAATTCGATTTTTATTACAAACCACTAAATTAAACAAAACTACATATAAACATCAACTATGGGCAATAATCTTTCACCCTTTTATTCGACAACTACTAACACTTCTTTTTGTGTTTTGCTTCAACAATTTTCAATTCTTTTTCATAATATTTTCTGTTTTTTTTAACATAAATGCAAACAATCAAGAATAACGATACAAATACGGCTCCTATAATCGAATTTCCATCACACGGGTTTAAAAGAAAAAAGTTTAAGGGTTATGGGCTATAGGGTGGTCAAACGAAAGGTTTAGGCTCAAAATGGGCGACTAGGGAATTTGTTCGGGTAAGGATAGATAAATGGTTTTAAGAGAAAAGGTTTACCTAATGCCTTAATCATTCTCGTGCTTGTATTCGGTCTATAGTCTCAAACATATCAAAAGTTGCAACTTCTACAATATATGACTAATGGTCCACTCAAACAAAGAAACATAGGTAATGTAATCTATGATATAAAAGTGGCTCAAAACCTCACACATCTAAAAGGGTATGGTATGTGACATGCATAAAAGACTAGTTTCTTAGGCGGATTATTCCCAAATAACCACCCGCTAAATACCCGTCATGCTATTAATTTGAACTTGACCATGACAAAAGACCAAATGGGTTGTGACATCCCTCGTTGACTTAGTTACTTGTGCTTTAAGACCGCTTTTAAAACAAGACATTTTTGAAAAATTTTTGAAATTTTCCCCCATCCCCACACTTGAGGTCAACATTGTCCTCAATGTGTAGTATTTAAATGAACGGGTCAAAATCGAAAATTCTTACTACTCCCCCATCCCCACACTTGAAGTACATATTGTCCTTAATGTGTAAGAACTAGAGTATTAAACGCACAAGGGATGTGACACGGCTAATTCCCCCAAAAATTTCACCCCGGAAAAATAATATACAAAATACATTCCACTTATTTGCTAACTAAGAATCAGAAGTAAAAAGAACCGTATGCACCTGATTTCTGAGCTCATTCCTTGTGTGCTCCTCTTCTCTTCATGAAAGTGGTTGTCCCACGAACCCGATATACCTACAAATCTTAACCCTTGTGTAGAAGCATGCTTCTCACAACCATTAAAATTTATTAGTTACCTAGCTCTACCACTTTTATAATAATATTACCAAGCCGTGCGTTACTTCACTTTGATTTATGTGGAAAATAATTTACAACAACAACAAACCTAACTCACTTTCGTAGGAATCACGGTTGCATTTAGCTTATGCAACAAGCCCTTTTAAACCCCCCCCCCCCCCCAATAGCTTGGGAGGACGAGAGGTCTCGTGAGGGTTATATAGGGAACACACCCACAACGTTCATTTAACTAGGCAGAAAGTAAATAAAAACAACAAAGAAATAAAGAACCAAAGTATACAACAACAACAACAACAACACAAAACATACCATACCTCTACCGCTGATATCGCTCGTTGGGATCAACTGGCGGGTTTGGCTGGTATTGATAACCAGTGAGGGCCTTAAACATCTCCCTATAGTTATCGAGTGGACTCTGCTCCCCTTGAGGTGGTGGTTGGTAAGGGATCGGGATAAAGCTGGAGCCTACCGCTTCGGGCCAGTGAGGAGTCGGGTCGGATGGGCCTTGTGGATGGGGAAGGTCGGGGTAATTGGTCCACCCCGAATGTTCGGCATATGGGAGACCAGCTTGATAGTCTCTTTGATATCGCTCCTGATCATGGAGCACCTTGCCATTATTAATGGCCATTTGGTGAGAGACATACAAGGCACTCCAGCGGCGTCGTTCCAATTCTCTTGCTTCATTTTGACGCGTTGCCTCTGCTTCTTCCCATGCCCGTCTTCGGGCTGCCTCATCCTCTTGCATCTTCGCCAACTGTTCCATGTGTGACCTCTGCATTGCTTGGAACAGTTGTTGCTCTTCCATAAACTTATTCATTCTCTCCCGATAGGCTGCTTGAACTGCCCAAAACTCCTGCATTTGGGGTCCCTGTGCCTCCTCCCAAGCTTCCCTCCTTCGGTTATACTCTCGGCCTTCACCTATGCATGCAGAGACATTGTCACATATCTCTTGCTGTCCCCGATCAAAATTTTTGTAGGAGGGCACCCGTCTAATGTTCACAAAGCCCGCCACGTCTGCATTAATTTCCCTATGCGGCCTCGTGTATCTTTGTCTTGGTCTTTGTGGACCGGAGAGCTCAGTTTCCTCCTCTTCATCACCCATCTCTTCATCTTCTCTCGATTCCGGTTGTGCCCCTGAAGTAAGAAACTCATACTTATGACCCATCCTGTCGGTCACAACATACTTGTTCCCTGAGAGCTTAACCTCTATCTTCCAGTTCTTCCTTATGGAGGCCTTGTTAATTTCCTCCAACGGTTTAGTTACCCATAGTGATTCCTGTGGTAAGCAATTTTGTTGAACAATCATGGCACTAATGAGGCGTGCGTATGGGATAAAACGCCTCTGGGACGACTCCCGAGTAGCCCACGTATTCATCATCACTATGTGTCTCCATGACAATGTAGGGGTCCCGTATAGCAAAGAGTGCACCACCCTACAGTCACTCGCTCTAACACCTCCACGATCACCAAACCTCACCAAAATGTTCTCCACAGAAATCCCTTGGAGAATCTTTCCCTCAATCGTCATTTGATTTCTCTTTGCTTCTCCTCCATCATGGTAAGGTAAAACAACCGCGGTCATCTGCTCCGGGTCACCATCATTCATATGATTATCCAAAAATTGTTGCATGGTTGGATAGTCATATGCTTGCACACCCAAAGAATCAAAGCGTGCAATGCAGTTGATTGTTTCGAAAGACATCGTCATTAACCCCCGGCTTGTTTTACCAACCAATTTCCACTCAGCAGGAGGACTATCTTTATTCATGAGCCTCAATGTGGACAACCATTCACATACTTCCGCCAAATATACCCACGAAGTGTTATCTTCGCACCAATCAAGCACCCTTTCCCAACCTTGGTGTTCAAACATTTGTGCTATTCCGATTTGTTTAAACTCTTCAACATTCACAATTCTTTCGCATAAACTCCTTTCCGGAACTGAGGTACTCACTTTGTTGACCATTTTCCATTTCCAGAGCTTAGCCTCTAACTTCCTATCTTGATAACCCGATAAGGGTTTGTTCTTCTCCTCATCCCAAACTTCGGCGCTTTTGCTATCTCTGAACTTTGCCCACTCCCAATCCTGTCTATACAGTCTTGCATCACCCTCTGTGATGGAGCTCAATTGCTCCCACTTCCTCGGTATTAAACCAGAAGAAGAACCAACTCCCGATGATGAAGCTTGCCCTGTAGTCTTTTGTCTTTTACCACCGGCCATAACTACAATCACAAACAAGCAAAACATCAATATAAACCCAAACCTTCACTAAATTCTCAAACTTTGAACATAATGTGTGATGTTAACGTTTTAATTAACAAGTGAATGTAAAATCGCCTTTTTAAACTTCCAAAGTCGCTCATTTTATCATATACTTATCAATTTTACTTGTTAACTTGTAATTTCTTAAAAGCTCATCAAGGTTCAACATCAACTTTATGTTCAAACATGTAAATAACAAGTGTAATCACATCACTATGGTTATAACATGCTCAAATTCCATCCAAAACAACTAATCTTACTCAAAATCATGCTAGAATAACATACATTGTCTAAACAACCTACTCTTAAACTAACAAGTTTAAAAATTCGGAAGAAAAACAACTATCATATGATAATCATGCATAAAGTCAAGGAAAATCCATACCTTTAGTGTTGTAAATAAGAAGAACTAAGAAAAAGATGTAAAGCAAGCAACTTGATGAACACCCTTTCAAAAACCCGAAATTACACGCCCAGAAATCTTGCAAACTAGCAAGAATTGATGAAAACCGTGTTGGGGGTTTTGTTCCTCTCGAAAAATCACGCAAGATGGACTCAAAAATCAGGTGATTTGGTGGAGAATTGAGAGAGTTATGAGAGCTTGAAGGTTTAGGGTTCTAGGAGTGTTTGTGGAGAAGATGAAGTTGAAAGGTGAGTTAGGAGAGAGAGAGAGAGAGAGAGAGAGAGCAGGGATTTAGAGGGTATGAATGTTGTGGGGGTGTTGTGGGTTCGAGTTATATGGTCTATAGCAGTCTTGGGTATGTTTTAGAGTGTTTAAGATGAGTTTGGTTCGAGTTTATTGGGCAAAGAACGAACCTGGCTCGAGACCTAAACGGCAGCCCGTCGCCGACGGACCCCAACCCGTCGCCGACGGGTTCTCTATTGTGTTGGTTTGGCCGACGGGTTAAGCTCCTGTCTACGGACTTTGTGTGCCAACGGGTTGTTTCCCGAAGGCGTCGCCGACGCCGCCACTCCCGTCGCCGACGGGCTTTGTTTTTTTTCAATTTTTAATTTTCAAATTTTTTTTTTAAGAAAAATAGAGAGAAAATTATGAAACTTTTGTAAAGGGACTATATACAATAAAAATTCCTAAAAATTATTAAAAATATTTTTGTGAATTTTTATAAGTTAAATTTTTTAAAACACGAAAACCGTTAACGGCCCTACCACCCCCCCCCCCCCCAAAAGTCGTGTATTGTCCTCAATGCACATAACGAAGTCTAAAAACATACCTTACGTCTTCAAAACTCATTCGGGATATCCGGACCTCACACATTCAAACGGGGTTAGTACAAAACGAAAACGATTATATCTAAAGCACTCAAACAATTAAAAATTATACATAACTTTACATAAAATGTTACCGGTCCTTGTTAGTCGACCTCGTAAATCGGTGTGCTTACCACAAAGCTCACCAATTCCTTGTTTTCGTCCACTTTTCCGTTACCGTCGAGGAACGGTTTTAGTCGGTGACCATTAACCGTTTGTCGTATCCCATCCTTCGGGTCCTCGATTGTAACATCACCCAATTGTCCGACCCGGGTGATCACATAGGGTCCCATCCATTTGCTCCGGAGCTTTCCGGGAAAGAA
Organism: Helianthus tuberosus; assembly: GCA_030545235.1. Classification (NCBI taxonomy): domain Eukaryota; kingdom Viridiplantae; phylum Streptophyta; class Magnoliopsida; order Asterales; family Asteraceae; genus Helianthus; species Helianthus tuberosus. Next base: position 137,865,243 of record CM060419.1, read on the forward strand.
CTTGAGCTTCGAATTGTAAAGCCACACCTTTTGGCCAACCTCGAACTCTTTCTTTCTCAACTTGGCATCATGCGCTTTCTTCATTCCATCCTTGTACTTAGACGCGCATTCATACGCCATTTCCCTTAGCTCCTCCAACTCACATAGCTTGAGTTTCCTTTCCTTACCTGCATCATCATATTGAACATTAACTTCCTTAATAGCCCATAATGATTTGTGCACAAGTTCAACCGGTAAATGACAATTTTTACCGTAAACCAACCGGTAAGGTGTAGTGCCAATAGGTGTCTTATGTGCCGTACGGTAGGCCCATAAAGCATCGTTCAACTTAATTGACCAATCCTTACGGTCCGCCCGCACGGTCTTTTGCAAAATCTCTTTGATTTGCCTATTTGACACCTCAACTTGCCCGCTTGTTTGCGGGTGATAGGGGGTAGCAATCCTATGGTCAACACCAAACCTTTTTAGAAGTTTCCCAAACTGAAAATTTTTAAAATGAGATCCTCCATCACTTATGATGACATGAGGAATACCAAACCTTGAGAAATTATTGGTTTGAACAAAATTACATACTACGGAATGGTCGTTTATCCTGGTGGCTATTGCTTTGACCCATTTTGAAACGTAGTCAACGGCCACCAAGATATACAAATTGCCATAGGGATTGGGGAATTGGCCCATGAAATCAATACCCCATACATCGAAAAATCGACTACAAGGATTGGTTGCATAGGCATTTCGTCCCTTTTTGAAATACCCCCTAATTTTTTACACTCTATACAATTCTTGGAAAACTCATTTGCATCTTTAAAAATAGTAGGCCAATAAAGACCACTATTTAACACTTTATGACCCGTTTTGTGACCACTAAAATGGCCACCACACGCAATTGAATGTAGATGCTGCAACACGCTTGGAATTTCCTCATCATCTATGCATCTTCTTATCACTTGGTCCGCACACTCCTTCCACAAGTGCGGTTCTTCCAACCGGTAATACTTGATTTGAGACATGAAGTGCTGCCTCTTCTGTCTATCCCAATGTGCCAGTAAGTCACCTGTAACAAGATAATTCACAATGTTAGCATACCAAGGAAACTTATCCAATTTCATAATATGTTCATCGGGGAACGACTCATTGATCTCTAACGATCTAGGATCCTCATCAACCATCAACCGAGACAAATGGTCCGCTACCACATTCTCAGTACCCTTTTTGTCCCGTATCTCCAAATCAAACTCTTGGAGCAACAACACCCATCGGATCAATCTCGGCTTTGCATCTTTTTTCTCCATGAGGTACCTAACTACAGTGTGATCAGAATAAATAATCACTTTACTACCCCATATATATGCCCGAAATTTATCCAATGCATATACCACCGCGAGTAGCTCTTTTTCGGTGGTGGTGTAACTCAATTGTGTCTCCGAAAGAGTCTTACTTGCGTAGTATATGGCAACGGGTTTCTTTTCAACCCGTTGTCCCAACACGGCCCCCACCGCATAATCACTCGCATCGCACATAATTTCAAAGGGAGAAGACCAATTTGGCGATTGCAATATTGGGGCCTCAACTAACTTTTCTTTTAACTTGTTAAAAGCGTTTTGACAACTTTCATTAAAATCAAACGGTTGGTCTTTTAACAACAAGTTACACAAAGGCTTGGTTATATCACTAAAACCCTTAATAAACCATCGATAAAAACCCGCATGACCTAGAAATGACCTAACACCTTTAACACTCGTGGGATATGGCAAAGTAGATATAACTTGCACCTTTGCACGATCAACCTCTATCCCACGACTCGACACCACGTGTCCCAACACGATTCCCTCTTGAACCATAAAATGGCTCTTTTCCCAACTTAGGACCAAACTAGTTTCGACACATCTTTTTAGTACTTTGTCTAGTTGGTCCAAACAAGCCTCAAATGATGACCCAAAAATCGAGAAATCATCCATGAAGATTTCCAAAGACTTCCCCACCATATCTGAAAAGATACTCATCATACACCTTTGGAAGGTGGCGGGGGCGTTACATAATCCAAACGGCATTCGCCTAAATGCGAAGGTGCCGTAGGGACAAGTAAATGTGGTCTTTGATTGATCTTCTGGATGGATGGCAATTTGGTTATAACCAGAATAGCCATCTAAGAAGCCATAAAATTGTTGCCTCGACAATTTCTCAACTATTTGATCAATGAACGGTAAAGGAAAATGATCTTTGGAAGTTGCGGTATTCAACTTCCTATAATCAATACAAATTCGCCACCCGGTTACCGGCCGAGTGGCTACCTCTTCACCTGCGTCATTTTTGATGACTTGTATACCCGCTTTCTTTGGAACCATCTGTGTTGGGCTCACCCATTGACTATCCGAGATCGGGTAAATGATACCCGCATCGAGCCAATTCAGCACTTCCTTTTTCACTACCTCCCGCATATTCGGATTTAATCTCCGTTGTGCATCTCGAACGGGAGTTACATTCTCTTCCGTGATGATTTTGTGCATCACCACCGAGGGACTAATACCCTTCAAATCAGCAATGGTCCATCCAATCGCCGCCCGATTAGTGACCAAAACACCCATCAATTTATCCTCTTGCTCCACGGTTAAGTTTAATGCAATGATAACCAGGAGCGTGTTGCCTTCACCAACATAAGCATATTTGAGATGCTTAGGCAACGCCTTCAAATCAACCTCCGGAGGCTCTACTAACGACGGCTTTAACTTGGTGTCAATGCTCTCCGGTAAACTCTCAACTTGGTGCGTCCATATCGGTTTTCCCTCTCGAACCACAAGCACCTCCAAACTTTTCACTTCCTCGTCTATGCTCTTTTCCACCTCTACCTGTGACCTGTCAAACATATAACAATCCTCCATTGTGTTTTCCCCATCCACGACTGTGTCGCAAAGAGGTATACACGTGTCAACAATGTCCGCCATATAGCATTCATCATCAACTGGAGGATTCATAAGTCCTGAAAAAACATGCAACCTCAACCTTCGGTTTCCAAATGTCATGTCAACCATTCCTGTTTTGCAATCAATTTGAGAATTTGCGGTTGCTAAGAACGGTCGACCCAAAATCACCGTAGGTTGTTTGGTTGGGTCCTTGGCCACGTAATCAAGCACTAAAAAGTCCACCGGATAGTAAAAATCCTCGATTTTTACTATCACATCCGAAACAATTCCACGGGGTAGTTTGGGTGTCAAATCGGCTAACACCACGGTGGTGTTTAACGACTGAAGTGGACCAAACTCGTATTGGTCATACAAACTACCCGGTAGAATGCTCACGCTAGCACCAAGATCTAGAAGTGCACGGTTGATTTTGAAATCGCCTACTTGAATTGAAATAATAGGCGCACCCGGATCTTGGAGCTTAGGTGGAAGTGCACCCGAAAGAATCGAACTCACATTTTCGGTTAAATCTAATTTTTTAGGAAATTTATGAGTTCGTTTCTGGGTACACAATTCTTTCAAGTACTTAGCATAAGACGGTACTTGTTTGATTGCATCCAAAAGAGGTAAATTGATTTTTACTTGTTTGAAAATTTCCAACAACTCTTCTTGTTGTGGACCTCTTTTGTTTACAACTTTTTTAATGGGTCCCTTCAATGCTTCGGGATAAGGGGCGGTATTAGCCTCCACACCCTTTTCCTTAGCCTTGGGGACGGGTATGGTCACAACGGGAGTGTTATTATTCTTTTTCAAGTCATTTTTATTTTGACCCGTTTGACCATCCTCAATCTCATCTTCACTAGCATCTTCCACCACCCCTTCAACAAACTGGGGTGATGGTGTTTTGACACCATTATCAACAACTCGACCACTACGTAAAGTAATTTCATTAATTGGTACCTCACGTGTATTCCTCGAGTTTGACCCTTGATGCTTAGGGTTCACCGTTGTGTCGCTTGGAAGCTTGCCCATGCTTCCTCTCACTTGAGCCATTTCCTCCGCAAGTTGGCCTACTTGTTTCTCTAATGCCTTTTGGGATTTATCCCTCACCTCAAACTCTTTCCGCATTTCAATTTTTATTTCTTGGTTTGAATTCCGCATTTCCGTTTTAAGTTCTTGATGTGAGTTGGTGAGAGTGCTCATAGTGTTCATGATAGCATCTAGTTTCGAGTTAATCGAATTTTCACCTTGGGAGTTGGATGCACCACCCCCATTACCACCTTGGTTGTAACCCCGTTGATAGTTGCCTTCACGGTTTTGATATCCTTGGTTACCACCTTGGTTGTAATTCCTTTGGTAACCCCCTTGGTTACCACCTTGCCGATTATTGTACGATGACCCACCTTGACCTCCTTGATTACCCGATTGAAAATTCGGGTTCATTTGATTTGAGGCATTACCATACCGGAAATTAGGGTGATTTCTCAAACCCGGATGGTAAGTGTTGGAGTTCATGTCATATTGCTTCCGATCTCCATACACTTGGTTGACTTCCTCGGTGTAGTCACTCGACCCCGTTGGACATTGCTCCGCTCTATGTCCAATATCACCACACTCTTCACACACCTCAAATTGCACCGCGTTCACTTCCTTCTTCTTTATTCGAGCCATTTCCCGCTCTAAGGTAGAAATCCGTTCTTTAGAGTCAAGATCGGGAAGTGACCGGGAAATGGGATGTTTCTTAGCACGACCGGCCGATTCTTTCTCTTTTGACCGCTTACTCATCCGCTCCAAAAACTCCCAATCATCGTTTTCATGGTTACTCAAAAGAGTCCCATTACTCGTCGACTCGAGACGATTCCATGTTGTGTCGTCTAGACCCCGTACAAAACACTTGACCAACTCCCACTTCTCTATTTGATGATGTGGGCACTTTCACATCAACTCCCTAAATCTTGTGAAGGCTTCATGCAATGGTTCGCCCGATAATTGGTGAAAAGACCTAATTTCATCACGAGCATAGTCGGTCTTTGCCATTGAATAATACTCATCTAGAAAAGCTTGTTGCATTTCTCCCCATGTGCGAATGCTATTGGCTGGAAGTGTAAGGAACCATTGCTTCGCTTTGTCTTTCAACGAAAATTGGAACAAACGAAGTTTGACCTCCTCTAGTGCGAAGTTATGCCCCCCAATAGTGCTGCAAATGGAAGAAAACTCTTCCAAATGTGTGTACGGTTCGTCGTTAGACCTTCCATTAAAATGAGGAAGTATGTTGATGTAATGTGGTTTACAATCAAACATCCTCCTCTCATAAACGATTGGTGAGTCGTTCTCGGTGACAACCGGCCTAAAACGATCATTCACTCCCCGTGGAGGTTGTTGACGATGATGGGGACCATTAACTTCTTGATCAACCACTCTTCGGTTGTCCCTTCTATCATTTCTTCTTTCATCCCTTCTTTCATCCCTTCCTTGATTCCTACCTTGGTTACCTCTTTGATTGCCACCCCCCACAAAACGAGGAATCCGGTTATGGTGAGCATTGTTGTTATCGTTGCGACCCCCACCATTCTGGTTCCGTTGATAGTCGTTTCGTGGTTGACGGTTGTTCTCATACCCATCATTTCTTCCGTCTCCATAACCATAATCGTCATCCCCAACATAATTGGCATTTTGATAGCCAAATTCTTCATCTTCATATCCTCTTGTGTTGTAGCCATTACCCCGATTTATGTATCCCCAATCTTCATCATCATCCACTCGATCATCATAGTAACCCCCATCATCCGAATTTTCTGTATGAATGCTTACAAGTTCCGGTGATTGATAACCGGGAACACTATAAGGCTCATCATCGGGGATTGCATTCCTCAAGTCATCGATGTTGAAAAATGGGTCTTCATTCGCAGGATTGCCGCGATCACGATTACCTCTACGATCGGAATTGACATTCTGATCATCAAGGTTGGTGGGTAAAGAAGCTTGTCAATGAAGGTTTTGTTGTTAGGGTGTTCGTTGGTTATTATTGGGATTTTGGTTTCTGAAAGGTGGTGTAGGTGGTCTAGCGTTGACGTTACCACCTGGTTGCTCTTGAGGTATAGGTTGGACGTTTTGGGCAGGATTGAAGTTGCTTCGGTACTGAAATTGGTTCGGGTTTTTATTTTGGTTGAAGTTTTGGTTGGAATTTTGGTTCGCCATTGAATCGGTTTCAATGGATTGTGTGTTGTGGTGTTTGGTTGGTTTGATTAGAAGCAAGTGTTGCTTCTAACCGGCTTGCTAGATTTCTCCTTGCGACTCTTTCGATTTCCGGTTCGTAGACTAAAGGTGAAGTCCTCCCGGAGTTCCGCGTATGCATACACTACATGTAACCTGCACAAGTAACACACCCGTGTAACAAGGAAAAAGGCAAAATGCAAAAAGAAACTAAACAATTTAAACAGATAATCACGAAATTCAAACAATAATCCAAACACAAAGCGCACGCACTCCCCGGCAACGGCGCCAAAATTTGATCGGAGTGTCGCGCTCCGGTCAAAGATAAAATTTATAAGCCCAAATTACCCTTAACAAATGTCACGATTTATGAAGCTTACTAGAATGTTTTTGTATTTTTGTTTAATTGAGAGATGTGAGTTTAGACTAAGTGAATTGATTAAATTGATTAACAACTAATGATTAACGATTACGAGAAAATTAATTGCGAGAACAATAATAAGAAAAAGGAATCACACCCGGTTTCAGTAATTGCTAACCTAGGGTTTCTACAAGTTTTTAGATTCAACTCAAATGCATATGATTAGCGGATTTAGTGTACCGTGAATTAGGTGCTAATAACTATCAACGTCCCGAAGAACGGACAAGAACACACTTTGTAATCAACACAAGTAAATCCTAACCACGACAATGCACAATTACATATCACCATTTCGCAAAGTCATAACTTTTAACATCGTTCGACAATTTACGAATTCGCAACAAATGTAACACTATTATCAAAGGTTTCAAAAATCAAACACAAATTGTCACTAAGTTAAAGCAAGAACAATTCGAAACCCTAAAATTAACAACTACCTACACCGGGGTGAAACTGAGATGATTAGCCGCTCATGGTTGAAGAAGCTTGATCACCGGATGATTGGAACGTGAATGAAGTCATCTTGAAGCTTGATGAATGAAGGAATGATGGATGATTAGGGTTTGTGGATGATGATGGTGAGATGGATGATAGTAGATGATGATTGATCTTGATTCGGGTAATAGATGTTGTAGAGGTGGAATAGTAGGTGAATGGTATGTGAATTAGGCTCCCAAATACAAGATTCAAACTCCCCTAGAGTGTAACTTACGACTTCAATGAACATCGAGCTTAACCCAAAAATTCCTAAAATTCGTGATCTAAGAAACCCTTAGCCGTCGTCGGCGGCATACAACCCGTCGCCGACGGGCTGTAAATAAGTTGAAGCCGCCCGACGGCTTAATTAACTGGATACGAGTATGCTTGGCCGACGGGCTTAACCGGAAGGCGTCGCCGACGGCTTGGGACCCGTCGGCGATGGGCTCTCAAAGCCTCCTTCTCTGATTTTCCATTTTTCACTCTCGTTTGATCCGTAACGCGTCCCGATGCTCCGGTTTTCGACCCGATGACTCGTAAAGCTCCCGAAAAGCTCCTTAAACTCCATCAAACCTGCAAAACACATTTTTGATTAAAAGTAGGCTATCCGAAATTAAAACTTATGTAAAAACATAAAGTTACACAATTACAAGCACCGGTTTTCAACCACGTATCACTCGCTCATTTGGTAAAGGGGGTACGGGACAAAATGGCTGAAGGAAAGGGCAAGGAAGTCAATATGGTGGATTTCGATGGAAGGGTTCCCCACAAAAGACAATGGTTGGAAGCTTGGGAGCTTCAGTGTGTTTGTTTCCCCCCAACAGAGAAAGACCCTCTTTCAAGCCCACTTGTGGTAGAAGCTACCGTGGGAACGTTGCAAACAAATAGAGCATACATAGACACCGGGGCAGCCACTGAAATCATGTTTGAGAAATTCTTCAACTGCTTGAGCAATGAAGAACGTTCAAGGCTTCAACCCTCTGGAACCTCCATAAAAGGTATTGCCGATATACCCCTTAAGCCTTTAGGGCAACTGACACTTAATGTTCATTTCAGCGAAGGTCAGAAGGAAAGAATACAACCACTCACCTTTGTGGTTATCAACATACCTTCAAGCTATGATGTGATCATTGGAAGGCCATGGCAGTGTGCATTCTACATGGCCGTGTCTGTTGGCCATGGCACAGTAAAATTTCCCACCGAGAGGGGGGTAGCAACTCTCCAACCCTCTCAAGAAGCCTACCTAGTTGAGGGTGAAAGTTCCAGGAGTGAAGAAGACAAGCAAAAGCTGATCATAAATCCTAAGTACCCTGAACAGAGAATAAGGGTCAATCCAAGCCTTTCACAAGAAACCCTCTCATATCTAGAAAAGTTGCTAACACATTACAGCGATGTCTTCGCTTGGTGTCCAGAGGACATGACGGGGATCCCTCGGAACATTGATGAACATGAGTTACGAATACCACCGGATGTCAAGCCTGTGGTCCAAAAGAAAAGAAGTTTAGCTCCTGAGAGAAGTCTGGCTGCTTGCCAAGAAGTTAAAAAGCTTGTGTCGGCCAGCATTCTCCGAGAAGTCAAGTACCAATCATGGGTTGCAAACCCGGTTATGGTCAAAAAACCAGACAACTCTTGGAGGATGTGCATAGATTTCAAGGATCTTAACAAGGCTTGTCCTAAGGATTGCTATCCATTACCGGAAATTGATCTCAAGGTTGACTCCCTCACCGGTTACCGTTTCAAGTGCTTTCTTGATACTTACAAAGGGTATCATCAAATACTCATGAAAGAGGAAGATGAAGAAAAGACAGCGTTCCACACTGATAAAGGAATCTTTTGTTACCAAAAGATGCCTTTTGGCCTCAAAAATGCTGGAGCAACCTACCAACGTCTAGTGGACAAAGCCTTTGCAAGCCAAATTGGTAAAAACATGGAGGCATATGTCGATGACTTGTTGATCAAAAGCAAGACGGAGTATCAAATGCTCGACGACATTCAAGAAACTTTCAGGAACCTCAGAAAGGTTAACATGAAGCTCAACCCTGAAAAATGTTCATTTGGGTTTAAGGAAGGAAAGTTCTTGGGTCATATTGTAGGGAAACAAAGCATCAACGCTAACCCAAACAAGGTGAAAGCTGTTCTTGAAACCAAACCACCAAAAACCAAGAAGGAGGTTGAAAGCTTAAACGGGAAGTTTGCAGCCTTGAAGCGTTTTACCTCCAAGTTGGCTGAAAGATCTCTACCCTTCTACAAAACGCTCAAGAATTGCTCTGATAAGAAGGACTTCATATGGATTGATGAGGCTGAAGAAGCCTTCAGCCAGATGAAACAACACCTTGCTTCCTTACCTGACATTGCAGCTCCCGAAACGGGGGAGTTAATCTCGGTGTACCTTTCAGTCGCTGAGGAAGCCATAAGCGCGGTCCTCACAATCGAGCGAGAAAAGGCCCAGGTACCCATTTATTTCTTCAGCAAAACTCTAAAGTTGGTTGAAACCAAATATCCTCCTCTTGAAAAACTTGCCCTAGCCCTAGTTCAAATAGCTAGAAGGCTTCGAAGGTAATTTCAAGCACACCCTATACAAGTGGTCACCGACCAACCTATAAAGAGTGTGCTTGAAAAGCCAGAGAACTCGGGAAGGTTGGCAAAATGGGCAGTGGAACTAGGTGAGCATAACATCACCTACGTCCCACGAAAAGCTATCAAAGCCCAAGTCTTGGCTGATTTCATTATAGAAGTCCCAAACCAAGCAATCAATGAAGTGAACACTGCCACCACTAAACCCTCCAACCCTAAAGCCTGGAAGCTTTTTACCGATGCGGCTTCAAGCGTTGAAGGGTCAGGGGCTGGACTAATTTTGATCAACCCAGAAGGGTTGGAATTCACGTATGCTCTCCGTTTCGATTTTCAGACCACCAATAACGAGGCTGAGTACGAGGCACTGATCGCCGGTTTAAGGCTGGCCAAAGAGATGAAGGTCCAGAAGCTTGAAGTGTTCACATATTCATTACTAGTCTCCAGTCAAGTAAACAATAGCTATGTTGCCAAAGAGCCCAACATGAAAAGATACAAAGAAAAATCCAAAGAGCTGATGAATACCTTTCAAACGTGCAACATCAAACAAATTCCTAGATCTCAAAACAAAAAGGTTGATGCCTTAAGTAAGCTGGCATCTCTCACTTTTGCCAACCTCACCAAGAAAGTGTTGGTGGAAGTGTTAAAGGCTCCATCAATCGATGAATTGGAAGTTCAAGACATAGTCACCGAGGAAGATCCAAACTGGATGACTCCTATCAAAAAGTTCCTAAAAAATGGTGAACTACCCAATGATCAAGTAGAAGCTGAAAGGGTTAAAATCAAGGTAATACAGTACGTACTACAAGGAGAAACCCTTTAAAAAAGGGTTACCTTCCCCCTTGCTAAGATGTGTTGGTCCTGAGCAAAGTAAGTACTTGATCAAAGAGATTCACGAAGGCATATGCGGAGCTCACTTTGGAGCTAGGTCGGTGGTTGCAAAACTCATGAACCTTGGATATTTCTGGCCCTCAATGCATCGTGACACCGCTGAACAATTGAGGAAATGTGATGCTTGCCAAATTTATGCACCAGTCCCAAAAAGTCCCAAGCATGATCTGGTCCCAATAACCTCTGCATGGCCGTTCTATAAATGGGGAATGGACATCGTTGGTCTGTTCCCCCCAAGAAAAGGTGGGGTGAAGTTTTTGTTGGTAGCAATAGATTATTTCACCAAGTGGCCAGAGGTTAAACCACTCACAAAGATCACAGGCCATTGACTTTGTTTGGGAGAACATTATCTGCCGCTATGGATTGCCGGGAGTACTTATCACTGATAATGGAAAACAATTTGCTGAGAAGCCTTTCAGCGTTTGGTGCAAAGAATACAGAATCAACCAGGTTTTTAGCTCAGTGGCTTACCCGCAATCGAACGGTCAGGTTGAAAGGACGAATAGAAGCATAGTGGAAGGTATCAAAACAAGGCTGGGAAGGTACGAAAGCAACTGGCTTGAAGAACTGCCTAGAGAGAACACCCTATAGCTTGGTATTTGGGTCCGAGGCTGTGATCCCCGCTGAGATAGGAGTTGTAACACAACGAATTGTCAACATGGATCCCAAAACAAACCAAAAAGAGACCATGTTGAACTTACAACTCCTAGAGGAAGCACGAGACCAAGCTGCAATTCAAGAAGCCAAATACAAGCAAAAAATGGAAGCCTACTACAACAAGAGAGTTAAAAACGAACGCTTCAAGCCAGGGGATTTGGTCCTTAGAAACAATGAAGCTAGCAAAAAAGAGAATCAAGGAAAGATTGGCCCAAAATAGGAAGGCCCATATACCATCCTTGAAGCACATAAGGGTGGATCTTACAAGCTAGCAGACTCAGAGGGTAAAAGGCTTCCAAGACATTGGAACGGAAAAACCTTGAAAAGGTTCCATGTTTAAACAAGAAAGATTGGTTTGTATTTCACGAGTTGTATTTCGAAAATGACACTACGAAAACCTTTTGTAAGAACAAGTATCTATTGAATGAATGAAGTTGTTTTATCAAACTTGTCTTTCTATCCAAAGATCAGGTTGAGAACCTAGCAAAAAACTCCATGGCAAGGGCCATGTAAGGGGATGAGCTCCCAGGCCACATCGCTCAATAGGTTCAAGGGCTGAATGAACCTATATAAGGGGTGAGTTCCTAAATCAATACAACTCCATGAGACTTATTAAGTAAAAGCAAAATTGTCTCATAGACGGGTTTGAACAGCCTACACCAAATGTTCCTTAAGCCTTAGAAAAATAACCAACAAACAGGCTTACGAAATCAAACAAAACATGAAAATAAAAAGGATAGGTGCTATGTCTTCTTGTTAAAAATACCAAGGCTAAGTGACTGCAGCACTGAACCCTTTAAGGTATAAAACACATAAAGACAACACAAACTCGACAAAGACAAAGTTACAAGAAGACAAAAATAATCTAAAGGACGATACAACTTAAATGAAAAATTAAAGATACAAACCAAGTCAAGTCACAAAACTAAGAATCCTTCAAGGCTTCAAGCAACCTAGGTGGCAACTCGAAACCTCAAAGGCTTCAACTTACATGCGGATAGCTAAAAGGCTTAAAGGGTTGAAGCCAACCAGGTTGCCATAACGAAATAGACACAAGTATAACACAAAGAAAATAGTTAAACATAATATCTGTTAGGGGAGGATTTTCCAAATCCTAAGGATCACGGGTCCTCAACTGCTACCAGGATCATGGATCCTCAATTCTGTTCAATTAAGGATCCTCAGAAGGTGTCGCAGGATCAGGATTCAGTATCACTGTTGTTATCCTATTACTAACAATTGTCTTCCTTGTACGTAAACCTGTTTTGCAGGAACGAGAGCATGGACCAAGTCTCACCGAAATTCCTGGAGTATATTCCCTCAATATTCTGCACATGCTTAACCATTGTGAACGTTATGGAGATCGTGGGGAGAGTGCACAAATTGCGGATAGTTAGTTAGATTGGTTATTTCTAATTTAAAATGGGGATAAAAAGCTTGAGTAGAACACTTAGCTAATTTTAGCAAGCACACACACACTCGTAACAACACTCGAACAGCTCTCAGCAATCTACTTGGCGATTTCATACCTTTTTTGCACATTGCACACTAGTGATCCTTGTAACAAGCTTGTTATCATCCCGAGTTGTAAACATCTTTTGTTTAATCTTAGTTGGTGATCGGTAGTTTCCATCACCCGAGGTTTTTTATGCCAGGGATCAACTCATGATCAAGGGCTTTTTCCTCGTGTAAATCCTTGTGTCATTTGTTCATTACATTTATAAGTGATCCTTAGCATTGTTTATTGATTCAAGCATCACACCTCACAACAAAAGATTTGGTTGCATTATCTTTGCTTATTTTTTACCAAAACAGTTTGGCGCCCACCGTGGGGCAATTGGTGCTTCATTCCTAGGAAATTCTTGCTTTGGAGATCATTCCGGTTCATTACAACCAAGCAGATGGGTTCTTCAGTAAAGAGCACTTCCAGTTCAATGCCGGCAATGAGTTCTTCACAGGGCGTTCCTCCTTTGCCTCCACCACCTTCTGGATCCCAGAAGAATGCTGAAAATGCTGCAAAGAGACAAAGCCCCATTTTTCCAAAACCACCAACTTCTTCTGTTTCTTCTAATCCTACTACTAGTGATCTTTTTACTTTGATTTTGCAGATGAGGGATCACATACAGGAGCAGGACAAAACCAACGAAAGGATCCTCCGGGAGATCGGTGACATCAAGAAACAGAAGAGATCAGGAGAGGATCACTCTCCTCTGATACCAAGGTCACTGGATTTTGACACTCCAGTCGTAACCGCCCTGCAATCTGCAGCTCCAGGCATCTAGTACCAGAGTGAACCATTGGGAAGGCGTTATGGAACAACAACTATTAGTCAGTCTTTTGGGTCTCATTTTCAGCCTCAATGATCCTGTTTTCAGCCTTCGGGGTCCTCTTTTCATCATCAGGGATCCTTCGTCAGCTCAGGAGGATATTTGGGAATGCACACAGTCCAAGGATCCTCCACGGTTCAAGGATCCTCTCAGGTTCAAGGATCCTCAGGAGTCCAAGGATCCTCCATGGTTCAAGGATCCTCTCAGGTTCAAGGATCCTCATTTCAGGTCCCAGGATCCTCTCAGCCTCAAGGATACTCTCAGGTTCAAGGATCCAACATCTTTCAGGATCAAGGATTCTTGAGAAGTATACAACCCCCAAGCACGGACGTTCATCAAGGAGACTTCATTCCAATGCAGACCATTGCCTCTTCTGGTCCTTCAATCATACCAGAATCCCGCCAATATGGATTCACATCTGCAATTCCTAACTCAAATCCTATGGGAGGTAACACTTTCAATAATTCTCATAACACTAACCATGGCTCTGTGCAGGATACAGGTATCAATCAAGCTATGGCTAGGGAATTACAGAATCTGAAGGATATGATATCCAGCGTTCCAGGAGTGGTTAAGCCCATTCCTGAAATTGCAGATGGGAGTCATAGGATATCTCGTTTTGCACCACCTATTTGTGATGCTGAGATACCCAAAAGGTTTCAAATACCAACTATGAAGCTGTATGATGGTTCAACGGATCCAGAGGAACATGTGGCTCAATATAGAGAAAGGATGGAGATCAACCCCATCCCAGAGAGGTTAAAAGAAGCATGTCTATGCAAGGGTTTCGGATCCACACTTACAGGAGCTGCTCTTAAATGGCTGCTAAGTCTTCCCCCTTACTCTATTACTTCATTTGCTAATCTAGTTAATCTGTTTAATAGTCAATTCTCCTGTAGTAGAAAATTTGAACGATTAACTAGTGATCTATATAGGGTAACACAGGGTCAAAATGAATCACTTAGGGATTACATCACTAAGTTTAGCAAAGAATCCTTAGATATTCCTAACCTGGATATAGCTACGGCTGTAGAAGCCTTTAAAATGGGTTTACTTAGGGATTCATTATTCTATGATGATCTCGTTATGACCCCATGCAGGAATCTTGATGAAGTAAGAACCAGGGCCCTTAGATTCATCCGGCTAGAGGATGATAAAAGGGTCCAGGAGAGATTGGCAGGATCCTCAAAACAGGAAAAGCAAGGATCCTACTTTAAGAATAACAAGTTCAAGTCCTACAACAAGTCTGACAACCAGAATGTGCATGCAGTAGAACAAGAAGAGGATGATGAGGATTATCCTCCAATTTCTGAATACTGTTTTTCTGTTGATAACAATGAGCTAATCCTTGCAATGCAGAATCTAGGTGAGAAAGCAAGATGGCTGATGCGTTGTCGAGTGTTATATTTATTAGGTGTATATTTTAAGCCCCTTTAACACTTTTTAGTCAAGTTTTAAATTTATAAAACACGATATTTACTAACACTAGACACACATATGGGCAAGTGCACCCATCGTGAGCGTAGTATAGTGTTGGTAAGATACCGAGGTCGTCCAAGGACACAAGAGCTTTTAGTACCGGTTTATCCTCAACGTCTAATCAAATCAAAAAGTTTAGAAAAAATGTTTTAACTAAGAAAAATAAAAACTAACTAAAATGCTGAAAATAAAAATAAAAAGAAAAACAGATAGACAAGATGAATCACTTGGTTCCGACTCGTATCTAGTGTAACCTTTGATTATTTCCGCACTTTTGCACTTATTAAGAGATTATCTTAGTTATTGTAGTAGGCCCCTCTTTTGAAGGTGACGTTACCCTCACCCCAGTAGTTTGAGTCAGCAAGGACACAATCCTAAAAGGGTGGATTATTGGAAGATAATTAATTAAGTTATTAATGCAAATTATGGTAGGCCCCTCTTTTGGAGGTGACGTTACCCTCGACTAAGTAGTCTGAGTCAGCAGGGATACAGTCCTAAATAGCCGGGTTATAGTATTAATAGTAGTTAACTTATGAGGGGATCAAAGAGTTTGGACCCCCGCCATCCAATACCGTTAAGTATTGAAGGAGGTCCTACTAAATTTGACCCAGGTCCATTGCAGGACCTCTAAACGCAGAACAATGGCAAGACCTTTACCAAACCGTTCCCTTAACCCCCGACCAGGTAGCCAACATACCTCCATATAGACCGTGGAGATATGAATGGTGAAAATCTTTTATTTTATATAGACAGTAAAATAATGCTAAGACACCACGGACAAACGATAAGGAAAGATCACATTCAACATAAGAAACTAGTTATTAAAGTCATTAATACAAAACCAAGTAAAAAGTGCGAAAAGATTAAAAATAAAAAGTATTACACTAGACACTTTGTCTTCACCAAGTGATGTAAGAGACTTAGGCAAACATGGCCTTGATTGTCAAGAACTCTTACGATCAATCTTGGATCCCGAGACGACTCACACACTCTACGATGGACAATGGATGATGGTGGTGGATGATGGTGTTATGGTGGTGGTGGGTGGTGGGTGAAGTGTGAGAGAGGTGGTGTGCCAAGGGATGGTTTGAGCTTGAGCCAAGCACTCCTATTTATAGGCTGAACAGAAGCCTGGACACGGCCCCGTGTCCGCTGGACACGGCCCCGTGTCCACCCTTCTTCTCTTTCTTCATTAATTGCTCTTGTCTTATTAGTTGACCACGCCCCCGTGTCCGCTGAGCACGACCCCGTGTGAAGAAGAATCTTTGTACTATGAAAATTTGCTAGATTGTGCGAATCTTATAGTTGACCACGGCCCCGTGTCCGCTGAGCACGGCCCCGTGGTGGGCAATAGAAGCTTCTACCACTTTGTCTTTTCTGCTGACACTTGGGCACGCCCCCGTGCTGGCTGAGCACGGGGCGTGTTCAGTCTTCTGTTATCTTGTTTTGCTTGGGAAGATGCTGTCGTGGGGTCGGGCATGTCACGTCTTGTTCCTTTTCTTGTATTTATGTTAGATTTTGGTGTCTTTTTGCTTCTTTTGTTAATTTGGGCTCATTTAATCCTGAAAATACAAAAGGAAGACAAAAGCACACTTTTTCCAACATTAGTACTAAAAAAGGGTTAGTTTTATGTCACAATTGATGAAATTTATATGTTGCATTTTGCACACATCAAATACCCCCACACTTGAATCTTTGCTTGTCCTCAAGCAAAACTCTTTATAATGTGGCATACACTCCCAAATGGAATGGCTAGAAGAGAAGGTTTTAGGGCTTGTCATAGAGTGTCGGGATTTCCAAGATTCTTTATTAGGTTTTATTTTTATTTATTTACAATCCTATTCGTCATGATTTATTTAAAACTTTTCATAAGATAAATTACTTATTAGGGCATAACATGTCTTTTTTAAAATTCCATTTATATACAAGTTCACATACCTCACGGGGATCACTCAACACTCGGCCGAAAATGTATTTTAGTGGATCACTCGAGAGCGGCATGGAACTTACTCCTACCATAAGCTTGCCAAGCAATCAATCCTCCTCCTTTTTAACTATATACCTTTGTAAATATCAAGAGGACTTTTGGGTGAAGGGTTAGGCTTGGGTTAAAGGTAAGTGGTTGGGTTAGTGGTTAGTGAAAGGGCGAAAAGCGTAACAAGCGTCGGTTTTCGTAAGACTTTTTTTTTTTTTTTTGCAATTTTTATTTTGATGAAGCTTTCATTCAAACAAAGTTACTTTTTGATAAACTTGTTTGTTTATTTCTCTTTTGCTTCATCATCAACACAATTTTTTTTTTAAAAGTCATACGTAAAACCGAGCTAGCTACTAAAACAAAGGGTTAAAAATTAAAAAAAAAAGGTTTTGGTGGGTAAAAGGGTGTTTGGTTTGGGTTATGAAATGAAAAGGTTTAGGCTCAAAGGGGCTAACTAGGGGGATTTTGGGTAGGTGATAAAAAAAATGGTGCAGAAATAAAAAAGGTTAGTCCTAATGCCTCCGTCATTTACTTACTCGGGTTTAAGTTGGTAAGGACCGGGAATGTATCGTCGTGGCAAGTTCTAGAGTTGTAAGAACCAAGTGGCTATTCACACAAGCAACGAAAATGAGCATTTAGTTTAAAGATATATATTTGTATGCTCAATAAAGGCTCAAAACTCACTTTTTTGTGGGAATGGGTTTTTATGTGATCAAGTATATATAATCAAATTTTAATTAAGCTTGTCATGCCTTTTCATAATTTTCTTATGTTGGTTCTTTTTATCACAACGCTATCGGTTGTAAATTCGTAAAAATATAACATTTTTAGAACTTGAAATTCCCAAGTTAAACCTAGACAAGTAAAAAAAAATTGAAAAAATTTTGAAAAAATTTGGGGTGATTAGCGGTTCCAATAGAGTTTTGTGTAAGGCTTGTATTTAGGACTTGCAAGATTCAAGGTTTTAGCATCCCCCCCCACACTTAAATTACACATTGTCCTCAATGTGTCCCAAAAATAAGTTTTTCGGTTGATTAAAATGTGTAAAAGTGGGTTAAAAACAAGATTTTATGGTACTGGGTAGCTGAACACGGGGTGGTGTTGGCTGAGCACGGCCCAGTGTCCAGACTGCCAGTACCAAAAGTAAACAGAAGGCTGGGCACGGGGACGTGTTCAGTGAGCACGGCCCCGTGTCCAGGTACCTGAACTGGGCATTTTCTACAGAACCTCGGGCACGGGGCGTGTTGGGGTGAGCACGGCCCCGTGCTGAACTTGCAGTAATGAAGAAAAATCGTCGGAAGGCTCTGTTTTTGTGTATGGGGTGTTGGTTCAAGCTTCCCTTAGCATCCTTCACGATCCCGA
Source organism: Helianthus tuberosus (assembly GCA_030545235.1). Lineage (NCBI taxonomy): Eukaryota > Viridiplantae > Streptophyta > Magnoliopsida > Asterales > Asteraceae > Helianthus > Helianthus tuberosus. Next base: position 137,883,519 of record CM060419.1, read on the forward strand.
GTGTGTTTTATTCCTGAAAATTAAAACTAAACTAGAAAACATAAAAGTTAAACTAATCTAAAACTAAGGATAGTTCCGCGGAATGCCTCCGTGGTGCGCCACGTTTATAAGGGTCCTTGGCTAGACCCACCTTATCAGGTGGTTCTGGCTCATCTTCAATTAGGGGGTCGTCATTGCCGAATGGATATTTCATTGACCGCTCAAGATCGACACTCTTTTTAAATGCCCCTAATTGAAGAGGTAGTTTGTTGAACTTCCGGTTTTTCAAAGCTTCGTGAGTTTTTACAAATGGTCGTCCCAACACTAGAGGAGCGTCATCGAGGATGACAAAGTCGGTGGGGACTACCATTTGATTTGTTTGAACCAAGACATCCTCAACTACACCGATCGATTTTATTACCTTCCGATTGGATAGAAAAATGGGTATTTGAAGTGGAGAAGAATCACTAATATTTAATTTTTCGAAAATGTAGTTAGGCATTATGTTAACACAAAGATCTTTATCGATTGTGACATTACTAATAAACGAATTTTGAAAGAAACATGGAACCGGTGTAATATTAATTTCAAATGGGTCTTCTTTTATTAGTGAGGTTTGATCAATAGTTAACTTAACACTTACCGTTTCGTCAATTTTAGTGTTAGTGTTTAACTCTTTTAAAAACTTAGCATGAGTGGGTACTAAACAATGATTTTCGAAAGAAGGTGACAAGAGATTAATTTCTTCAAAATTAGACTCTTCTTGGATTTTAACATCGTCGGACTCACCTTTTTCGTTGTTTAACTCATGTGTCGGCATTTGTTCTTCCATTTTTACACTTTCAGTTGTCTCTTCTTTTTTTAATTCTTCTCTTGCGCGGGACTCCTCTTCCCTTGCGCGAGATTCTTTTATACAGCGATCGATAACTCTAATGTGTTCTAATATCCTATCGGTCACTTCGGTTATAGAAAAGAATCGGGATTTTCAAAGTTTGAATCCGGTTGTTCGATCCTTTGTTCCTCATAATACCCATATGAAGTAGATGGTTCACACCATTGTTCTTCATTATAAGCATATGATCGATAAGGGTCATAATCTTGTTCTTCATAATACTCATATGAGGTGGGTTGTTCACGCCATGGTTCCTCATAATAAGCATATGAAGGTGGTGGCTCATATCTTGGTTCTTCAAAGTATGAGTATGAAGGCTCATACCTTGGTTTATCAAAATATGAGTATGAGGGAGGAGGTTCATACCTTTGGTCTTCATAGGATGTGTATGAAGTTGATGGCTCGTACCTGGGCTCCTCATAGTAGGCGTATGAATTGGATGGTTGATATGAGTGACTATTTTGAACCGAGTGTGTGTTACGACAATTAGTGCAATAATTACCCCTATAATCATCCTCCTCATAGGTGTAGTTGTAACCTCCTGAGTATTAATCCATAAGAATCACTCAGCAGACCACAACCAAGTCTCGAGATCAGGAAACAAAAATAAAAACGGAAACAGAGGCTGGACACGGCCCCGTGTTAAGTGAACACGGCCCCGTGTTCAGGATCTGTATCTGGGCGTTTTAATTAAATTTACTGATTTCGTTGAGCACGGGGGCGTGTTCAGTGACCACGGCCCGCCAATATGGATTCACATCTGCAATTCCTAACTCAAATCCTATGGGAGGTAACACTTTCAATAATTCTCATAACACTAACCATGGCTCCGTGCAGGATACAGGTATCAATCAAGCTATGGCTAGGGAATTACAGAATCTGAAGGATATGATATCCAGCGTTCCAGGAGTGGTTAAGCCCATTCCTGAAATTGCAGATGGGAGTCATAGGATATCTCGTTTTGCACCACATATTTGTGATGCTGAGATACCCAAAAGGTTTCAAATACCAACTATGAAGCTGTATGATGGTTCAACGGATCCAGAGGAACATGTGGCTCAATATAGAGAAAGGATGGAGATCAACCCCATCCCAGAGAGGTTAAAAGAAGCATGTCTATGCAAGGGTTTCGGATCCACACTTACAGGATCTGCTCTTAAATGGCTGCTAAGTCTTCCCCCTTACTCTATTACTTCATTTGCTAATCTAGTTAATCTGTTTAATAGTCAATTCTCCTGTAGTAGAAAATTTGAACGATTAACTAGTGATCTATATAGGGTAACACAGGGTCAAAATGAATCACTTAGGGATTACATCACTAAGTTTAGCAAAGAATCCTTAGATATTCCTAACCTGGATATAGCTACGGCTGTAGAAGCCTTTAAAATGGGTTTACTTAGGGATTCATTATTCTATGATGATCTCGTTATGACCCCATGCAGGAATCTTGATGAAGTAAGAACCAGGGCCCTTAGATTCATCCGGCTAGAGGATGATAAAAGGGTCCAGGAGAGATTGGCAGGATCCTCAAAACAGGAAAAGCAAGGATCCTACTTTAAGAATAACAAGTTCAAGTCCTACAACAAGTCTGACAACCAGAATGTGCATGCAGTAGAACAAGAAGAGGATGATGAGGATTATCCTCCAATTTCTGAATACTGTTTTTCTGTTGATAACAATGAGCTAATCCTTGCAATGCAGAATCTAGGTGAGAAAGCAAGATGGCTGATGCGTTGTCGAGTGTTATATTTATTAGGTGTATATTTTAAGCCCCTTTAACACTTTTTAGTCAAGTTTTAAATTTATAAAACACGATATTTACTAACACTAGACACACATATGGGCAAGTGCACCCATCGTGAGCGTAGTATAGTGTTGGTAAGATACCGAGGTCGTCCAAGGACACAAGAGCTTTTAGTACCGGTTTATCCTCAACGCCTAATCAAATCAAAAAGTTTAGAAAAAATGTTTTAACTAAGAAAAATAAAAACTAACTAAAATGCTGAAAATAAAAATAAAAAGAAAAACAGATAGACAAGATGAATCACTTGGTTCCGACTCGTATCTAGTGTAACCTTTGATTATTTCCGCACTTTTGCACTTATTAAGAGATTATCTTAGTTATTGTAGTAGGCCCCTCTTTTGAAGGTGACGTTACCCTCACCCCAGTAGTTTGAGTCAGCAAGGACACAATCCTAAAAGGGTAGATTATTGGAAGATAATTAATTAAGTTATTAATGCAAATTATGGTAGGCCCCTCTTTTGGAGGTGACGTTACCCTCGACTAAGTAGTCTGAGTCAGCAGGGATACAGTCCTAAATAGCCGGGTTATAGTATTAATAGTAGTTAACTTATGAGGGGATCAAAGAGTTTGGACCCCCGCCATCCAATACCGTTAAGTATTGAAGGAGGTCCTACTAAATTTGACCCAGGTCCATTGCAGGACCTCTAAACGCTGAACAATGGCAAGACCTTTACCAAACCGTTCCCTTAACCCCCGACCAGGTAACCAACATACCTCCATATAGACCGTGGAGATATGAATGGTGAAAATCTTTTATTTTATATAGACAGTAAAATAATGCTAAGACACCACGGATAAACGATAAGGAAAGATCACCTTCAACATAAGAAACTAGTTATTAAAGTCATTAATACAAAACCAAGTAAAAAGTGCAAAAAGATTAAAAATAAAAAGTATTACACTAGACACTTTGTCTTCACCAAGTGATGTAAGAGACTTAGGCAAACATGGCCTTGATTGTCAAGAACTCTTACGATCAATCTTGGATCCCGAGATGACTCACACACTCTACGATGGACAATGGATAATGGTGGTGGATGATGGTGTTATGGTGGTGGTGGGTGGTGGGTGAAGTGTGAGAGAGGTGGTGTGCCAAGGGATGGTTTGAGCTTGAGCCAAGCACTCCTATTTATAGGCTGAACAGAAGCCTGGACACGGCCCCGTGTCCGCTGGACACGGCCCCGTGTCCACCCTTCTTCTCTTTCTTCATTAATTGCTCTTGTCTTATTAGTTGACCACGCCCCTGTGTCCGCTGAGCACGACCCCGTGTGCAGAAGAATCTTTGTACTATGAAGATTTGCTAGATTGTGCGAATCTTATAGTTGACCACGGCCCCGTGTCCGCTGAGCACGGCCCCGTGGTGGGCAATAGAAGCTTCTACCACTTTGTCTTTTCTGCTGACACTTGGGCATGCCCCCGTGCTGGCTGAGCACGGGGCGTGTTCAGTCTTCTGTTATCTTGTTTTGCTTGGGAAGATGCTATCGTGGGGTCGGGCATGTCACGTCTTGTTCCTTTTCTTGTATTTATGTTAGATTTTGGTGTCTTTTTGCTTCTTTTGTTAATTTGAGCTCATTTAATCCTGAAAATACAAAAGGAAGACAAAAGCACACTTTTTCCAACATTAGTACTAAAAAAGGGTTAGTTTTATGCCACAATTGATGAAATTTATATGTTGCATTTTGCACACATCAATGGCCAAGGAAAAGTGATAAGCCAGCCCCAACAAAAGACAAGTCCAAATGGTGTGCATATCATGAGGAGTTTGGGCATCTCACTGAAGAGTGTATTGCACTTAGAAAAGAAATTGGATACTTGTTAAGCAAGGGGCACTTGAAGGAGCTTTTGGGACGAAAGAAATCAAGGATCCAGGATCCAGAAAGGATCCCGGAAAAGGCTCCTGCTCCTCCAGCAGATGCACAAGTTATAAACTTCATATCGTACATCCTTTTCAGCAGCCAAAAGACATGCCAAGGAAACCAAGATGGATAATGGAGATAGACCCATCCGGACCTCCACTGTTACCAAGGATAAAATTATAACTTTTGATGAGGATGATCGTCTTGATGTTCAGGATCCTCATCATGATGGTCTTGTTATTACTCTGTTTATTTCTAACCACTTTGTTCGCAGGATCCTGATAGATGGAGGAAGCTCAGTAAACATCATTCAGCTTGATGTCCTCAAGAAGATGAACATTCCTGAATCAGTCATTGTCCCAAGATCCTCTGTTCTTGTGGGATTCAGCGGAGAAACCAAGAATACATTGGGGGACATCAAACTCCCTATCTATATTGAAGGACTTCATTCTTATCAAAAATTTTGTGTCATAGATTGCTTATCCTGTTGTAATGTTATCCTTGGCAGGCCATGGATACATGACATGATGGCAGTCCCATCCACCTATCATCAGTGCGTGAAGCTTCCTAGTCCATGGGGAGTGGTGAAAATTGAGAGTGATCAATAAGAAGCCAAGAATTGTTACACGTCATCAATGAAGCCTGCCTCAAGACCAAGGGAGCAATAGAAATTAAAGCATCCTTCAAGAGATGTCTTAGAGGCAAGAGAACAGGATGTGAAAGAAATCCTTATGGATCCTCGTGATCCTGAATCCATAGTCTTCATAGGATCAGGGATCCTCAGCAACATTGAACAGGATCTAGTATCCTTCCTTAAGAGGAGGAAAACTACCTTTGCCTGGAAGCATGAGGACATGACAGGTATATCTAAAGATATAATTACTCATAAGCTTGGCATTGACAGGTCATTCAAGCCTATACATCAGAAGAGGAGGAAGTTTGCACCTGAAAGGAATGCTATTATCCAGGAAGAGGTAGATAAACTACTTCGAGCAGGTATGATAAGAGAGGTTAAGTATCCAAGATGGTTAGCCAATGTGGTTGTTGTTCAAAAGAAAAATGGAAAGTGGAGGGTATGTGTCGATTTCACTGATTTAAACAAGGCATGTCCCAAGGATCCTTTCCCATTACCCCACATTGACTCCATAGTGGATGCTACCCGGGTCATGAGTTGTTGACTTTTATGGATGCTTCATCTGGATTTCAACAAATTCAGATGGAACCATCTGATCAAGAGGATACAGTCTTTATGACCCCAACTGGTATATATTGTTATATTGCTATGCCATTTGGACTAAGGAATGCAGGTGCTACTTATCAAAGACTAGTCAATATGATGTTCAAGGAACAAATTGGACACACTATGGAAGTCTATATAGATGACATGGTGGTTAAGTCCAAGAAAGCTGAGGATCACCTTAGAGACTTGGAGGAAGCATTCAATATCCTTGATAAATTTAATATGAAACTAAATCCTTCCAAGTGTCACTTTGGTGTTAAAGCAGGTAAATTCCTAGGCTATATGGTGACAAAAAGAGGCATTGAAGCAAGTCCAGAGCAAATTAAGGATATTGTGAATATCAAATCTCCTGCCAATGCTAAGGATGTGCAAAGATTGACAGGCAGGATCGCAGCCTTGAACAGGTTCATATCCAAATCCTCAGAAAAATGCAAGGAATTCTATGACATTTTGAGGAAGAACAAGAAATTTGAATGGACTGAAAAGCATGAAAATGCTCTCAAAGCTCTTAAGGATTACCTATCCTCAGCCCCTGCCCTGATGAAACCAGAAAAAGGGGATTTATTATCCTTGTATTTAGCGGTATCCTCTAAAGCAGTAAGTGCGGTCCTTGTTAAGGATCACGAAGGTACACAACATCCTGTCTATTATGTAAGTAAGAGTTTGCTTGATGCTGAATCCAGGTATTCACATTTAGAAAAACTTATCCTTGCATTAATTATGGCATCTACTAAACTAAGACATAATTTTGAAACTCATGCCATTATTGTTAAGACTAATTTTCCAATTAAGAATGTTCTCAGGAAACCTGAAATGTCAGGAAGGATGGCAAAGTGGGCAGTGAAGCTTAGTGCATATGATATAAGATATGAACCGAGGACTGCCATCAAATCCCAAGCCTTAGCTGACTTTGTGGCAGATTTTAGTAGTGACTTGCAAAAGGAAGCTGAGTTGGAAGTCCAACAGCTAGAAGAAACTAAGGATCCTTGGATACTCTTCACTGATGGAGCCTCCAATGTCAAAGGAACAGGGCTTGGAATACTACTAAAATCGCCACAGGGGGACATAATACCCCACTCCATAGCTTGTGAGTTCCAAACTACTAATAAAGAGGCTGAATATGAAGCCTTGATAGCTGGTTTGCAAATCGCTAAGCATATGAGGATCAGGTATCTTGAGGTACATGTGGATTCATTGTTAATTACTAATCACTTTAATGGATCCTATGCTGTTAAAGGTGAAAAGCTAATCAAATATTTAGAGATAGTCAAAGAATTGGCACTCTCTTTTGTTTCCTTTAGTTTGATACAGGTACCAAGGGAAGAGAATGCAGAGGCTGATGCATTAGCCAATCTAGGATCATCCTTGAAGATTCCAGAGGATATCAGGATCCCTATTATCCACATCCTAACCCCTGCTATCGAGGATCATGTAGCCATGGAGATAGGAGAAGATTCTGCAATCATCCCTAGTGATGATACACAATCTCAGTCAGGATCATGGATCCTTCCAATCATGAGATACATACAACATGGAGAGATTCCTACAGGAGAAAACCCCAGGGTTTTCAAAATCAAGGTATCTCAATTCACAATATTGAATAACATGTTATATAAACGATCTCTTGCAGGTCCATATCTAAGATGCATTGAGGATCCTGAAATCCAAGAAGTCCTAAAGGATTTCCATGAAGGAGATTTTGGGAACCACACTGGGGGCAGGGCATTATTCTCAAGGATCCTGAGGACAGGATACTATAGGCCTACTATGAAGAAGGATGCTGTGGAATATGCCAGGAAGTGTGATCCTTGTCAGAGACATAGTAATATCCTTCACCAACCAGCAGAACTTTTGCATCCTATATCCTCTTCTTGGCCATTTATGAGATGGGGGATGGATATAGTTGGTAAACTTCCCAAGGCACCTGGTGGAAAAGTATTCATGCTTGCTATGACTGATTACTTCTCCAAGTGGATAGAGGCTGAAGCCTTTGCTCAAGTCAGAGAAAAAGAAGTGATATCCTTTATTAAAAGAAACATTATTACTAGATTTGTTGGGGGATTAAGATGATAACATCAACACCAGTCCACCCACAAGCTAATGGTCAGGCTGAATCATCCAACAAGATCATCATCAACAATTTGAAGAAGAAGCTTGGATCCAAGAAAGGAAATGGGTAGAAGAACTACCTTATGTACTTTGGGCTGTGTTTTGGTCAAAAAATCAGATGAGGATATTGCAACCAAACTCTCAGTTACGGGGTATGATGCTTGAAATGTAGAACAATGATGATGATCACTTTAATGTAAAATTGCACAAACAACACAAGGGTTTATACGGGGAAAAAGCCCTTGATCAAGAGTTGATCTCCGGCACAAAAAACCCCGGGTGACGGAAACTACCGATCACCAAGCTCAAATAAATGATTAAATGTTTACAACTTCGGATAGTAACGAGCTAGGTACAAGGATCACTATCGTGAAATATGTAAATGTGAGTGAAAACGAATGAATGTTCGTCGAGAGCTTCAAGTGTGCGAGTATATGAGTGTTTGTAGCTGAGAAATGACTAAGTTTTTCTCTACTAGCTCGTTACCCCTTTTTAAAATAGAAATCTAACTACCAAACTAACTATCCGACTTTCGTGCCATGCCTGCACGTTCTCCACAACGTCTATTTTTGGCCAAGCACGTGCAGAATAGTTTGGGAATATTCTCCAGGAATGTCGCTAAGACTTGGTCAAGCTTGTTATACCTGCGAGATACTACAAAACATAAGTAAACAATCGTTAGTACGAGGATCCTTAAAGTGATCCATGATCCTGATCCTGAAGCTCTTCTGAGGATCACCACCTGTCACAGAAGTAAGGATCACTAATTAGGATAACGAATAAGGATCACTAATTGTTAGAAAATCCCCCCCTAACAATTGCCCCCAAAATATAAGGAGTTAAATTGTAAATATGTGAGTTATATTTTACTGATCTTATCTGCAACAAACTAACGGATATATAGCCGTTAAAATAGAACTAGCCGTTGCGATCATGACGTCACAGAAGTGACAATCCTGCAGAATCATAATTATAAATAGAGATATAGATAGGATCATTATGCATTCAAATTCGAAAGAAACTCCCTTTAAATTCTCAGTCGACGATCAACCAGGTATTTCTTTCTCCTCTTTCTTCCTCTCTTACTCTGTTTTTCTTTCTTTACCTCCGTCACTTCAAAAATGTTGCTCCGAAGTTCACCGGCCAAGGATCACCCAAAGAACAGTCCTCCGAAAAGCCAGGGGATCATTGAAGACTCCATTAAAGAACGCTGCTGTTTCAATGATGCTCAGATAGATAGGATCCGCCACTGTTTCCCGGCGAACACTGAGTTTAGGCCTTATGACCCCAATGCCCTGAGTGATCATATCTCCGACACATGGGTTGCTTTCCCCGTCACTCCGTTCACCATAGGCTATTCATATCCTTTTCCAACCTTCACCCAATCTTTCTTTTCACTAACCGGCATCTCTTATGTTCAAGCCATGCCGATGATTTGGAGGGTTTTATACACCCTTGAAAGGATCATCGATCAGGAGGGAATAGATCTAGGAATGGTAGAGCTGGGAGAGCTGTATGATCTTACCACCTTTGGTTCTCATCGCTATTTGTTTAAACGTAAACCCGGCGAGGAACACCCGATCTTCAAAGCCACCAAGAATGATACTAACTGGAAGCGGCGTTTCTTTTTTATCAAGAGAGATTCCATTGAGGATGGAAAGGATCTACCTAAAAAATGGGCTACCCATGGTAGGGTAGAGGATCCTGATAAGGATCACCAGGAACTTTCTTTTGATGTAAGGATAACTTATATTTTTGCTTTCTTGTTATGCAGCTATCACCGTCTCACACCTCAAACTGTCCCCTGCTGCTAAGGAGAGGCTCCTTGCTTTCAAGAAACTTGACCCTGAGACAAGAACTTTCAAGACAACAACCCAAGATTCACAGGAGGTATCCTCAGGCTCTGTCACAATGTCAAGTAAGTATCCTTGTCTAAAATTTAAATAAATAGTGAAATATGAATTGAGAAAAGATACTTATCTTATTTTGATTGTGTAGGTGCTGGAAAATCTACCAAGTCTGCTTCCAAGTTCAATGTTGCTGATCTCACCACTGTTAGATCCTCTAAGAGAAAAGCTCCTACCAGTCCGACAGCTTCGGTCCCCAAGGCACCCCTCAAAGGAAAGGCAATCAAGAAGAGAAAAGCCTCTGAAGCTGAGGATCTGCAGGGTCTGCCCCTAATCCGCCACCAATTTCTCGAGTACTTTAATGAGGTAAGGATCACTGTCTCTGCTCGTATATCATGTTGATATATCCTGCTGATTTGAGGATCACCTAATCCTGACCTTATCCTCTATCCTCTTTGCAGAAATTTTCCGAGATTGAGGATTATGTTGGCCACGTTGAGGATCAGGATAAGAAGATTGCCGATCTCCAGCAGGTTGCGGTGTTAAAGGATCTCACAATTGCTGATCTCCAGAAGGAAGTCCGGGATACCAAACAGCAGATGGCCAAGGTGCTGGTTAATGTTGACTATGAGAAGAGCGAGATCACCAAAGATGCCAAAGTCTCCGCCGCCATTACAATGTACAAGACCAAGCTTCAAATGGCCTTGGAAGCTCAGGATCCTGCTTTTGACAAGAGCACCTGGGATATTGAAGGTTGGAAGGCAAGGCTGGCTGAACTGGACGATGAAGAGGCTGAGGAGGTTGAAGAGATCCTGACAATTGAAGCTGGAGGCAAAGGTGAAGGTGGTGAAACAAGTGGAGCTGGAGGTGACAATGCAGCGAAGGTTTAGGCTGCAGGATTGGGCGATGAAGGACATTTCTAGACACAGCCGGAGCCCAATTTACTAAATTTGAAAGTTTGTTTTGGTTATGGTGTTTTTTGTTGAACAATGATGGGTTGTACTTGAACAGTAGGTTTTAGGATTAAGGATCATGTATGATCCTGTGGACAATAGGCAGGATAATGGGTGGTGGATGGATCCTCTGTTTGGGGGATGAAGCCACTCGTTATCCTTCCGTCTTTTATTTTCTGCACTACAAAGACCCGTAAACAATGGACACCCTTTGCCAACCCATGTGGACGGGCCACATTTTGCTGGTAGAAATGTGGGTTGGCAATTTTGACAACCTTAAGGGGTTAGTCTTTTGTTAATAAATAAAAACTTAACCTTTTGTCGCTTATCTTGTGTTGTTATTCTTTATAATGTCTTACTTTCCAACTGTTGTAATATTCATTTTGTTTATACTTATCAAGCCCAAAAAAATCAGAAAAGATATACAGAAAGTTTAGGACATGATCAAGGATCACATATCCCATAACCGATAAGTTCTAAAAAGTGATATGGTTTAAAAATCATAAGTTCAGTTGTCAAATATAAGGGTTATTCAAATAAATAATGAATAGAATTAAAAATAGTTAAGGATCATACATGAGGATCCAAGTTAGGATCCTAACCATAATAAGGATAACTACAAGATAAAACTTAGAATAAGGTAAGGATCAAGGATCCCTAGTTGCCTATCTTCAAGAACCTGAAATAGAGCATAACTTGGGACTAAGCCAATATAAGATAAGAGTTAGTAACTGGGGACAAGCCCAAGGATAACTGGGGACAAGCCCAAGGATAACTGGGGGCAAGCCCAAGGATAACTGGGGGCAAGCCCAAGGATAACTGGGGACAAGCCCAAGGATCGTATGTAAACTGGAGTATGGCCCTAACTGGCGACTATCCAAACTTAGTGGCATGAAAATGCCAAAACCTTAGCTAACGTGAAAACGTTAGAAACCTTAGCTAACGTGAAAACGTTAGAAACCTTAGGAACGGATGTATGGTACGTCTACCATTATACGTAGGATCCTAAGCATAGCCAGAACAATGGAATTATCAGCCCCTAAAACGAGTACTGGTCCCAATGCCTTGAACTATACCAGGATCATCGTGCGCTACAGGCGGAACTGGGGTCAAGCCCAAATAACTGGGGTCAAACCCAAGGAACGGATTGCTTCTGCAGATAACCAATGTTATGCAAAGGATACCTGGACTTTCAAAACTTAAACTCACGTGAGAGATGGATAAAGGATACATGATCCTTATCCTTATATGAGAAAATAAAGAAATGAAATAGTTTAAGTTTAGGATATTACCTAAGTAAGGATCACCAATACTTTGAGGATCCTTTAAGGATATCCCTTTCGTTAGGATGATCTGTGCCATGAGGATCCTACTCACATGAAATATTTCTTCAAGTGGACAGCATTCCAAGCTCTTGGTAGCAAATCACCTTCCATGGTTAGCAATCTATATGCCCCCTTTCCTGCTTCAGCTTCAATCAAATAAGAGCCTTCCCATTTTGGAGCTAACTTTCCATCAGCAGGATTGGTGGTATTCTGAAATGCTTTCCTTAATACCATATCTCCAACTTGAAACCTCCTGATCCTGACATTTTTGTTGTAAGCACCAGCCATCCTTTGCTGATAACTGGCCATCCTTATCCTAGCCATATCCCTGATTTCTTCAATAGTATCCAGGTCTTGAGCCAAGTTTTCATTATTTTCCTCAGGATCACGAGTACTTGTTCTAGCAGTTGGAACCACCATTTCTGTTGGGATCACCGATTCTGCCTCAAACACCAAAGAGAATGGTGTTTGACCAGTAGCATTCTTAGGGGTTGTCCTGTCAGCCCAAAGCACATAAGGTAGTTCTTCTGCCCATTTCCCTTTCTTGGATCCAAGCTTCTTCTTCAAATTGTTGATGATGATCTTGTTGGATGATTCTGCCTGACCATTAGCTTGTGGGTGGACTGGTGTTGATGTTATCATCTTAATCCCCCAGCTGTCACAAAAGTTAGTGGTTCTGCCCCCAATAAATTGGGAACCATTATCACAAATAATCTCAAAAGGAATTCCAAATCTAGTTATAATATTTCTTTTAATGAAGGATATAACTTCCTTTTCTCTGACTTGGGCAAAAGCTTCAGCCTCTATCCACTTGGAGAAGTAATCAGTCATAGCTAGCATGAATACTTTTCCCCCAGGTGCCTTAGGGAGCTTACCAACTATATCCATACCCCATCTCATAAATGGCCAAGAGGAGGATATAGGATGCAATAATTCAGCTGGTTGATGAAGGATATTGCTGTGTCTCTGGCAAGGATCACATCTTTTAGCATACTCCACAGCATCTCTCTTCATGGTTGGCCAGTAGTATCCTGTCCTCAGGATCCTTGAGAATAATGCCCTGCCCCCAGTGTGGTTTCCACAATCTCCTTCATGGAAGTCTTTTAAAACTTCTTGGATTTCAGGATCCTCAATGCATCTCAAGTATGGTCCTGCAAGAGATCGTTTATACAACATACTATTTATAATTGAGAATTGAGATACCTTAGATTTGAAAGCCCTAGGGTTTTCTCCTGTAGGAATCTCTCCGTGTTGTAAGTATCTCATAATTGGTGAGATCCATGATCCTGATCCTGAATGTGATCGAGTATCCTCACTAGGGATTATTGCAGAATCATTTCCTATTTCCATAGCCACGTGATCCTCAATAGCCGGGGTCAGGATATGGATAATAGGAATCTTGATATCCTCCGCGATCTTCAAGGATGGTCCTAAATTAGCCAATGCATCAGCTTCTGTATTTTCTTCCCTTGGTACCTGTGACAAACTAAAGAAAACAAAAGAGAGTGCCAAACTTTTGACTATCTCCAAATATTTGGTTAGCTTTTCACCTTTAACAGCATTGGATCCATTAAAGTGGTTTGTAATTAACAAAGAATCTACGTGTACCTCAAGATACCTGATCCCCATATGCTTGGCAATTTGCAAACCAGCAATTAAGGCTTCATATCCAGCCTCATTGTTAGTGGTTTGGAACTCACAAGCTATAGAGTGGGGTATTATGTCCCCCTGTGGCGATTTTAGTAGTATTCCCAGCCCTGTGCCTTTGACATTTGAGGATCCATCAGTATAGAGTATCCAAGGATCCTCGGTCTCTTCTAGTTGCTGGACTTCCAACTCAGCTTCTTCTTGTAAATCACTACTGAAATCAGCCACAAAGTCAGCTAATGCTTGGGATTTGATGGCTGTCCTAGGCTCATATCTTATATCATATGCACTTAGTTTTACTGCCCACTTAGCCATCCTTCCTGACATCTCTGGTTTCCTGAGGACATTCTTAATTGGAAAATTAGTTTTAACAATGATAACATGAGTTTCAAAATAGTGTCTTAACTTAGTAGATGCCATAATTAATGCAAGAATAAGCTTTTCAAGGTGTGAATACCTGGATTCGGCATCAAGTAAACTTTTACTTACATAATAGACAGGATGTTGTGTACCTTCATGATCCTTAACAAGGACCGCACTTACTGCTTTTGAGGATACTGCAAGATACAAGGATAACACATCACCTTTTTCTGGTTTCATCAAAGCTGGGGCTGAGGATAGGTAATCTTTGAGTGCTCTTAAAGCATTTTCATGCTTCTCCGTCCACTCAAATTTCTTGTTCTTCCTTAGGATATCATAGAATTCTTTACACTTCTCAGAGGATTTGGATATAAATCTGTTCAAGGCCGCTATCCTGCCTGTTAGCCTTTGAACATCCTTAGCATTTACCGGAGATTTGATGTTCACTATTGCTTTAATTTGTTCCGGGCTAGCTTCAATGCCTCTCTTTGTCACCATATATCCTAAGAATTTACCTGCTTTAACACCAAAGTGACATTTTGAAGGATTAAGTTTCATGTTATATTTGTCAAGGATATCGAATGCTTCCTCCAAGTCTCTTAGGTGATCCTCAGCTTTTAAGGATTTTACCACCATATCATCTATGTAAACCTCCATAGTTTGTCCAATCTGGTCCTTGAACATCATATTCACCAGCCTCTGATATGTTGCACCTGCATTTCTTAATCCAAACGGCATAGCAATATAGCAGTATATACCAGTTGGAGTCATGAAGGCTGTATCCTCTTGGTCGGATGGTTCCATTTGGATTTATTGGAATCCAGATGATGCATCCATAAAAGTTAACAGTTCATGACCCGCAGTTGCATCCACCATGGAGTCAATGTGGGGTAAAGGGAAAGGATCCTTGGGACATGCCTTATTTAAATCGGTAAAATCGACACATACCCTCCACTTTCCGTTTTTCTTTTGAACAACAACCACATTGGCCAACCATCTTGGATACTTGACCTCTCTAATCATACCTGCCCGGAGCAATTTCTCTACCTCTTCTTGGATAATGGCATTCCTTTCCGGTGCAAACTTTCTTCTCCTTTGATGGATTGGTTTGAAGGATCTGTCAATGCCGAGTTTGTGAGTGATTACATCTTTGGATATACCAGTCATATCTTCGTGTTTCCATGCAAAGGTAGTCTTTCTCCTTTTGAGGAAGGATACGAGGTCTTCTTTCATTTTGCCAAGGATCCCTGATCCGATACAGATTTTGGATTCAGGATCATCAGGATCCATGAGGATTTCTACCACATCCTGCTCTCTGGCCTCCAAGACATCCCTTGGAGGATACCTTGATTGCTATTGCTCCCTTGACTTCGAGGCTGGTTTCATCGATGAAGTGTAGCAATTCTTAGCCTCCTGCTGATCACTATCAATCTTCACTATTCCCCAAGGACTAGGGAGCTTCACACATTGATGGTAAGTAGATGGGACTGCTTTCATATCGTGTATCCAAGGCTAAACCGTCGTGATGAGGATCCTGGATATCAACACGATCCTCTTCATCAAAGGTTATGACTTTTCCTTCGGAGACACTCGATGTTCGAACTGGTCTTTCTCCATTATCCATTTTAGTTTCCTTTGCATGCCTTTTAGCTCTTGAAAAGGATGTGCCACAAATGTCGGATCCTCCAGAAATAAAGTTTATCACTTGTGCATCTGCTGGAGGAGCTGGAGCCTTCTCAGGGATCCTTTCAGGATCCTGAGTCCTTGACTTTTTTCTTCCCAACAACTCTTTTAGATGCCCCTTGCTCAACAAGTATCCAATTTCCTTTCTTAATGCAATGCATTCTTCTGTGAGGTGCCCAAAATCTTCATGATATGCACACCACTTTGATTTATCCTTAGTTGCAGCTGGCCTATCATTCTTTCTCGGCCATCTAGCTTTATCACCTAGGTTCTGCATAGCAAGGATTAGTTCATTGTTATCAACACTAAAACAATATTCAGAAATTGGAGGATAATCCTCATCATCCTCTTCTTGATCAACAGAGTGCACGTTCTGATTATCAGATCTGTTGTAGGATCTGAATTTGTTGTTCCTGAATGAGGATCCTTGCTTATCCTGCTTTGAGGATCCTGCTAACCTCTCCTGGATCCTCTTGTCATCCTCTAGCCGAATGAATCTAAGTGCTCGGGTTCTTACCTCATCTAAGTTCCTGCATGGTGTCATAACAAGATCATCATAGAAAGACGAATCCCTAAGCAACCCCATTTTGAAGGCCTCAACAGCCGTAGCTATATCTAAATTGGGAATGTCTAAGGATTCTTTACTGAATTTGGTAATGTAATCCCTTAATGATTCATTATGACCTTGGGTTATCCTATATAAATCACTAGTTAATCGTTCAAATTTTCTACTACAAGAAAACTGATTATTAAACAAGTTAACTAGGTTAGCAAATGAGGTAATAGAATAGGGAGGAAGACTTAGCAGCCATTTGAGAGCTGATCCAGTAAGAGTGGATCCGAATCCCTTGCACAGGCATGCTTCCTTTAACCTTTCTGGAATTGGATTGATCTCCATCCTCTCCCTGTATTGTGCTATGTGTTCTTCAGGATCTGTTGAACCATCATACAACTTCATTGTTGGCACATGGAACCTCTTGGGTATCTCAGCATCACAGATTGGTGGTGCAAAATGAGATATCTTGTGGCTTCCATCTGCAATCTCTGGGATAGGTTTGACTACTCCCGGAACACTTGATATCATATCCTTTAGCTTTTGCAATTCTCTAGCCATGGCATGATTGATACCTGGATCCTGCATAAGACCATGGTTAGTAGTATGAGAATTATTAAAAGTGTTACCTCCCATTGGATTCAAGTTAGGAAGAATGGATGTTAATCCATATTGTTGAGGCTCTGGAATGATCGAGGGACCAGTAGAGGCATTGGTCTGCATTGGAATAAAATCTCCCTGATGGACATCTGAATTTCCTATTTGCAAACTCCTCAAGGATCCTGGCATCTGGAAGGATCCCTGAAACTGGGATGATCCTGGAACGAAGGAGGATCCTTGAACCTGGGATGATCCTGGAACGAAGGAGGATCCTTGAACCTGGGATGATCCTGGAACGAAGGAGGATCCTTGAACCTGCTGCATTCCTGAATAACCTCCTGAACTCGTGAGGGATCCCATATGCTGAGGATAGGATCCCGCTGGCTGCAAATATGAACCTGATGCCTGGGTCATTGTTGTTGCTCCGTAGTGCACTCCTTTTGGTCCACCCACATATTGAATGTCTGGAACCACTAATGGCTGAGAAGTAATCACCGGAGTGTCAAAATTCAAAGATCTGGGCATCAGTGGGGAACGATCCTCTGCCGTTTTCTTCTGTTTCTTAATTTCGTCAATCTCCCGGAGGATCCTTTCGTTGGTCTTATCCTGTTGCCTTATCTGATCCTTCATCTGCAAAATCAAAGTAAACATGTCACTAGTAGTGGGAGTGTAAGAAGCAGAAGAAGTTGGGGGTTTTGAGAAAATGGGAGTTGGTTTCTTCGCAACATTCTCGGTATTCTTCTGGGATCCAGAAGGTGGTGGAGGCAAAGGAGGGACGCCTTGTGAAGAAGTGAATGAGGGCATCAAATTTGAAGCATTATTCGCTGAGGAAGCCATTTGCTTGGTTGTAGTGAACCGAAATAAGCACAGAGATGCGTATTTTTCTGAGGACGAAGCACCAATTGCCCCACGGTGGGCGCCAAACTGTTTTGGTCAAAAAATCAGATGAGGATATTGCAACCAAACTCTCAGTTACGGGGTATGATGCTTGAAATGTAGAACAATGATGATGATCACTTTAATGTAAAATTGCACAAACAACACAAGGGTTTATACGGGGAAAAAGCCCTTGATCAAGAGTTGATCTCCGGCACAAAAAACCCCGGGTGACGGAAACTACCGATCACCAAGCTCAAATAAATGATTAAATGTTTACAACTTCGGATAGTAACGAGCTAGGTACAAGGATCACTATCGTGAAATATGTAAATGTGAGTGAAAACGAATGAATGTTCGTCGAGAGCTTCAAGTGTGCGAGTATATGAGTGTGTGTAGCTGAGAAATGACTAAGTTTTTCTCTACTAGCTCGTTACCCCTTTTTAAAATAGAAATCTAACTACCAAACTAACTATCCGACTTTCGTGCCATGCCTGCACGTTCTCCACAACGTCTATTTTTGGCCAAGCACGTGCAGAATAGTTTGGGAATATTCTCCAGGAATGTCGCTAAGACTTGGTCAAGCTTGTTATACCTGCGAGATACTACAAAACATAAGTAAACAATCGTTAGTACGAGGATCCTTAAAGTGATCCATGATCCTGATCCTGAAGCTCTTCTGAGGATCACCACCTGTCACAGAAGTAAGGATCACTAATTAGGATAACGAATAAGGATCACTAATTGTTAGAAAATCCTCCCCTAACAGGCTGATAGGACAACTCCCAAGAATGCTACTGGCCAAACTCCATTCTCTTTGGTATTTGGAGCAGAATCGGTGATCCCTACAAAGATGGTGGTTCCTACTGCAAGAACAAGCATTCGTGATCCTGAAGAAAATGCTGAAAACTTGGTTCAAGACTTGGATACTATAGAAGAGCTCAGGGATTTGGCAAGGATAAGGATGGCCAGTTATCAACAAAGGATGGCTGGAGCCTACAACAAAAATGTCAGGATCAGGAAATTCCAAGTTGGCGATATGGTATTAAGGAAAGCATTTCAGAATACCACCAATCCTGCTGATGGAAAGTTAGCACCAAAATGGGAAGGCCCCTATTTGATTGAAGCTGGGGCAGGAAAGGGGGCATATCAATTGCTAACAATGGAAGGTGATTTGCTACCAAGAGCTTGGAATGCTGTCCACTTGAAGAAATACTTCATGTAATAAGGATCCATGATCCTTAGCTATTTTCGTAACAAGTATCCTTGAAGGATCCTTACAGGACGGAGGATCCTCATTTTGGTAATGATCTAATCCTAAACTATTTCACTCTTTAATTATCCTATATATAAGGATCCTGGATCCTTTATCCTCCTTTCACTTGATTCTGAGTTTTGCAGAAGGTTTAGGTATCCTTAACAAAGGATTGAGTATCCACAGAGGTATTCAGTTATTTGGGCTTGACCCCAGTTATTTGGGCTTGACCCCAGTTTTTGGGTCTGTCCCCAGTATCGCCAGTAGCGCACGATGATCCTGGTACAGTTCATGGCAATGGGACCAGTACTCGCTTTAGGGGCTGACAATTTCATTGTACTGGCTGTATCCGGGATCCTACGTATAATGGTAGACGTACCATACATCCGTTCCTAAGGTTTCTAACGTTTTCACGTTAGCTAAGGTTTTGGCATTTTCATGTCACTAAGTTTGGATAGTCGCCAGTGAGGGCCATACTCCAGTTTACACAAGATCCTTTGGGCTTGTCCCCAGTTATCCTTTGGGCTTATCCCCAGTTATCCTTTGGGCTTCTCCCCAGTATATTGGGCTTGTCCCCAGAATTGTTGGGCTTGTCCCCAGTTACTAACTCTTCTCTTATATTTGGCTTAGTCCCAAGTTATGTTCTGTTTCAGGGTTTTGAAGTTAAACAGCCAAGGATCCTTGATCCTTACCTTTTATTAAGGTTTGTCTTTTGGTTATCCTGATTATGAATGTTAAAGGGTTAGGATCCTAACTTGGGTTCTCAGGTATGATCCTTAATCACTTTGATTTCATTTATTATTTATGTAAGTGACCCTTGTCCTTTGACAACAAAATTGATGATCCTTAAGTTACATAATTTTTCTGAATTTATTGACTAAAGGATATTCAAACCATCCGGCTTCAGTTCCTGCAAGACGGAGAGAGGCTTACCATAGCAAGAAGCAACCTGGCTTACATATGGGTATGTTAGCCTTTCCATCTGCTCTACGGAACCCTTGAAGATATCGGATGCCTCAGGACGGTACAAGGGAGATTTCTCCAAAGGATGGCCAGACTCGTGAAGCTTATAACCCGCAATAAGACCTTGATGTTTCCCCAGGTTGAGCAACTTAGTATAAACTTCACCAAGGGCAGAGTTAAACTCCTTGGAATGAAGCAAATAGGTAACAACCTGGTGAAAACCCTGCTCAATGAGCCACTGGTTATCCCCAGTGGCCTGGGCAACCAAAGTCTTCAAACCATCTTTCTCCTCATCAAAAGCCTTCTGTTGTACAGCCAAGGCTTCTCTATCAGATTTCAGCTTCAGACGGTCAGCTTCAAAACTCTTCTTGAGATCACCCATCTCAATCTCATGCCTCTTTGTTAACTCTCCCACTTTCTTGGTCCAAGCCATCTCCTTCTTAGAAAAGCTATCAATCTCCTTCTTCATTGCAGCAATCGAAGCTTTCATTTTTTCCTTCTTCTTGGAAGCCTCCTCATATTCCTGCATCCCTTTAGCAAAACGAGTGACACGTTCAGCCAAAAAGGCAGAAAGGTTGCAGGAACTGAGTATCATCCTAGAAATAAGATGATCAGCCTCCATCTCAGATATGGCACTTCGAACACCGGGAGGAGCAAAATGAGCCAAGGCCTCAGCACAAACAGTCGGCTCTTTAAAATTATCACCAACCTTAACCCCCCAGTTAGGCACATAAATGTCCTGACCCTCTGAACCTTCGAAGCTCTCAACGCTTTTCACTGACGAACCTTGAATAACAGGAGTGGTACCTTTCTTAATTAATTTCTTCTTCTTGCTTGAAACAATTAACTCCTTTTCCTTACCCTTGCCAACATCCATAGCTTGATCCCCTGACGCCTCAATATCATCACTAACATCGATAGGCTCTGAACCAGAAGGCTGATCAACACCTTTCAGATGGCGTTGGGAACGACGAGTAGAACCCTTGGAAGCAGTAGCCTTGGTAAAGCCTTTAACATTCGGGACACTCACGTAACCAGAACCCTCAAACCTGTAATCAGAACCCCTAACAACCGCATTCTCGACAGGAGTAGCAGCAACATCATCAAAGGCAACGTCAGAGGTATCATCACTTTTGATAAAATCAAGAGCAGACATAACTGCACACAAATATAAAAACACATAAGCAAACAAAGAAACAGGAACAAAAGAGCAAGAGAAGAACAAATGCATACCCTTCCCATCTCTAATAAGCACCGGATCCCGGTTGGCCTTTTCCCACAATTTACTCAAACCCAACAACACCAACAAATGCTCGGGGAAGGGATGAAGCCTCGAAGGGCACTCCCTGAGAGTTTCTAAAAAACGAGTGTTTATGTCAGAAGCAGAAGGCTCCGGTTCGTTTAGAACGGCATCCGGGTGTCTCCAAACAAGTTTAAAAGGAACAATCTCCTCCGACACCCAGAAAAACCGGTCCTTCCAGACCCCAAGTGTAGAAACCATGGACGAAACTAAACAAGTATCAACTTGAGTGGTTTCAAAGGTAAACCAATCACCATTCTTAGCAAGCCGGAAGAAGCGGCGAAAAGACAACAGAGATGGGTCATACCCGGCGGCCCGACACAAAATTTCAAAATGTAAAACCCTAGCCAAGCCAAGGGGGTGAATCTGACCAAAAGACACTCGGTAATATTCCAAAATATTCAAAACAAAGTTTGAAAACGGGAAACGAAGATTCGAGAACTCAAAATGACGACAATATAAGGCAATCGAACCAGGAGGACATTCATTGATAGATTTATCACAGGCCGGTGCAACCGGTCTATACTTTCTCCCTATACCCCATTCCATACAAAACAAATCGACTTCCTCTTGAGTCAGTCGAGAAAAAGACTTTGCCATATCCTTACGAGCACCCATGATATGAACAATTAAAGAGAAAATAAGCAAAACAGAACTGACCTGATTTGAAAAAGGGGGATACTTGAGAGAAAAAAGGAGCAAGTAATGTTCTTCCAAAATAAAAATGTGTAAATAAATGAGATAAAGGATAATTATCAACAGGCAGAATTAAAAACCGCCGCCTGACAAACTGCCACAGGTCTTGTCAACCGTCTTGTCAAATTCTGAAATTCAAAAAACTCAACCGTTTTCAACCTTCCAACCTTCGAACCCTCGAAGCCTTTGAGCAGTAAAATACACGTATAAAAGTCAGAAGTCTTTGAGCTCATTTCCCAAAAACCTCTGACTTGGGGGGCTGATGACGGGGGTAGCCCAAGACCAAATATGAATGATTTAAATACGTAAATGCTCATAAGGCAAAATGGTTCAAAGGTTAAAAACCTGGGAAGACGAGATAAAGTAACACTGAACAGTAAGTAGTCATGTCTCTGGGTTACTTCACCAACTCGCCAGCCGCAAAAGCAATGCAGGTCCACAGAGCACACTCTATTATCCAGGGGTCAAAAGGCTTCAACCCCCGAAAGGGTAAGCCCCTCACTGCAAGCAAGGTCACTAGTCAAATGCATTCCTCTTTGGGAGGTGTCTTCTCCTATATATTTGACACTTCATTTACTGAGGAGGGACATTGCTGGCCAGTCCTGTTTCCTTAAAACTCTGGTCATTCACTACGAGTACTTGCTTCATGCGAGTTACTCCCTTTCACATCCAACACACACATTCTCTTTGCTCCTTCATCCGAATCTGAACATACTTCAGAGGAGGATCTTTAGCAAACAATAAAAATAAACTAGTGAACCTCCTTCCACGTCTTGCAAACGTGGGGGGACCCCACGACCTGCGTTAGGAAAAGTTGAACCCTTCAACCCTCTTACCTAACCAGCCAAGCTACTATCCTTGGTCTATTATTTGTTGCATCAACAATATGTTTATATGTTATTGGTCATATGTTCCTTTTTGTAGTTATTAAAGTAGTAAATTATATAAACATTAGACTAAAAAATGCTCATAAGAGTTTCAATGATGTGTTTAACAAATTAATGAGTATACCCGTTACCCGCGGGTATACCCGATGGGTAAATACCCGACGGGTAACGGGTCGGGTACGGGCCAAAGAATTACAACCAGGTACGAGCTTGGGATTACTAATACCCGGCCCAAACCCGGCCCATTGCCATTCATATGCTCATTTGAATTTGAATTATGGACAGTCTTGTTGTTTGTGCCTAGTCTAATGGCATAATTTTGCAATGAGACTCTCCCTTGAAAAACTCAAAGCTAGAATTAGCACTTGTAATGGATAGTCTTGTTGTTTGTCCCTAATCATGCATGTTACTATTTCATCTTGTACGTATTGTATGTTAAGGAATATTGTATTTTACACTTTCACACACATATATATATATATAGGAGAAGGATCCGTTAGTAACCACCCTTTATTGCGAGAACCGCGAGAACTAATGTAAACACAACCAAAAATACCTAAAAAATCTAAAAAAACACATAAAAAATTTTTTTAATATTTTTTATAAAAAAATCGCTAATTTTCGTCATCAAAAAAAATTATGACAAAAATTAGCGATTTTTTATAAAAAAAATATTTTTAAAAAAATTGTGTGTTTTTTAGATTTTTTTTAGGTTTTTGAGGGGTTTCGATTTATGGTTTAGTTTTTAGCATTTATTGAGGGGTTTAGATTTATGGTTTAGTTTTTAGTATTTAGCTTGGGGGTGGTTAGGTTTTTTTAGGCTTTTGGGGGGTGAGGTGGGCGGTTAGGTTTTTTTATGTTTTGGGTGGTGTAGTGGGTTTATTTTGTTGTTTTCACATTTGTTCTTACGGTACTCACAATAAAGATGGTTCTCGCATGAACCATACCCTATATATATAATCTTATAGTTTGAATTTTGCGATATATATGTGTGTTTTTTTTAAATATTATAAGTGAATAGTTCACAATTTACGATCACTTTCATTGTTTTCCTAATTAGACATTTTAATCTATGATGGCAAGGGAACGTGGCCAAGTGTTAATTTAGAATTATGAACAAGCGCTCATGAAGTATTGAAGTGCACCATTGAGATGTTTTTTATTTATATTTCACTCGCCCATTGATGAAAAACAAACATCATAGTAGTTAGTCTTGGTTCAAATGTTCAATAGACACTATATGAGCCTACACAGTACCGCTAATGAGGTAATATATCTGACTTGCTTCCTTAGTAGTTAAACCATTATCGTCCCACCCCGATATTTTCACGTATTATCGATGGGCCTGGTGGGGAGTATCGTGACGTAGTTGATATCATCATAGACAATTTATCACAGTTTATATACACAGCGGAAGTCAAAAGATAAATCATCACAAACCGAATTAAAAGTAATATCAAGTGTATTACAAAAACGGTTGTAAGGATCCACAGGCGGATCAAAGTTAACAAAAGATCATTGTTCCACAGATTTATAACATCTAAGCTTGCAAGACTCTTTATTGACGTTAGGAGTAGCCAGGCTATTCCGTTTAGTACCTTCACTTAGCCTTTTTGGAAAATACGTCAGTTTACACTGGTAAATACAATTAACCGACTCATTTTGAAAATGTTTAAGAAAATTGATTTGAATGCACAAGGCACAAAATAATCTTTTATAACTTGGGATAATTATTTATATATAAACTTGTAAAAGAATTACATGTTCGTTATACGTTCAGTAGCCCGGGCTGAATACCGGGTTAAAAATTAATAGACACACCACATGATATAGTCCCGCGTCGAATTATTCTCGAACAAGCGGTTATACCTTTTTTCTTATATATATGCACCGTCAGGTGTATGCCTACACCCCGTGCTTAGGTCGTGGCCATTTCAATTAATGATGCTAAGGATATCCGGGACATGGTCATTAACCCCCCAAAGGCTTTAAGAAAACAAAACAATTTAAACGGGTCATCTCAATAAATTAACCTTCATATGATTAACAATTCAATGCCCGACCAAGCGGTATTTTATATATCGTACCCCAAGCCCGTATAAGGGAAAATATGTTAAAAGTATTTACTTGAGCAAAATATAAATTCAATCTCAGCCATATATCAAATCAGCAAGTACAGATAGTTTTTACTAGACTCCTAATCTAGAACGAAGGTTTTAATAACCTATTAGATTCCTAACGGGTCTTAATTAAGTCTAAACTTAGACCGGTTAGTTTTAAAGGAAGGTATACGGTTCATAACGCATTATTAAGCGAAGACCGGATTAGAATGTGGTTTAGACCCGACAAGTTTGAAGACTTGTATAATATGGGTAAACTAAACACATTCTGGATTTTGAGATCAAAATGATAAGGTTTGACCCGTTTCGGTCAATTTATGCAAAGTAGTCACATAAACCGTACCGAACATGAAAAATGCATAACGGGTAACCAAATGAGTCATGAACAGGTTTTCTAAGTTAATATGTCTTAAATATGTTGTGATATCAGTAAGATACCTTCCATTATGCCCAAAATGGTTTTAAACTCAAATTATGCCCCGTAGGGGTATTTTGGTCATTTTAAAGGTTATAAAAGAGTTTAAATACTAATCTGAGTTTCAGGTCTGATATAATCAGTAAAAATATTTATTTTTATAAGTCATAACAGTAGGGTATTGCATATATGTGAAATTTATCTTTCATAACCAAACTATGCACCGTAGGGTCAATTTGGTAATTTCACTTAAGCTTTAAAGGTCAAAATTAGAATTCTGAGTTCAAAACTTTTGCTTACTGTTTAATTATAAAAATTTACTTACAACATCAGTATGTATTAAGTTTCATATGCCAAAAATAGTTTTAACTCATACTATGCGCTTAAAACGCGTAAAAGTCGGTTTTAAGCGATTTTCGGGTTTAAATAGGAAATCTGGGTTTTTGATCAGTTTATAAAGTTCAAAATATTTTATTTATCATATAAAATCAGTAGCAAAAAGTTTGGTATCAAAATATTATGTAAAACTCATTTTATTCAAGAAAAGGGTATAAACGACAATTACCGAATTATAGCAAGAACCCTATGTTATGCTCAGCTTAAAAATAAATAAAAATCTTCAAAAATCCCAAAATATTATATTACATCAGTGGATAAAAAGTTTGGTGTCAAAATTTGGGTTTAGATAGGCTTTATGCTAATTACGCCGTTTAATTAATAAAAAGGTTCTTAATTACGATATTGAGCATAACTCCTAATCTAGACCTCAAACTGATGTCAAATTTTTAGGACAAGTTTATAAATCAATAATAAAGGTTTTTGTCCTTTCACATTTTTAAAAATCTCGTTTTAAGGTCAAAAGGGCATTATGGTCAACATTTAGGCATATAACGGAAACTTGCACATGAATCGAATAACTAATGAACCAAGTTGTATAACCTCAGAGGGTTACACTAATCTATAACCTGGTCCTAATAGAGCTCTAAGGCATTTCTAAAATATGCTACATTGGGTCAGAACTGAAAGTCAAAGCAAAAGTCTACTTTTGCGACTTTCGGTTACGAACCGAACTTAAACTGAAAATTGTCGGGTTGAACATGTTTAGACATGTTCTTACATTAATTACCAAGTTATATGAGTGATAAAATAGGTTCCATGGCTTTTAGACATGTCCTATATATAGTTTTCGGGACTTCGTAGGATCGTGACACTTGTCGGGAGGTTATAATCAGATTAAAACAGGTGTCAAGTGGTTTCATAAATCATGTAGCAGCCCCTAGTAGGTTTTCTGTGTGGGCTTACGCGGCCCACCTAAGATTCAGGCCCAACCACAAGTTTGGCTTAATTGCAGAAATGGTCCCTATCATCATATAAGGGCATTTCTGACACATCTAAGGCCCGTTAACCTCATTTCAAGGCTCTACTATGATGCCTAAACATAGGGCACATGAAACATGCTCAAAAACATGTCACATGTCGGTTCGTTTGGCAGTATGGTCACGTTGTTCGACTAATTACGACGAAACACGAACGGAAGCGAAAAACGATCCAAATTACGCAACGAATGTAATTTTATCAAGCCAAACACTAAAATAAAATATTTTAGTGGTTACATAAATTTTTGGATGTCCGGATATATTCAGAATGTAAGATATGCGCGAAAATGCAAACTTGTGCACTTTTTGACACTTTTAGTCCCTGCTTGACTTAAAAGTTTATTTTTGCGCACCAAACGCCTCTAAGCCTATTTCTAAGCTATGTAGGGGATATTTAGGGTATGTTTAACTTACGATCATATTCTGGAAGGTTCGATACCATATGAATCGATATACTTTTGCAGTTTGACGGAAATAGCCCCTTTAATGCACAAACTTGCGCATATCATCGTTTAATAGCATCAAAGCCTTATTTAATCCATATTAGGAATTCTTGAGAGTATTATTAAACATCACGATGCTTTGGGTTCGCTAAAAGGTCATTCAGAGGTTTAATTAAACATATTGACACTTTTAGTCCCTCTAACTTGCAAAGTTGCGCGTAACTTTACTTATAGGCATAAAAGCCCTTAATGGCCAATATTAGGCATTCCCAAGAGTGAAATCAAATATCACGAAGCTCTCGGTTTGTTAGAAGGTCATTCAGAGGTAAGAATTAACATGTTGACACTTTTAACCCTTCATTGTGCAAACTTTCAATTAATTATGCAAACGGCCATTCTTGATCAACTAGTGGCCCATTTGTGGATATAATAAGTATGTTAACATTTCCAGTTCTTCTATAATCAAGTTTTTTGATCTTTCGCAAAAATTTAGTCCCTTAATTTCAATGTTTTGACTTTATTAGGGTTTATTACACGTGTCAATAAATTATTGGACGTGATTTTACGAGGTGTTACATCCTCACCTCCTTAAAAGAAATCTCGACCTCGAGATTTGCTAAAGTAACGGAAGTACTTTCTAGCGTAATATGGAATTAACCTACGTAGCATATTTGGGGCCTCTCCAAGCACCCAAGGTGACCCTTATAATAGGTACATGTATCCTTTTGGAGCTATTTAACCTGTCGATCCTTAATTGATACGGGTTTCTCATCAAATCACATATCTGCATATCATTATTTGATAATGCTTCTCGACTTATCAGCGAACAAATCCATAAATCACTAGTGTGGGACACATTGGTTTTCATCAAGCTCCTCAGATAAGTTTTAGCTCATATGTTACCAATCTTAATATATTCGATTCTCCTCGAATGCTTTTATATATCAGAACTTAAGTAGCCCAATAATTAAAATACAGCACACCCTTCATAGGGTGATACCTTCAATTGAACCTCATACCTTATTAAAGACTTAAGAGGTTCGCGACTTTCATTAGTCCTTGATTTTCTGCCAATTGCTGGCAACTTTCAGATGATTATGAATTTGCATGATCTTATTCGTTGTTTCCAAGGTAACTTTCAGAATCTGATAACTGGACTTCCCAAAGTCCCGTCCACCAAACGGATGTTTTGATATTTCATCTATACAAGGTCTCCAAAAGAGCAGCCTTGATACTTATATATTGACTAATTTAGAAAAGCTTATTTAAGGTGAGGTGGTTATTCCAACTACTGCTTAAAACCAATCTTAAGGGATAGCTAATCCTTACAGTTAGTCGAACAAGTCGACGATCCTGGGCAGCTGATGGCAATTCTTATTTGTTGTCTAAATAGGGTTGTGGTAATCAATGCATAAGCATAATGAACCGTCTTTCTTAGTTAATAATACTGAATTCTTTGAATATTGAATTAGGCTTTATGAACCTTTATCTTAAAGCTCACTTAATCAGGGTTTCGATTCTTCCAATAATGGTGGTACTAATTGTCAGGGGAATTTCACAATAGTGCAGCCCTATGAGGGGTGTATATCTTAACTCTACTTGTCTCATGAGGTAAACAGGGTAGTCTTTGTAGAAGATAATCAAGACACAAGGAGATTACAGAGATTTTCCAAAACTCAGGCTCTGGTTCATCTATCATTGCCTGTGTCAGATAAATGACACATTTCCTTTATGAAGCATGGATACCCTAATTAGGGACACTTACATGGACATTTCTATTCTGTATATCTTCTTTGAATACCATTAGCTGACTTTAGTACAATATGACCATTGGAATATTTCAGTGGTTCCATGCATTAAACCTCCATACTGATCAGGCATGGAAGCAATCTATGGAACACATTAAGATACACCAATCCTCATATGGCGCTTTTATCATACAGTCTGGTATTCGCAGTTGATAGAAATCAATGAGATAATAAAATAAAATAATATATATTGACGTACTCCATCTGGAGAAAGAGTACTCTAGAATTTTACGAATAAAGATTCTGACAGGAAAGAAAGAAATGGTTCCTATGATTTCGCCTGTAAGTTTTACCTCACACTTAATATTTGGGGTTCTTACAGAAAAATCCTAAATGTTTGCTAAGCTTATGGTCTTATGAGAGACTTAGTAGCACCTGAATCCAAACATGATTCTTAGTAATACCATCATAATAAGGGATGTACCTGGTGTCATTTTTTATATGAACTGTCTCAATAGTGCCTCTATTCTTAGTCTCTCTATACTTAGCTACACTCTTTTTGACAATTTTAGGGCAGTCTCAGCTTTGACCGGTTTATTTCTTAACCTATAAAATGTAAGTCGCTGAGGTAGACACATAATGGATTTATAAGAAGCAAGCTTTTAATATGCCTTCTTATTTCCGATGCTAAACCACTGATATATAGTGCATTATGCTTGGATTTTGGATGAGCCAAATAGGACAGTATTCCAGACAATAAATTTTAGTCTGTAATATACTGTTGACAGTCTAGATCCTTCATGGAACATGCTCAAAAACATGTCAAATGTCGGTTCGTTTGGCCGTATGGTCACGTTGTTCGACTAATTACGACGAAACACGAAAGGACGCGAAAAACGATCCAAATTACGCAACGAATGGAATTTTATCAAGCCAAACACTAAAATAAAATATTTTAGTGGTTACATAAATTTTTGGATGTCCGGATATATTCAGAATGTAAGATATGCGCGAAAATGCAAACTTGTGCACTTTTTAACACTTTTAGTCCCTGCTTGACTTAAAAGTTTATTTTTGCGCACCAAAAGCCTCTAAGCCTATTTCTAAGCTATGTAGGGGATATTTAGGGTATGTTTAACTTACGATCATATTCCGGAAGGTTCGATACCATACGAATTGATATACTTTTGCAGTTTGACGCAAATAGCCCCTTTAATGCACAAACTTGCGCATATCATCGTTTAATAGCATCGAAACCTTATTTAATACATATTAGGCTTTCTTGAGAGTATTATTAAACATCACGATGCTTTGGGTTCGCTAAAAGGTCATTCAGAGGTTTAATTAAACATATTGACACTTTTAGTCCCTCTAACTTGCAAAGTTGCGCGTAACTTTACTTATAGGCATAAAAGCCCTTAATGGCCAATATTAGGCATTCCCAAGAGTGAAATCAAATATCACGAAGCTCTCGGTTAGTTAAAAGGTCATTCAGAGGTAAGAATTAACATGTTGACACTTTTAACCCTTCATTGTGCAAACTTTCAATTAATTATGCAAACGGCCATTTTTGATCAACTAGTGGCCCATTTGTGGATATAATAAGCATGTTAACATTTCCAGTTCTTCTATAATCAAATTTTTTGATCTTTCGCAAAAATTTAGTCCCTTAATTTCAATGTTTTGACTTTATTAGGGTTTATTACACGTGTTAATACATTATTGGACGTGATTTTACGAGGTGTTACATCCTCACCCCCTTAAAAGAAATCTCGACCTTGAGATTTGCTAAAGTAATAGAAGTACTTTCTGGAGTAATATGGAATTAACATCCGTAGCATATTTAGGGCCTCTCCAAGCACCCAAGGTGACCCTTATAATAGGTACATGTATCCTTTTGGAGCTTCTTAACCTGTCGATCCTTAATTGATATGGGTTTCTCATCAAATCACATATCTGCATATCATTATTTGATAATGCTTCTTGACTTATCAGCGAACAAATCCATAAATCACTAGTGTGGGACACATTGGTTTCCATCAAGCTCCTCAGATAAGTTTTAGCTTATAGGTTACCAATCTTAATATATTCGATTCTCCTCGAATGCTTCTATGTATCAGAACTTAAGTAGCCCAATAATTAAAATACAGCACACGCTTCATAGGGTGATACCTTCAATTGAACCTCATACCTTATTAAAGACTTAAGAGGTTCGCGACTTTCATTAGTCCTTGATTTTCTGCCAATTGCTGGCAACTTTCAGATGATTATGAATTTGCATGATCTTATTCGTTGTTTCCAAGGTAACTTTCAGAATCTAATAATTGGACTTCCCAAAGTCCCGTCCACCAAACGGATGTTTTGATATTTCATTTATACAAGGTCTCCAAAAGAGCAGCCTTGATACTTATATATTGACTAATTTAGAAAAGCTTATTTAAGGTGAGGTGGTTATTCCAACTACTGCTTAAAACCAATCTTAAGGGATAGCTAATCCTTACAGTTAGTCGAACAAGTCGACGATCCTGGGCAGCTGATGGCAATTCTTATTTGTTGTCTAAATAGGGTTGTGGTAATCAATGCATAAGCATAATGAACCGTCTTTCTTAGTTAATAATACCGAATTCTTCGAATATTGAATTAGGCTTTATGAACCTTTATCTTAAAGCTCACTTAATCAGGGTTTCGATTCTTCCAATAATGGTGATACTAATTGTCAGGGGAATTTCACAATAGTGCAACCCTATGAGGGGTGTATATCTTAACTCTACTTGTCTCAGGAGGTAAACAGGGTAGCCTTTGTAGAAGATAATCAAGACACAAGGAGATTACAGAGATTTTCCAAATCTCAGGCTCTGGTTCATCTATCATTGCCTGTGTCAGATAAATGACACATTTCCTTTATGAAGCATGGATACCCTAATTAGGGACACTTACCTGGACATTTCTATTCTGGATATCTTCTTTGAATACCATTAGCTGACTTTAGTACAATATGACCATTGGAATATTTCAGTGGTTCCATGCATTAAACCTCCATACTGATCAGGCATGGAAGCAATCTATGGAACACATTAAGATACACCAATCCTCATATGGCGCTTTTATCATACAGTCTGGTATTCACAGTTGATAGAAATCAATGAGATAACAAAATAAAATAATATATATTGACGTACTCCATCTGGAGAAAGAGTACTCTAGAATTTTACGAATAAAGATTCTGACATGAAAGAAAGAAATGGTTCCTATGATTTCGCCTGTAAGTTTTACCTCACACTTAATATTTGGGGTTCTTACAGAAAAATCCTAAAAGTTTGCTAAGCTTATGGTCTTATGAGAGACTTAGTAGCACCTGAATCCAAACATGATTCTTAGTAATACCATCATAATAAGGGATGTACCTGGTGTCATTTTTTATATGAACTGTCTCAATAATGCCTCTATTCTTAGTCTCTCTATACTTAGCTACACTCTTTTTGACAATTTTAGGGCAGTCTCAGCTTTGACCGGTTTATTTCTTAACCTATAAAATGTAAGTCGCTGAGGTAGATCCATAATGGATTTATAAGAAGCAAGCTTTTAATATGCCTTCTTATTTCCGATGCTAAACCACCGATATATAGTGCATTATGCTTGGATTTTGGATGAGCCAAATAGGACAGTATTCCAGACAATAAGTTTTAGTCTGTAATATACTGTTGACAGTCTAGATCCTTCATGGAACATGTCAAATGTCGGTTCGTTTGGCCGTATGGTCACGTTGTTCGACTAATTACGACGAAACACGAACGGACGCGAAAAACGATCCAAATTACGCAACGAATAGAATTTTATCAAGCCAAACACTAAAATAAAATATTTTAGTGGTTAAATAAATTTTTGGATGTCCGGATATATTCAGAATGTAAGATATGCGCGAAAATGCAAACTTATGCACTTTTTGACACTTTTAGTCCCTGCTTGACTTAAAAGTTTATTTTTGCGCACCAAACGCCTCTAAGCCTATTTATAAGCTATGTAGGGGATATTTAGGGTATGTTTAACTTACGATCATATTCCGGAAGGTTCGATACCATACGAATCGATATACTTTTGCAGTTTGACGCAAATAGCCCCTTTAATGCCCAAACTTGCGCATATCATCGTTTAATAGCATCGAATCCTTATTTAATCCATATTAGGCATTCTTGAGAGTATTATTAAACATCACGATGCTTTGGGTTCGCTAAAAGGTCATTCAGAGGTTTAATTAAACATATTGACACTTTTAGTCCCTCTAACTTGCAAAGTTGCGCGTAACTTTACTTATAGGCATAAAAGCCCTTAATGGCCAATATTAGGCATTCCCAAGAGTGAAATCAAATATCACGAAGCTCTCGGTTTGTTAAAAGGTCATTCAGAGGTAAGAATTAACATGTTGACACTTTTAACCCTCCATTGTGCAAACTTTCAATTAATTATGCAAACGGCCATTCTTGATCAACTAGTGGCCCATTTGTGGATATAATAAGCATGTTAACATTTCCAGTTCTTCTATAATCAAATTTTTTGATCTTTCGCAAAAATTTAGTCCCTTAATTTCAATGTTTTGACTTTATTAGGGTTTATTACACGTGTCAATACATTATTGGACGTGATTTTACGAGGTGTTACATCCTCACCCCCTTAAAAGAAATATCGACCTTGAGATTTGCTAAAGTAATGGAAGTACTTTCTGGCGTAATATGGAATTAACCTCCGTAGCATATTTGGGGCCTCTCCAAGCACCCAAGGTGACCCTTATAATAGGTACATGTATCCTTTTGGAGCTTCTTAACCTGTCGATCCTTAATTGATACGGGTTTCTCATCCAATCACATATCTGCATATCATTATTTGATAATGCTTCTCGACTTATCAGCGAACAAATCCATAAATCACTTGTGTGGGACACATTGGTTTCCATCAAGCTCCTCAGATAAGTTTTAGCTTCTAGGTTACCAATCTTAATATATTCGATTCTCCTCGAATGCTTCTATATATCAGAACTTAAGTAGCCCAATAATTAAAATACATCACACCCTTCATAGGGTGATACCTTCAATTGAACCTCATACCTTATTAAAGACTTAAGAGGTTCGCGACTTTCATTAGTCCTTGATTTTCTGCCAATTGCTGGTAACTTTCAGATGATTATGAATTTGCATGATCTTATTCGTTGTTTCCAAGGTAACTTTCAGAATCTGATAATTGGACTTCCCAAAGTCCCGTCCACCAAACGGATGTTTTGATATTTCATCTATACAAGGTCTCCAAAAGAGCAGCCTTGATACTTATATATTGATTAATTTAGAAAAGCTAATTTAAGGTGAGGTGGTTATTCCAACTACTGCTTAAAACCAATCTTAAGGGATAGCTAATCCTTACAGTTAGTCGAACAAGTCGACGATCCTGGGCAGCTGATGGCAATTCTTATTTGTTGTCTAAATAGGGTTGTGGTAACCAATGCATAAGCATAATGAACCGTCTTTCTTAGTTAATAATACCGAATTCTTCGAATATTGAATTAGGCTTTATGAACCTTTATCTTAAAGCTCACTTAATCAGGGTTTCGATTCTTCCAATAATGGTGATACTATTGTCAGGGGAATTTCACAATAGTGCAGCCCTATGAGGGGTGTATATCTTAACTCTACTTGTCTCAGGAAGTAAACAGGGTAGTCTTTGTAGAAGATAATCAAGACACAAGGAGATTATAGAGATTTTCCAAATCTCAGGCTTTGGTTCATCTATCATTGCCTGTGTCAGATAAATGACACATTTCCTTTATGAAGCACGGATACCCTAATTAGGGACACTTACATGGACATTTCTATTCTGGATATCTTCTTTGAATACCATTAGCTGACTTTAGTACAATATGACCATTGGAATATTTCAGTGGTTCCATGCATTAAACCTCCATACTGATCAGGCATGGAAGCAATCTATGGAACACATTAAGATACACCAATCCTCATATGGCGCTTTTATCATACATTCTGGTATTCGCAGTTGATAGAAATCAATGAGATAAAATAAAATAATATATATTGACGTACTCCATCTGGAGAAAGAGTACTCTAGAATTTTACGAATAAAGATTCTGACATGAAAGAAAGAAATGGTTCCTATGATTTCGCCTGTAAGTTTTACCTCACACTTAATATTTGGGGTTCTTACAGAAAAATCCTAAAAGTTTGCTAAGCTTATGGTCTTATGAGAGACTTAGTAGCACCTGAATCCAAACATGATTCTTAGTAATACCATCATAATAAGGGATGTACCTGGTGTCATTTTTTAAATGAACTGTCTCAATAGTGCCTCTATTCTTAGTCTCTCTATACTTAGCTACACTCTTTTTGACAATTTTAGGGCAGTCTCAGCTTTGACCGGTTTATTTCTTAACCTATAAAATGTAAGTCGCTGAGGTAGATCCATAATGGATTTATAAGAAGCAAGCTTTTAATATGCCTTCTTATTTCCGATGCTAAACCACCGATATATAGTGCATTATGCTTGGATTTTGGATGAGCCAAATAGGACAGTATTCCAGACAATAAATTTTAGTCTGTAATATACGGTTGACAGTCTAGATCCTTCATGGTGAAAATCATAAATTCTTATTCCATCATTTCTATTCCGTGTTGCAGACAACCGGTTTTTCTGATGAGTCCATAAACTTGAACCATCCTATATTGTAAGAGTATTCTTCCTGTAACTTCATTAAAGTCTTCCATCAATTAAGGGCACTGCCCTTGAATAACTGTGACACATATCACACAATGTCTTTTTCAGCACAACCGCTGATGTCCATAATGGTTTCCATTTCATCCAACACTTTCATGCAATCAATAGCCCCTTTTTCTTCATTGAAGTCTCTTGATTTGCCAAAGACGAAGTATTCTCCTTACTATATATATCATCTTATTTGGTTCATTTTTCGCATTCGAAGTATGAACAAAGCTCTTTTTCATGATCAGAGGGAATATGATTTAGAGCTAGTAGCATTCTGCTCTTTGAACCTTTTCATGACCTTTCTCATAGCCTTTCTAACAGCTGCGTCAATCATATTAATCTTGAGGTTCACATTTGTTGCATCATTAGCATTTGTCGCATCCTCTGTATTGCGCCTGTTATTTGTCTCATTCAAGTTTGCCATACTTGAAGCTCGGCACTAAACACCAAAATTAAACAATTGCTTAATTGCATTTCTATAGCTAGTCATTGTCCTTACGACCTACATACATTAGCCATGGTATCCTCAAACCATACCGGCTAATAGGGCAAGAACATTCCTAATGAATGTTATTTGAATGTATATCAATTACATTCAGCCTAGGTCACAAAAGGAACATCAATGGCCTTTAGGGTTTGGACCGAGTCCATTACCCTTTTTACAGGGGATCAAAATGTCACAACTGTTTTTGTTACACGGACGATTACGAATAGCTCAAAGGCTAGCCTTTCATGACTTTTATTATATATATATATATATATACATATATGGCATAAAAGCCTGTCGCGAGGGACGTAAAAGGTATGGCATAAAGCCTAGTCATGAAGGACATAAATGATTATACGGCACGAAGGCTTCGTCACAAAGGACATTTAGATATGGCACTAGGGCCTGTCACGGAGGACGTTTATCAATTCTGGCACAAAAGGCATGTCACTAGGAATGTTAACATTTAATATGTTAACTTGAATGACAAATTATAGCACTTTGGCTTGTCATGGATGACTTTAAAACATAACTCATTGATTTGTCACCAAGGACATTAGTTTATAAGCCGCAATCTTATTGGATTGGGGGCTTCCAGGTTTGAACATAGTTCTTCACCTTTGTACAGGGAGTCATAGACTACAACTGTCATTGTTTCTAAAGACGACTTATTTGGCACAAAGGTAAACCAATTGACATCACTAATGGATGTTCATATATCATCATTGCATTTGATGATATTAGTCATGATCACACTGATCATATAGATTGTTAGGGTTGGGTATAACCCACCATTTTGAACAGGGGATCATAAGGACCACCACTAACTTTGTCTTATCGATATTAAAATAAAGTGTAGCCCGTAGGCATTTCATCACTAGGGATGTTAATATTATGATCATCATACTGATGATACTAGTCAGGATCACAATGATCATATAGACTATGGGATTTGAGCATAGCTCACCCCCTTAGGCAAGGAATCACAAAAGATTACAATTGCCTTGTCTCAATTGGACAATATAATATAGCCCTTAGGCAAAACATCATTGAGGATGTTAGATTTAATCATCGTACTGATGATTTTTGTTATGATCGCATTGATCATATAGATTATTATGTTGGGACATAGTCCAACATTTTTAGACAGCGAGTCGTAGACCACAACTGTCGTTGTCTTTATTAGACAACAAGTATAGCCCGTAGGCACTTTACCTCTAATGGATGTTTATGGTATTATCATCACATTGATGATATTTTCCATGATCTACTCTGATCATATAGGCTGTAAGGCTTGGACGTATTCCAATACCTTGACGGCTGGTGTGGTTTCTCACGCCACACTACCAGGAGTGTTAATATGTTCTTAGATGTTAACAAAGATTAATTATCTTAAGAGGGTTTTACCATCATAGCCATGTTCATAGACATATAGGCTAGGTTATACCATTAAGAGGATCTTTTGAAAATTTTCGGCTGATCGATAAAGTTCGAGTAAAATTCAGAACTATAGTTGGATAAAGGACGAAATGAATACCTATATAAAATTTTCCAAGCTTTCCTAGCTTATTAGGAATTTACAATAGTGCCTTAACCAGGACTTTTAGTAATATACATTTGTCCACAGAGGACTAAGAGGAAAAATATAAGTCCGCATAAGGACTATAAAATATTATAAGTCCATATAAGGGTT
Source organism: Helianthus tuberosus (assembly GCA_030545235.1). NCBI lineage: Eukaryota > Viridiplantae > Streptophyta > Magnoliopsida > Asterales > Asteraceae > Helianthus > Helianthus tuberosus. Next base: position 137,921,385 of record CM060419.1, read on the forward strand.
ATAATGAAATATCATGTCCTCAAAGGAACTATTTCAAAATAGCATATCCCCAAAGGGATTCTAATGAAACAACATGTCCATGAAGGGACGTTAATAAACAATTGTCCTCGTAGGGACTTTATGTCGAAAGGTACGTCCTCAATGGGACTTATTAATGAAACAATATGTACTTAAAGGGACTATAATAAAATATCATATCCACAAAGGATCCTATTGGAAAAATATGTCCACGAAGGGACTATGATGAAATAATACATCCTTGAAAGGAATGTAATGAATTTTTATGTCCGCCAGGGGACTTTGATAAAATATTATGTTTACGAAAAGACTTTTAATGAAATACTGTGCCCATGAAAGGACTAAATAGCAAATGCCCATATAGGGTCTTAAGTCGAAAGGTATGTCCACACAGGGACTAAAATAGAAGAGATAGGTCCTTATAAGGACTTAAAAGACAAAGAACATTATGAAAGAAGGATTCTCTAACGCCTTTCGTGCTCCATTTTGATTGTTTCTCTTCTTTGTTTACCGTACACGGTAGAGATACTGAAGATCTCAATGAATAATGTAAATAATCCAATCAGGATCCGTTATAGAAGTAGAATTCAAGGAGTCAATGGTTAAGGAATGATATGGATCACGGATTGGGTTTTAACTGATACAATCCAAATCTGGGATTTCAGAACTTGAAGGTAAGGAATAGGGATTATTAGGATCCACTGGTGTTATTTTCAAAACGGGAACCTCAGGAACCACCTGCTATGGACTCCACTGGCGCAGACTTTAAAATTTGAGCCTCAGGGACATCCGGTATGGACTCTGAAGTCTGATTGCAATTCAAATAGGTTTGGTTTTGAGAATGAATCTATAAAGGTCTTCCTCCAAACCGGCCGCACGCTTATTCTAGCCGTATTGTGAAGCTTGGCATTTCTTGGCTTCGGATGAAGAGAATCTCTATCAACGGCCACCTTGCTTGGCGACTTGTTAAAAATACATAATATCGAAAACAATATTTACTTAATAGGGATGAGAGCATTCCTATGTTAAGTCTAGACTCAAAAGGTCTAAGGAATGTGCTACTGTGTCATTGAGATTAAACACAAAGGACTAGTGTTTAATTCACTCAATGTTGGCTCTGATACCAACCTGTCACACCCCGATATTTCCACGTATTACCGGTGGGCCCGGTGGGGAGTATCGTGACGTAGTTGATATCATCATAGACAATTTATCACATTTTATATACACAGCGGAAGTCAAAAGATAAATCATCACAAACCGAATTAAAAGTAATATCAAGTGTATTACAAAAACGGTTGTAAGGATCCACAGGCGGATCAAAGTTAACAAAAGATCATTGTTCCACAGATTTATAACATCTAAGCTTGCAAGACTCTTTATTGATGCTAGGAGTAGCCAACCTATTCCTTTTAGTACCTGCACTTAGCCTTTTTGGAAAATACGTCAGTTTACACTGGTAAATACAATTAACCGACTCATTTTGAAAATGTTTAAGAAAATTGATTTGAATGCACAAGGCACAAAATAATCTTTTATAACTTGGGATAATTATTTATATATAAACTTGTAAAAGAATTACATGTTCGTTATACGTTCAGTAGCCCGGACTGAATACCGGGTTAAAGATTAATAGACGCACCACATGATATAGTCCCGCATCGAATTATTCTCGAACAAGCGGTTATACTTTTTTTATATATATATGCACCGTCAGGTGTATGCCTACACCCTGTGCTTAGGTCGTGGCCATTTCAATGAATGATGCTAAGGATATCCGGGACATGGTCATTAACCCCCCAAAGGCTTTAAGCAAACAAAACAATTTAAACGGGTCATCTCAATAAATTAACCTTCATATGATTAACAATTCAATGCCCGACCAAGCGGTATTTTATATACCGTACCCCAAGCCCGTATAAGGGAAAATAAGTTAAAAGTATTTACCTGAGCTAAATATAAATTCAATCTCAGCCGTATATCAAATCAGCAAGTACAGATAGCTTTTACTGGGCTCCTAATCTGGAACGAAGGTTTTAATAACCTATTAGATTCCTAACGGGTCTTAATTAAGTCTAAACTTAGACCGGTTAGTTTTAAAGGAAGGTATACGGTTCATAACGCATGATTAAGCGAAGACCGGATTAGAATGTGGTTTAGACCCGACAAGTTTGAAGACTTGTATAATATGGGTAAACTAAACACATTCTGGATTTTGAGATCAAAATGATAAGGTTTGACCCGTTTCGGTCAATTTATGCAAACTAGTCACATAAACCGTACCGAACGCGAAAAATGCATAACGGGTAACCAAATGAGTCATGAACAGGTTTCCTAAGTTAATATGTCTTAAATATGTTGTGATATCAGTAAGATACCTTCCATTATGCCCAAAATGGTTTTAAACTCAAATTATGCCCCGTAGGGGTATTTTGGTCATTTTAAAGGTTATAAAAGAGTTTAAATACTAATCTGAGTTTCAGGTCTGATATAATCAGTAAAAATATTTATTTTTATAAGTCATAACACTAGGGTATTGCATATATGTGAAATTATCTTTTATAACCAAACTATGCACCGTAGGGGCATTTTGGTAATTTCACATAAGCTTTAAAGGTCAAAATTAGAATTCTGAGTTCAAAACTTTTGCTTACTGTTTAATTATAAAAATTTACTTAAAACATCAGTAGGTATTAAGTTTCATATGCCAAAAATAGTTTTAACTCATACTATGCGCTTAAAACGCGTAAAAGTCGGTTTTAAGCGATTTTCAGGTTTAAACAGGAAATCTGAGTTTTTTATCAGTTTATAAAGTTCAAAATATTTTATTTATCATATAAAATCAGTAGCAAAAAGTTTGGTATCAAAATATTATGTAAAACTCATTTTATTCAAGAAAAGGGTATAACCGACAATTACTGAATTATAGCAAGAACCTTATGTTATGCTCAGCTTAAAAATAAATAAAAATCTTTAAAAATCCCAAAATACTATATTACATCAGTGGATAAAATGTTTGGTGTCAAAATTTGGGTTTAGATAGGCTTTATGCTAATTACGCCGTTTAATTAATAAAAAGGTTCTTAATTACGATATTGAGCATAACTCCTAATCTAGACCTCAAACTGATGTCAAATTTTTAGGACAAGTTTATAAATCAGTAATAAAGGTTTTTGTCCTTTCACATTTTCAAAAATCTCGTTTTAAGGTCAAAAGGGCATTATGGTCAACATTTAGGCATATAACAGAAACTTGCACATGAATCGAATAACTAATGAACCAAGTTGTATAACCTCAGAGGGTTAAACTAATCTATAACCTGGTCCTAATAGAGCTCTAAGGAATTTCTAAAATATGCTACATTGGGTCAGAACTGAAAGTCAAAGCAAAAGTCTACTTTTGCGACTTTCGGTTACGAACCGAGTTTAAACTGAAAATTGTCGGGTTGAACATGTTTAGACATGTTCTTACATTAATTACCAAGTTATATGAGTGATAAAACAGGTTTCATGGCTTTTACATTGTTAATTATGCGTTTAATTGAAATTTAGCTTTCTGTTGACTTTTTACAATCAAGTTTGACCCGACAATTGACCTAGTTAGACTGGGAATCAGAGGGTGCCCTTTTAGGGGTTTATTACCCACATAATTACCAACTCAAAGCTACTTTCAATTAGGGAATTGACTGGACCATTGGTGATTAAGCACTAAGTCAAACCTTAATTACGACGGGTTTGACTTTAGGCCATAAAACTAATTATAAACGAAATTAGGATGTTAAGGACACTTACAAGGGTCCAATGGACTGAATGAAGGTTCCTAAAAGCTCAGGATCCTCCTTGAATCAGGGACAAAGCAGGTTTTGGAGGAATGGTGTGAAAGAACAAGTGAACCCACTGCTATATATAGTTTTCAGGACTTTGTAGGATCATGACACTTTTTGGGAGGTTATAATCAGATTAAAACAGGTGTCAAGTCGTTTCAAAAATCAGGTAGCAGCCCCTAGAATCGAATTTGTGAGTATTGGAAACCATTTTTTTATGAAAACCAGCAAAAGAAACCAGTTCTGCAGCTCTTTCTATTCTTCGCGGCCCTCGTAGGTTATATGTGTGGGCTTACGTGTAACGCCCATGTTTCTTAATCCGAAAAGTAATATTATCATACTATTACTTAACAAAAATGGGGCATAACCCGTTCTTATTATGAACAATTCCCTGTAAGACTAACTGGTAATAACTTAAAAATACAACACAGCGGAAAATATGAACCCAAAATTTCGTTCTTTAATAGACATAGTACTTACAGAAAAGTTCGAATACCAAATGTCATACACTCATTAAAAAGGATTTACCACGTTCCATTACATTAATACTTCGGACCTACATTTGTTAAACTATGTGACTGATCCTTCCCGTACAGTCCTTTGCTCTTGACTCGATCTTCAATCTTTCTATCCTTCATAATGATGCTAAATTCACGCAACCTGCATTCACCACATACATGTGCATCGGTTAGATTTAATGACATCATTACTAAACTAAACACACATGATCAATAACCAGTCCGCGTTCCTTCTTCCCATACTGATCCTTACGAATATGCTTTCCATGTACATTCGTGCACTTCAATTCCTTAACCTTGGTAAAGACATTAATAGAGTACCTGCAATCACATTTCATACTCAAGACAACGGTTTAGTAACTTAACGCTTCCAATTAGTTAAGTTGTACGAACACATACCCAAGTTTCGTTCGCTCATAAGCAATGAATCCTACTTCAAACGCAGGCACAAACACACATGTATTCATAGACGTGAACTTCCACACGTGATTACGTACCCACGTACAAACATACAACCCTTATAAATCACTTAAATCATCCCAAGGTTTACTAAGGTATGCTGATTACAAGCTTCCATACAAATAGACCACGTACCTACATTATAAACTGCACAATTCTACACTATTTTAACAGCTCGATATGCATAAAAACTGCACTATTTTAATAGCAATACACAGCACAATTCTGCACTATTTTGGCAGCTCAAAATGCATAAAAACTGCACTATTTTAACAACCATTAACATGAAAATTCTGCACTATTTTGGCAGATCAAAATGCATAAAAACTGCACTATTTTAACAGCCATTAACATGAAAATTCTGCACTATTTTGGCAGCTCAAAATGCATAAAAACTACACTAATATACTCTTATTTTAACCCGTTCGGTCTTCTTAGCGAATACCATCACCTCCAATAACCGAATCCTAAATAAACTTAGATTACCATACTTAAGTAACTCGCATATAGCCTTCCTAAAATGGGGTAGGAAGTGATTCAAAAATCACGTCCTTAATGCTCCTTACTTGTTACCAATGTCAATAAAGTATCATGCATAATTGCTAACATTTATCATACAAATAACCTCTTTTACTACTAAGGACGGAGTCGGGGAGTTTACTTACCTCGTGCGTCCGAATTTACACATAGCTTCCTCATCCCTTTTCCGTTTGCCTTCCATGCTTTCCCCTCTAAACATGATCCTAAACTTCCATACCATCAATATTACTACTTCATTAGAATAAACACGCATTCTAACATTGCATTCATTTTCACATTCGTAATCTATTTTAACTTTACTCGTTAATTTCCAACAACGCAAAGTATTAACTAGAATCATATCTTTTCATTCCCTACTCACATAGTAAAACACATATACAACCACAAGATCATATATGCACACAACACAAACGATTTCTTCCGTACTAGTCAACTCATAATTCATGATTAACAACATCATTAAAATTAGCTATTTTAACCCTAATCTTGAACCCGACATCATCCTTACTAGTAACCCACAAACTTGTTCTCTTGAGCATTTCATCGAACACTTGGCGGGCATCATAATTAAGGTACAAGGTACAAGTCTATTAAGCATATTCCTACTAGTTCATCATCACACAACAATCACATTCCTTTGAATTTACATAGATTTTTCATCCTAAATCAGTTTGTCTAGCATTCAAGTATTACAAACAAAATCATATATCAAACTAACACATAATCATAATCATTATAAGCTTCCTATTCATAACACAATCTTTACAAAGTGGGTTTTTACTACACCTTTCATACAACCTAAATTCAAGCATGATTCTTGTTCTAAAACGCAATTCTAACTCAGATTTATCATATTTGACACAAGAAATCGAGATTGGGTTTAACCCCCTATTCTACAAATCATAATTTCAGAAAATTAAACTCACCACTTCACTAGTTAGGGTTAGATTTTCGAAAAAGAGGACTCATGCATCGAATTTTCTTGTGATTTAGGCTTCAATTTCTTGATATCTAGTAGTTAGGGTTTTTGGCTCCCCTTTCTTCCTCCCCTGGTTCGCACGAACACAACAGTGTTTGTGTTTTTGTTTTGTTAATTTCTCAATTAACCCTTTTTATTCACTAGTTACACAATTAGCCCTCCCACTTTGGGAGAGTTTTTAACTTTAGCCTTTTTATATAACTAGTTATCATTATATCATGACTTTCATTAACCAAGTTAATTTCTTTATTTATTATTTATCATTTTTGGGGTGTTACATTACGCGGCCCGCCTAAGATTCAGGCCCAGCCACAAGTTTGGCTTAATTGCAGAAATGGTCCCTATCATCATATAAGTGCATTTCTGACACATCTAAGGCCCGTTAACCTCATTTCAAGGCTCTAATGTGATGCCTAAACATAGGGGACATGAAACATGCTCAAAAACATGTCGGATGTCGGTTTGTTTGGCCGTATGGTCAAGTTGTTCGACTAATTACGACGAAACACGAACGGACGCGAAAAACGATCCAGATTACGCGACGAATGTAATTTTATCAAGCCAAACACTAAAATAAAATATTTTAGTGGTTACATAAATTTTTGGATGTCCGGATATATTCAGAATGTAAGATATGCGCGAAAATGCAAACTTGTGCACTTTTTTACACTTTTAGTCCCTGTTTGACTTAAAAGTTTATTTTTGCGCACCAAACGCCTCTAAGCCTCTTTCTAAGCTATGTAGGGGATATTTAGAACTTACGATCATATTCTGGAAGGTTCGATACCATACGAATCGATATACTTTTGCAGTTTGAAGCAAATAGCCCCTTTAATGCACAAACTTGCGCATATCATCGTTTAATAGTGTGGAAGCCTTATTTAATCCATATTAGGCATTCTTGAGAGTATTATTAAACATCACGATGCTTTGGGTTCGCTAAAAGGTCATTCAGAGGTTTAATTAAACATATTGACACTTTTAGTCCCTCTAACTTGCAAAGTTGCGCGTAACTTTACTTATAGGCATAAAAGCCCTTAATGGCCAATATTAGGCATTCCCGAGAGTGAAATAAAATATCACGAAGCTCTCGGTTTGTTAAAAGGTCATTCAGAGGTAAGAATTAACATGTTGACACTTTTAACCCTTCATTGTGCAAACTTTCAATTAATTATGCAAACGGCCATTCTTGGTCAACTAGTGGCCCATTTGTGGATATAATTACCAGGTAATGTTATTCCGAGACTTGTAATAAGCATGTTAACATTTCCAGTCCTTCTATAATCAAAGTTTTTGATCTTTCGCAAAAATTTAGTCCCTTAATTTCAATGTTTTGACTTTATTAGGGTTTATTACACGTGTCAATACATTATTGGACGTGATTTTACGAGGTGTTACAATTATATTATATGTGTTTTTCAAAAAAAATTTCTTTGTTTCTTATCTTTTACAAAGGGTAATATAATGTTAGTTTTTTATGTTTTGAAACTGGGTGTGATGAACAGAGGGATGACTTCACTAGTTTAGGGATGGTTAATTAAGGATGATAATGGAAAGCTAATATTGCAATAATGTTAACCGAGAAAATGCTAGGGATGGGGGTGTGCTATGAAAAAACGTATCATGGAAAATGATTTTGGAGTTGTCTATGTTAAACAAAACTTTGTTTCAACCTAAGCGAAGCGAACCAACATTGGTAAACTAGAAACTTGCATCCTGATAAACATAAAAATTGTCAACAACGACAGACAAAACATGATCTGAAGAGTGAAGCCAACCTGCAACGTGGTAGGTTTCCCGGTCAAGTTTTCACAATTTATCTTAGACAAATCTTACCTTATAACCATGAAATATGTGACCAAAATTCACGTATCCACTTTATTTTCGCATATGGCGTATTTCTTTCCATTGTATTTTACTTTTTACTCTTAAACGAAATATTTTATGTTTAGTCTGAAGTTATTATAGGACCCCGAGATCTATGGACGTACTTTTTAAAAGACTTAGTTTTGCTATTCAAAAGGGGGTAGTAGCACAGCTTGATGATTGTTTACCATCTATCTCAATGTAAGCCAATGACCTTGTGGTCCAGTGGTGGAAAGTGCTTAAGTTCTCAAATGAGGTTCAGGTACGATCCCCATTAACTGCAAGTGAGGTGGTAAGGTTTACCCACCTTGGTGGGGTTCCTGACCGGGGTCACAGGTTCGAGCCTGGCAGTCGGGATTAAGTTTCCACGAGGTGCGAGGAAGGGCTTTGCACTGCACTCCCCCTCATTCGAACCTGGGTGGCTGTGCTTCCGATAAAGGGCTTTGCACTGCACTCCCCCTCATTCGAACCTGGGTGGCTGTGCTTCCAATAAATAGGGTTGAAGCGCAGTCGGTAGTGAGTTTCCAATCGATCTACACCTTTCAAAAAAAATCTGTCTCAATGTAAATTTTAATACAATTAATATTAATAACTCTGTACGACTATTATAGGAAAAAGGTAAAAGTGAACTTGCTTTATGTATTTAACATTAATGACGTTTATTAACATGCAACTCTACGTAAATATGAAAGCCATATGGAAAACTCTTTACGTCTTTTATTTGTATAAAAGTAAATTCTATTCTTTACTTTAGTGTGCAATTCCTTTTTCTAATAACACTTTTTTAAGCAAGTCAAAACGACATAAATAACCTATTTTCAGAAATTTCCATCATAACTAATTATTCTTTTATATGCACCTTTTTAAGCATAGTTTCTTCTTTTTTTTTTTATGCACACTATGGATTGTTACTATTATCATCTACTGATCAATACACTTGATTTAGTCTTAACAAAATAGCAGCATGACAAATTCTATTACTTTTATTACATTTCCATTAAAGGATAACAACAAGAGTTGAGGTTGTAAAATGAAATGTGTGAGTGTGTCTGGTGTTGGGCAAGCAGGTGACATATGTATTGTAATGATGAGAGGATGACATCGGAGTTGACGCCAGCAAACAATAAGTGACATTCTTGACCTGTACAAGAGAGACCACTAAGCAAAGAGGAATGTGGGCGAATCAAATGACTGACGACCGCATATATTTGATGGCTCAGAGGTTTGTCATGATCATGGCTCTGATCAACTTCTGTTATCAACATTTGGTTTTGACCATGATCTCATCTCTTCTTCTGCACTTTTTTTTTCTGTTTTATTTGCCTTTTTTTCACTGTTTGTTATTTATGAATACAAATATATACATATACAATTATACATACACAGATATATATATATATATGTGTGTTTGTGAGACGTTTATCGTAAAAGTGATCTTTTTAAAGTGTATCAATAATTATACGGATGCGTAGATTTTAGGAGAGGGTATATACATCAATGCTATTAAACATAATTTTTGTAGCAACACAAACAAGGTTGAACACACCATGTAATGGGTTACATGTATGCACAAGTATACTTGCTTAATCAAAACTTATTTATTACGACATCAAACTTGAGCTGAAAATTTAGACACATTGTTGTAATCAGATCATAATCAGACCTCAATGTAAGTCACGAATTAAAACTGAAAGTTGGAAGTACCGTTTTATAAATTAGGCACATTGTTGTAATGAGTTAGACGAATTAGGTTACACTAATCAACATTGTATATCGAGCACTTTTATGCTTGTCATCTTTTTAAATCGGGAAGAAACTTTTGAATTGTGTGGTATAATTTACCTAGGTAATTTGAAAATATTAGGGATTAACTGATGGAAATTATTTTTTTTAGATTTAATGATAAGTCAGCATTGTAATCCCCCTTTTACCTATGCATCATATATTAAATTTCCTATTAATTATATTTTTATTATCTAACATGCATGGATAAATTAAATAAATAGTTAAAAAATCTTATTTCGTTTCTTTTATAATAGTGGGGATCCCTCGTGATGCGATGGGGTAGACAATTTACAACGTTGTACTCGTTTTTCATTAGTTTATCAATCGAGTCGTTTTCTATGAGTTTACGAGTTTCTTCAAAGAATTGGTAATTAAGAATGTAATCATTCACTAAATAAACATTTTAATTTCATTTTTCTATTGTTTAATTTGTTTATTTTTGAATTATTATAATATAAATTGCAATACTTGTTGCGTAAAGAAATAGAGTAGAACAAATCGCAATATTCGTACGAAGGTGCTAATTTGCTTAATGATGTTCTTCACTAAATGTTTTCGAAATATTTAATATATCAAATTATAGATTGCACATATATTTCGAGTTTGTGAGCAAGGCATTTATAATATTTAAGTATATAATATGCATTAAATGCTCTCATCAATACATGTCATGGGTTAAACGAGGAAGATGCACATTTTATGCATTGTTAAGTTGTATCCTGTGCATCAAAATTTGTGTTAAACGTCTTAAACTTGAAGGTAAATTACAATGTTGCCATCAGCCAATCTTTTCTGTACTAGTATTGATAAGAACTTTTGCCTACCCTTATTTCCTCTTCATCCCACAACGCTTCCCTTATCTTGCATTATCATCTTTCATTATATTGTTGTTTGTTATTAAGGAGACGTAGAGCTGCAAACGAAGCGAATGAATATGAACAAGACTTTGTTCATGTTCATTTGTTAAGGAAATAATGTGTTCATGAACACTTACCGAACAAGATTTTCAGTTCATGTTCGTTCGTTAAGGAAAGATTGTGTTCACATACACAAATAAAATCAGTGGATAGCAGTGGGAGTAGCGCTTGAACTTCAACCCTAATTGTAGAACAAATGTCGATGGTATTCACCGATGTGAATAATGAGAAGGAAAAGAGAACGATGCAAGAGTAATAAAATAAATAATGATTAAAGAATATAAAAGGTTTAGATAAGATAAATAAACGCACAAAAAATCTTTAATAAACAACATAAACAAATGAACATGAACAAACGTAGATGAACGAACGTTCACGAACAAAATTGAACGAACGAGACATCTGTTCGTGTTCCTTTATTTAACAAATCGAACGAGATTTCTTGTTCGTGTCTTTCATTTATTAAACAAACGAAGTAAACGAACTTCCCACCGAATAATTTACAAACTGTTCGCCTAACGTTCGATTCATTTTCAGCTTTAACGAGAGAGGAGACAATACTTACATTCCCTTTCATTTTTCTATATTTGCATCCGAACATTCTAGAATCTAGATAAAGTGCATTGTAGAGTAATTAAACAAAGAAAACATGAATATTCATAAATAATTATCACATAGAGAACATTGTAACACATTACATATACAAAATTAACAAATGCAGTGGAAAAGAAAGAATAAATGAAATTAATTGGGCAAAAACAGAGAGGAAAGGTACATATTGTATTTTGCAACAATATGTACTTACCATAGAAGCCATTAGCAATTACCTTTATTTGCCTTAAATAAAATTAAATAACCTTGTTTGAAAGATTCTGATTCACATAGATAATATTTACTGCATAAACAACATATCGTATGAGAAAAAACAAAATAATGATAGCAAGATATTGGAAATTTGCACACTTTCTCTAGACGATTCCACAAATATGTTTTTTGTGTCGGGATTAAGGTTGCATAAAGCAACATGAGATGTGTTGTTAACTAGTTTGAAGTTATTGGTCAACTTGACATCTCATGTATGCAATCTCATCTCAATCCGGACATAGACAGACTAATTAGAAATTCTTAATTTACACTCATGTTGTAAGGTTTGTGATATTTGTGTGTAAGAAAATGTTAAAAAAGAAATTATTCTTTTACAACTAGAACTCATTAAACAAAAAAGAAGCCAACCTGGGTTAGCCCATTTGGTAGAGTCATATGTATTTTAAAGGGGAGATCCTGGATTCAAACTTGGGTAAAGGAGAATAATTAAAAATTATAGGTGTAAAAAAGATTTACATATTATGGGGTCTAAATTTCTTAAATCGAATTCCTTGTTTTTTAGTAAAGAAACAACTATATACCTACTTTTCAGATAATCGGGCTGTTCTTGGGCTTCTGGGCCTCAGCCTTGTTTAGTTTTTAGTTTAATGGGCTTGATCAATTGGTTGTGGTCTTGTGGATTTGTTTGTGGTGTACGATGTGTCTCTGAGAGAGGGAATGAGAGAATAAATTAAACAATGATTTTATTTGATTTCATTTGTTTTTGTTTTTGTTTTTACTTTTAATTTAATTTTATTTTTAATTAAGCATAAACATTCTTAATTTTTAAAACTAGACAACGGGAAATGAACAAATATATGCATTTAGAGAACTTTATTTAGTTTATTGTTTAAACGGATGGAAAAGCAACATTTTGAAAAGGGTTAAGGAAGGAACTCTCTCACTGGTACCCCATAGGATACCCATCATCGATCATCCCACCTCACAAGGGTTATGATGCCGGCAAATTACCACTGCACCACATGATCTGGGCACCACAAGGGTCGAACCAGCGCCACTACAGCTTCACATGTGGGCAACGAACTTCATTAGTAGTGGGTACCACTGAGCTATAAGCTCATTGGTAAAAAAAAAAAAAAAAAAAAATTGAGTACGTGCATATGTTGAGTAAATGAGAGAATTTGTATCCCAAGAACTAGTGAAACATGATACTTTGATGAAATAATATGTGACAGGTTTATAGCCATTTGATTGATCATAATTGAATAAAACATGTGTTTGGCGTCGGTCATCACTACTTCCCTTAAGACGTTTGTTGAATGTCAATGTGTTTGACCAAGTAGAACATGTTTGGTCAAACATTATGTAATCCCAACTAGATTAAAAGTGATTATGCATCCTCGTATACGTAACAACTTTCTTAAGTTGATTTTATAGACGTAATAAAAATTACTCACAAATCAACTCAACCAATGATTGTTACATTTCAACTTCAACACGAATTAGTTGTCATCAACATACTCCTCGCCGTTGATATCAAGTAGTGGTGGGATATAATGTTGAATTACACAAGTGATAAATCAGTAAAAACCACACACACAATCACGGATAAGACTTGCTGGAAACCTTAAGCGACTCTTTCTTGATTAATTCGAAAACAGAAAGCAATGAAAAACAAGTACAACCGGACTAACCAAAAACCAACAAAAGACCAATTGAGGTTTGTTGGACTAGTTTTTGTCAAAGCCAAATAATCTAAGGGTTGTTTAGTCTTTTATTGAATCAAATTTAAGTTAGAGTTTAGATTAATTAGTTTGTTTGGTTTGCTAATTTGAGTCGGCATATTAGTGTTTACTTTTATTTGTTTTGAATTTGAATTAGGCTAGATAAGGATGCATGGTTTAATTATTGTTTATTTGGTGTTTGAGTTTGTATAGGATAGGGTCAAAGTTCCGGTATATATGACGGGTCAAACGCATGTGATGGGTTAAGGGGGGACGAGGCACCGGCTAAGGTACCACACCCAGTTTCAAACCCGCACAGTAACATCGCCGCCACCCCAACGGGTAGGCTAGGCGGGTTCTGTGCCCGGGAAGAATTTGCCACGCGACAATGTTGATGTGTTCGAGAATATGACCGTTCAACGGTCATACATGTGAGCGTTTGATGATTTAAAAAAAACAATTCTTAAACCGTTATAAATATATCTTCCACTACCATTTTAAATCACACGCATTGTGACAACGCGCAATTTCAGGTTAATACTCTAACATAACCACACTCAGTTTAAACTTACATTTATAACACTGCATTTAACTAGGGTTAGTTAAATGAGTTTACTTTGGTAATTCGATGAATTACCGGAACACACCAGTGGCGGATCTAGGATTCCGACCAAGCGGTAACGTTTTATAAATAAGCGGTAACGAAATCGAAAAAACGTCAATTTTTTTCCAAAATTTACACTTAAAACGTCAAAAAATTTCCGACCAAGCGGTAGCGGAGGCTACCCCTTGTTCCATAATACATCCGCCCCTGGAACACACACGAGTGAATTCTCGAACGTTGGTGACTAACTCGAATAATAATTATAAACGGACAGTTTATACGAAACTTATGCGTTGCATGACAAATACATGAATTATGTGCTCTAGTTGTAAATTACAAGATGTTGTGGACTTTATGTGAAAATTATGTGATTAAGGGTGTGTTATGGATATTAGGGAAATTCGGCTATTTAAAATGACTGAATTGCCCTTATCGTTAACAGAAATAATGGATGAAGTTAACCCAGTGGACTAAAATGGCAACGGTGAAACCTTTTTGGACCAACAAACAAAAAATGAAACTTTTAGACTAAACTGGCAAAATGGCCCAAACTACAGGGACTAAAATGTCATTTAACTCTTTTATATAATTTTATGTTTTTAACAACTACAACAAATTACGATATGACAAATTGAATGAGAATAATGGATTTTAATAATCATAACTATTAGTTATTGGCCGGTAACGGTACCAACTTAAAAATAACAAGTGATAGTCCCACATTTTCGTATATTGTAAACCAATAGACCTTTACTAAACCAAAAGGGATAACGGGACAAAAAGAAATTAAGTTTTTTTAGTAAAAGTCCATTAGTTTACAATATGTGAAAAAGATGGACCATCACTTGTTATTTTTTAAATTGAGAGCGTTGTCGGCCAACAGCTAATAGTTTGGATTATTAAAATCCATTATTTCTAAAATGTTTGTAATATCTAAAATGTATAATGTATAAATAATATGATGCATAATTTCAAACTTCATAACATATAAGATGAAAAAAAATATATATTATCAAATACATATCACAAATAAAAGTTCATTTCCCGTATTAAGAGTCTTAAAATAAAGCATTATAAGACATACGAAATATAAAATTAAAGATTACAAATTTCTGATTATATGGTTCGTGTAAATAAATATACGATTTAAGATATCTGGGCCAAATATTACTTAATATCGTACCCGTACGCGATCCTACATTATTTTTTTATCTATTTCATACAATTGTAATTGTAAGAGTAGGATCAAATACAAACCACATTTCGCATACAAACTGTAAGAACCATTTAAAAAGTGTCATGTGTCTTCCAAACAATTATAGAGAAATGATAAAATAATATCAGTTATATTGGATTCCTTAGTCTAGAAGGTATGGTGAGGCTCATCCCTCAGGGGATGGGACGCCACATCACCCGCCGCGTCACCGGGAGTGAGGATGGCCCTAAAGGAGATAGACTAAGGGGTGGTGAATAGGGCCCCACACTATTTATAAAAACAATTAAAAAATATAAATTGATTTGATTTTAGAGAGAGAGAGAGAGAAAGATGAAAGAGAGAGAGAGAGGTGGGCATGCGAGATCGTCCTTCAGCAGACGGAGACGACGGGACAAAGGGAAGGGGGTGGTGTGGGGGTGCGGATCCGGGGCTCGCCGGGGCAGGGCCGGCCCCCGTACCCACTAGTCTTATAAATATGTTAACAAGCAACTAATTATTTATTTGGATCTTCCTTTTGTTTTCAAATTGCTGATTAAGAAAAGTGCTGATATCATTCAAATATGTGCTAAAATCGATTATCTTGATTCATTTTCATGTGCTAATATAATTCAAAAGTGCTACTTTTGTGTATGTATTGTTTTGGTATGTGCTAATTTAACTTTTTTTAAGTGTTATGAATTGTTTCTTACAGTTTGTAGGATAAATATGGTTTGTAACAGAACCAACCTCGTATACCCAATTACCCATCTTGAATGGTAGGGTTCAAACTTTTTTTACCATCCTAGAGTTGATGAGTCATGTTAAGATTATTTATATAGGGGGCGAATCCTATACAAAGTAAAAAAATTACGTGTAGAGGTAGGAAGCCACAAAAATATGACACATAAAACTTCAGTCAAGGATATAATCATCTATACGTAATCATAGGGGTGACAAAATGGGTGGGTTGGGTGGGTTGGGTAGGTTTGGGTAATGGGTTAGGATGGGTATGGGTTAGGATGGGTTTGAGTTAGGATGGTACGTCACGATGAACTTCATTTGATACCAGGTACCGGTACTGAACCCATTTTGACCCAGACCCGGTATATGCTCTGTTGTTGGTTTAGCATAGAAATCAAACATGTTTGTTATATTATTTTTCGGCAAAAGCATGAACATAAATTAAGGTTTTGACTGTTATTCAGCAAAAAACATAGCACTAAAAAACAACTCACATACCTGTTAATTCTGATCCCTTGTACAAAATTTAGGGGTTATGTTTCGAGTTGACACACATCATATAATTGTTGGCTAAGGTCGCCGGATTAGGCATGGTTACCGACGACTTTGTGGTTGGGGAACGGGGGAATGTGTTTGATGGTGGTCGGATCTACAACAAGTCCTCGTCGCTGTTCATTGAGATGGTTGATAACGAAAAAAGCCAGATGAACGGTGGGTTACCGGAAGAGAAGACGATGTTGTGTGAGTTGCCAGAAGAGACGAAGGTGTGACTTTTAGGGTTAGATAGTTAAAAACCCATCCTGACTCATGTTAAAATTTAGATGGGTATTTTAAAAACCATCCTAACTCATCTTGACTAAATCTCCAGTCCATTCTGATTTATTTCCTTTTTTAAAGAGACCCAAAATATCATAGTTGGGTTTTTATTGCCACCCCTACGTAATCATGTAGTTTTATGTAATGATATATAAGCATGCATTGTATACAAAAGCATGTGACATTATAATTATTATGAGTGTAAGGCATGTTATGTAATTACATAATCATGTAACATGCTACTTATTTAACAATACGTAATCATAATCATGTAGTTGTATGTAATTATGTATAATGCTAAGACCATGTGTAGTGGTTAACACCCCACCCTTGGTGTTTTGCGCTATGTGGCAGCCCAATCAACAATGGAACATTATGTGGCATTTTCTAAAAATGGTGTAATGGGGTTGTAGGAATTGTTAGGCATTATATTTACAATAAAATTAAATAAAAAAACATCAAATAATCTCATTGGACAAAGAAAAGAAAGATAAAGCTGATTGGCCAACAACTTGCCCCAACGGCGTGATTTTAAACACGCCAAAACAAAAAAAATGGTCAAACACGCCCAAGGGGGTAGCCTTACGGCGTGATCGGGCGTTTTTGGTGGCTTTGTTTGAAAAAACCACGCCCATTACGGATGGTCTAAGTATTTAACAAAATAAAAAACTATAATAATACCATATTCAAATTATGTAAAATGCTAATTATTAACAAATATTAACGTATGAAAGAACTATGGGGGTTTGAACCAACTACGGATAGTTGATTTAAAAGTCAACACTAACTATTCCATTTTTTGTCCTTTTACCACTTGTTTGTATTACGTTATTGTATATTGTGAGACCATTTAATCTCAACTATTGAATTGCTAGATCAATGTTCTTTGTTCTTTCGTATCCTTCACACACTTTTTCCACTTTTTGATCCGACCTATATTTATATTTATACTATATATAATGGATAAGACAAGTGCATTTTAAGATACACAAAAGTTAAGAACAATTTTTTGCTTTAAATCATAAGGTACAACCTAAAATAAGAAAAAGAATTGTCTTTCAAACACTAATTACATTTTAATTTCATCATCTTAATTACAATTTAATCGCCTATCTTTAACAAAATTAAAGATTATTAGCTAGTAGTTGCACTTTATCTCTTTATAAAAAAACTGACTACTCCCACGATTTTTAAACGACAATAACTTTTGTGTACGTTAATATTAAAAAAAATTACATCATAAAAACGAGTATGATCTCTCTAAGGGTGAGCTATAATTGAATCGTTAACCGAAATTGAACAGAAAACAAACGAAACCGAACCCAAATCAACAAAAAATTGAATTAACTGAAAACCGATTAACCGAAACCAGTTATTGTTTTTTTGGACCATCGTTTAACCAAATTTAACAGAACCATTCGTATTTTCATATATTTATAACTTTTATTACTCGGTTCATGTATTTCTTATTTATACCTCCATTTTGTGTATTTCTATTTCATGTATTTATACATGTATTTCATGTATTTATATCTAAATTTCATGTATTTCTACGAAAAAGTTTTAGCCCAAGTTTGATTTTGGCTATTAAATGAAATTAAACGAATCAAACAAAAAACCGTCAATTTAATCGAATAAACCAAACCGATTAGTTAATAAAATAGACTACTCGATGACCTCGGTTTCAGTCGAGAATAATAAACAAACCAACCGAACTATACACACCCTATCAATGTCTGTGTTTCCTGCAACCGTGAACACCCGTCTATATATGTTTGAGTTAGAGTTGATTTAATTTATATATACTACAAATACAATGTAGGGGAATAGTGTCAGGCTGCTACCTGGCACTCCCCCATTGGTCTAGAAAAAATATGATTTTGCCCCTAATTAAAAACTACGATTTTGCCCATGTTCAAAACTACGATTTTACCTCCTGTTTAAATTACAGCTTTGTCATCGTTTTAACTTTTGAAAAATTACGATTTTGCCCCCACATCAAAATTACGATTTTGCCCCCGCCTGGCACTCCGCCATTGGTTCAGAAAAAATACGATTTTACCCTAGTGTAAAATTATCCCATGGTTTTAATTTTTTTTTACAAAACTATGGTAGCGTTTTGTATTAATTGGTTGATTTGGTGTAATTTTTTGTGCAAGGCGACTGACTGCCTAGCACACGCTTATTTGTCTCGAAAAAAACACACTTTTGCCCCCAGTTTAAAATTATGTATTTCCATCGTTTTAGTTTTTTTAGCAAAAGTATGGTAGTTTTTTGTTTTAATTGGTTGACTCGATGTAATTTTTTTAGATCATGTTATGAGTACAAGTAACCGAAACACAGACGTACGTATTAAGAGAAAGAAATATTCGGCTTAATGGCACGAAACGCAGGCCGGGAAAACCTTGTTAAATACATATCAAGTATGTTTAGGCTTACAATTTGTCGGTAGATTTTTACGCCGTGAATATCTAACACGACACACTTTACCCTTTTCAAACTTTCAAATGATTTATGTTCTTTGAATATAAAAAGTGACCTCGATAATCAAAGCAGATAATTGTATAAACTGTACAGTTCATACTTATAATTGTATACATACATTCTTTTCGAGTCTACCC
This sequence comes from Helianthus tuberosus, assembly GCA_030545235.1. Lineage (NCBI taxonomy): Eukaryota > Viridiplantae > Streptophyta > Magnoliopsida > Asterales > Asteraceae > Helianthus > Helianthus tuberosus. The sequence continues at coordinate 137,940,816 of CM060419.1, forward strand.
GCAGTCAACCATAAGAAACATTCTGCAGAGAGAGTGCTGCTCAAGATCGACGGTGCCCTATCTTCGTTCTCTGATCCGAATCACTCATCGCCATGGCTGGGTACCCCCCCCCCCCCCCCCACACACACACAGCTTTCACTGAGTTTCTTGATCATCTTTAAGTTTTATAGGTTTTCTTGAATAAAGTTGCGATCTTTTGAGGCGTTGACAAAAACCCAGTTTAGAAAGATTCTTTCTGTTCATTTAATGAAGTGGGGTTTTTTTGTTGCTTGAAAAACCCTAAAAAAATTGATGAAATTTGGGGTTTTTTGGATTTTGTTTGTATATTTGGTTAATGGAAAGGTTAGGGTTATAGTTTGATTATGTTTGTGATGTAAAATGTCAAATGTGTGATACCCTTTAGATCAAAGAGGCCAAGAGGGATCTAAGATGTTCCTTTTTTTTACAAATGAGAGTGATTGATTGATCAAGCTTTTGTAGTATTGATATGTCATGTGTTTTTAGTGAGGTTTACTGTTATTGTCATTAGGGTTTATTTGTATTATGCAGAAAGTTTTTTTTTTTTTTCTTTTTTTTGGTGGTATGTATATTTGTTCATTAATGTTTTCCAGCTAGGATGGTTTCGATGCAGTTCGAGATGAACGCTTGATTAAATGCATTTGTGTGAATACCATTCGAGAAATGCAGTTGATTGGGTTCCATAGAGTGTTTTTTTTCCAATATTTGTAAATATTATCTGTCAGGGGCGCAGCTTAGACTACGTCCGAGGGGCGCCCGACCCCTCGAACTTTTCGACGCGTAGTGTTATGAATAGTACTTTCCTACAGAAAATTTTTAGGTATATACGTAATACGTTTCCACCCCCCCGGTTTCGGAAAAAGGGGGGGGGGGGGGGGGGGCAAAGCTTCGCCACTGTTATCTGTGGTAGCATTTGGGGCATTTGTTAAAAGAATGCTTCATTTTATTTCTTGGAGTTACAATCCAAATTTACGTATTTGCTCTTTATATGAACCCATTTTATCTTGTTATTGCATTAAGAATTACACAAAACTGCAGTCCTAACATGATGCAACTTTGTCACTCACTTTCTGGATCAAATCTAATTATGTGGAATGTCTTACATGAAATAAAACATCACGAAATTAAACTAGAACTTGTATTAGTGTTTTTGTAGTTTTTTTCTTGGGATCGAAAGCTTTCTGTTGTGAAAATTATATTCATTTTAAGATTCTTGTTTACGTTTAGTTATAGATTAGTAATCATTTATGCCGACAAATGCAGGCAATCATGGTTGGTGGATAGCAACCGATTTGCGTCCAAGATTAAAAGTGCCTCTGGTGCATGTGATCCTGAAAACATCAAATGGAAAAGCAATCCCACTAAAGCATGCCCAAACTGTCACCATATAGTCGACAACAGTGATGTAAATTTCTCTATGTTACATTCCTACATTATTACGATATTCTTTATTTCTTTTGGGACCTAACATTCATGTTTCTAGGTTAATCAAGCCTGGCCGGGGTTGCCCCGAGGGGTTAAATTTGACCCGCTGGATCAAGAAATTATCTGGCATTTACTTGCTAAAAGCGGTGCACGAGGTTTCCAGCCTCACCCTTTTATCGATGAGTTTATTCCAACGGTCGATGAAGATGACGGAATCTGTTACACCCATCCTCAAAAGTTGCCAGGTACTTATACAGTTATACATTTTCGTTTATATTTTCTTTTATACGATGATGCACCTTTTGTGTTATATGAGTCTTTTTTATTTTGTTTTAGGGGTACAACAAGATGGAAGCGTATCGCACTTTTTCCATAGAGCAATTAAAGCTTACAATACCGGAACTAGAAAACGCCGTAAGATACACGGTGATGATTTTGGCGACTTACGTTGGCACAAAACGGGCCGAACAAAGCCCGTTGTGTTAGACGGGGTTCAACAAGGGTGTAAGAAAATCATGGTTCTTTATGTAAGCCCGGTCAAAGGCGGGAAAGCTGAAAAGACGAATTGGGTTATGCACCAATATCATTTGGGAACCGGTGAAGATGAAAAGGAAGGCGAGTATGTGATTTCGAAAGTCTTTTATCAACAACAACTGCAGTCTAAACCGAACGGAAAAGATGAAGAGATTGTAGTTTCGGACTTTGCTGCTCCTGTTGTCAAAGTTGACCCTGTGACTCCTAAGTCTGTGACCCCTGAACCGCCTCGTGCTGAAAAACGGGTCGTAGATACAGGCCTTGAACAAGAGCCCGCTGAAACTTTTGCAGATCCTGTTCAGGTATTTTTTTACTTATCAAATATGCCTCACAAACTTACAAAATGAAATACTAAGGAAAATCTATAAAATCGTAACATTCTCATAAACTTTTGCAGATCTTGTTCAGGTTTTTTCGGTTTTAGCAATGGTTCGGTTCGGTTTTTACGGGGTTTTTCAGTTTTTGGAACAAATTTACGTAAAATTCAAAAATAAAAGGTTTAATTAATATTGTTTACATAAACCTAAGGGCGTGCGGAGTGGCTCGGTAAACCACTCGGCAAACCCAATTACCGAAGTGGCAAACCCATGCCAACCCCTTGCCGCATGAAGTGTTTGACAAAATGGGAGTGAAGTCGGTGAGGCTTCACCGATGCGGGAAAGGGAGGAAGGAGAGAGAGAGGGGGGTGTGGGGTGGGGTCCATTCCAATCTCAACCAATCACATCTTTTTCCTTTTTTTTATTTAAAAAGTTTACCACTTCACCAAATGTTTAAACCATTGCCACCACTTTTCAGCAAAGTTTAAACATTTTTTACTGATTGACATGGCGCGCTCTGATTGATCGGTTTTTTGGTTTACCACTCCAAAGTGTTTAACCACTCCTTACACCCTAACCTTCTAATCTATTTTTATTATTCTCCAAAGTTTTTATTAAGACATTTTCTTTTAAAATAGAGTGAATTGCAAGTTTTGTCCTTTATCTTTAGGCCATTTTGCAAGTTTTGTCCTTTATGTTTAAAGTTGACGAGTTTTGTCCTTTATGTTTGAAAATCAAGCACGTTTTACCCTTTGGGCCTTAAAAATCAAGCACGTTTTGTCCTTTATGTTTAAAAATCAAGCACGTTTTGTCCTTTATGTTTAAAAAATCAAGCACGTTTTGTCCTTAAAAATCAAGCACGTTTTGCCCCAAAGGGTAAAACGTGCTTGATTTTCAAACATAAAGGACAAAACTCGTCAACTTTAAACATAAAGGACAAAATGGCCTAAAGATAAAGGACAAAACTTGCAATTCACTCTTTAAAATACTTTGAAAATCATTTAATTTTTATGTGAATTATATTATTTCTTGTAGGCATTTCAAAGATAACATACTAATGTTTATATTATAAATACTTAACATTCAAGAACAAAATTAATAATTCCTAAATCAATATATAACACACATTAAATAAATATCTTTTTAGGTTATTCGGTTCGGTTTGGTTTTCATAAAATGCAAATCCGTATCCGAACCGTAAATTTCGGTTCGTTTTTTTTTTCCGGACTTTTGCACGGTTCAGTTTTTTTCAATTCGGTTATTTTCAGTTCGGTTTTATCGGTTTCATTATTGTGGCCCATTTGACTTTTGAGGGATTAACCGTAACCGAGATCTTCCCGTCCATAAGTAAATGGGTTGTAATTATCACCTCTAATCCTGTTTATATGATCTGGCAAGAATTATATATAGAACTTACTTAATGAAATACAAAGGAAAATGGTATTAAAATATAACATTCTTGTTGATTTTCACATTTTTATACTGTAGCATGAGATGGAGCCAGCGTACGAGGTTGAGCTAGAAACTTCTGGCGGGAAGCTTGGTGAAGATGAAGATAATATGACGAACGAAAATAATGTTTCTGAGATACCGGGGGCTAATAACGATAGTCAAGGTGGTGAAGAAGTAAAATGGTGGGATAGTGAGTCACAGTATATATTAGATTCACAACAACTTGTGGAAGGGCTTTCTTTGTGTGACGAGTTTCTTCAGAGTCAATCTCCTCAAAGAGACGCTGAAAACCAACCGAATGGAAAACCGCGTCTTGCAGATTACGCTCATTTAGGGGCGGAAAATTTAAAGAAGGATCTTGAAGCATGTCAAGATTTGGTTCTTGATCCTGCGACTTTGGAACTTGATACGCCGCCTGATTTCCGCTTGAGCCAACTTGTAAGTTCTTAAAGCTGCGTGTGTGGTTGATGAATTTTTTTGTGCAAATCGGTAAAATGATGGAATTGGTTTTTGTGGTGTTTTTTGCAGGAGTTCGAATCGCAAGAAAGTTTTATTGCGTGGGGAGGCGGTGGTAAGTGATCTTCATTTCAGCAAACTATGTATGTTGCGCATCTTTTGTGAAACTATTGTATGTCGTTTTGTTGAAACTAACCTGGGATGAATTGGGATGGTACTTAATGTTTTGGAAGTAAGTGTTTATATGGTATGATTGTGATGGAATGAAGATGCTTTTGACATGCTGCCATAGTGCCATCTCATAATGTTACCCAAAATTTCAAACACTTAACAATATTTTTAATGTAAATCACAAATCTTTCCTTTATCATTCATTTAGCCATTTCACATGTCATAACCAATCTGGATGGACATGTTACTCTTATCCGTAAACCCTTCTAGTCAACGTCTAACGCAACTTAGGTTTAATTGTCAGTGAGCAATGACCAAACTGTTAACCGAATCTGAACCGAAAATTGACAAAACCAAACCAAAATTAACCAATAATGAATTAACCGAGAATTGGTTATCGGTTATTTTTTGTATCATTGGTTAACCGAAATTAACCGAACCGAACCATTTATATTTAAAGCTTTTATACCTCTATTTCATGTTTTATACCATTTATTTATACATCTATTTTATGTATTTATACATCCATTACATGTATTTCTAAGTAAAAAAAACTGAGATGGAGTAAATTACTTTTTAATTCTCTGTGTTTTAATGCTTTTAATCATTAGTAGTTAGCATTTGTAATTGTTCTTGCATCTCAAAATGAACTATTTTTACCTTTAATGATTTACCAAAATGGTCATCCTTACACATTCATTTATGTTTTTCACTATTTAGTTACATTCATATAATACCTACAACTTTATAAACAATGTTTAACCGATAACATTGCGTATAAACTTGGTTACTATTTAACTAAGCTCATGGTTACTTATCATCAAACAAATTCATCACTATTTCACTTATCACTATACCTATTAATTGGGTTACTTATAAATTGCAAGTTTGGTTATTTATCAATTTCATTGTGTAAACCTTGCAATGTATTTTTATAAACATTTATCAAGACACATCTTGATGTATGTGTTACTGAATTGCGATCATGTTTTGAAAACTCCATAATTCCATATACTCACCTCATTCCATTCAAGATTCAACTCCTTCAATCTAAAAAATGTTTTAACTTTTATGAATAGAATACTCATACATTAATCACAAGGTGCTAAATACACTCACAAATGCCATCTCGGATTTTTATAAATGCACAAAAAACACATTTTTTTACCAACACTACAAACATTTGTACCGGTACTTACTTTTCAAATTATTTTTAAAAACAAAATAAAATTTTGTTTAAAACTAGTATCTATGAGCCACGTTTTGCAGTGGAATCGTTAAGCCGAACAAAAAGTAAACGTAAAAATGATGAATCACGCACACACGTTACGGCGTGTTAACTCGCAAAAATTAGACCAAAAAAGTAAAACATAGAAAAGAACAATTAAATCGGTTTAGGACCCGTGAGTTTCGAGAGAGTCGTTAAGCCGTAAAAAATAGACGTAAAAACGTTGAATCACATGCACGCGTTGCAGCGTGTTAAGTCGCAAAATCTAGAACAAATCGTAAAATGACAAATTTGTAAAAGATGTAAAGTACGGGTGATTAAAGTTGAGAGTGAAAAGGTGTTAAGGTTAAAAATAGAAAATGTTTGTGACAAATATGTAAAAGATGAAAACTTTAGGGCTAAAAGTGTAAATTAAGAAATTTATGATGGTTATGTAAAAGATGAAAATATTTAAAAGTGTAAAAGATAAAAAAGTAAAAGGGTATAGATAAGGATAAAGACGGGTTATAGATAATTGTGTTGAATTATTTATTGAGTCTTTATAGGGATAATTGTTGGTTCGAATTAGATAAGTTTGTCAAGTTGGTTTATTTATTTGTATTTATAGAGTTCGAGTTGGGTTAGGACTAGAATAGGTTTAGTATAAATAGATGGTTAGGGTCATTGTAATTAGTGTGCTCTCATTGATAAATTAATAAAAGAGTCGAACAAGTTTGTTCATATTGCGTGTTTGTTTATTCGATCAAGGGCCTGATTTCCAACATTTGGTATCAGAGCCTTTGCCACGTTATTTTTCTTCGCATCATCAGAACCCGGATCAATCACATCCCAAACTCCATGAATCCCAAAAATAACTTCCATACGTATGCTCCAGATCGTCGTACTTGTTAAAGGAGAAAAGTGGAGCATTCGAAACAATAAAATATTTTAAGGCGATGGCGGAAAAAAAGACGGGTAATTTGCTCAAAACCCTACGGACCGATAGAGGTGGAGAGTTCACTTCCCGGGCGTTTAATCGTTTTTGTGATGAAGAGGGCGTTACGAGACACTTGACAACCCCTTATACACCACAACAAAACGGCGTGGTCGAGCGTCGAAACCGTACACTTATGGAGATGGTTCATAGAAGATTAACGTCTTTTCTTGAATTGTTAATTTAACAATTCAGATTTGGTTAAATTAAGTTAATCTTCAATTGACCAAGTTAATCTTCAAGCCTTACATGATATCATGTAATGTACTCTTCTATACATCTTTTCTCCTAAATTAACAAAAGTTAGGGGTAAAATTGTGACATGCTTAACTTAAAAAACTTGGGCTTAAATCCACCTCATAGAAGGATTTAATTTTAAATCTTCTGCTTGGCCCATTGGGTTTGGGTTAGTAATTTTGGGCTAAACTCTTGGCTTATGATCTATTTTTTTTTTCATGTTAGATGGAACTTGACTTCTAATACAATCAGCTAAACCCACATGGCTTATTCCTTTTGGAACCCTCAAACCAACCATGATAATCGTGTTGAATAACTCGACATATCTAATCAACAGTAAGAAACATTACAACCATTAACGGCGTTTTGTACATTAACACAGACACTGCCAAGTAGCTATGAAGGTGATATTATGTCTTGCAGTTGTACAAGCATTATGAATGGGCTGTTGGAACTGGAGAAGGCAAATCTGATATATTAGATTTTCAACAGAACAAGAAGCAATCAAACTAGCAAATGATACCCAGTGAGTTATAATTCATTTCACTAAAAAAATTGTTTTTTCTTCTATTTTTACAAATTGCAGCCGGCTATGTTATTGTAACAGATATGGATTGGGTTATGTTGTTTTTATCCAATGATTGGAGTGGTGCTTGGTTTAAAAAAGCGTGAGGCGCACAAAAGCGACAAGGTCTAAAATCAAAACGCAAATCGCAAAATACGTGAGGCGCAAGGTGCTTATATATATATATATATATATATATAGGCTTTTAACATTCATTACCCAAAATATAGTGATAAATAAGGTTTATATATGATTTAATGTATAAATCACTTAATGTACAACCATTTTAGCTACATGTATAACACTGTAAAGCACAAAAACACCTTATGTACAAAAAGTGTGTGCCTAAGTGGGATTTTTTTTTCCAAAAAAGCTCACTTTCAGTGCGTTTTTTTGTATAGAGCTCGCCTTATGTCACACAAAGCTCATCTGTTTGCGCCTAGGGTCGTTTTGCGCTTAAGCGCGCTTAAGGCGTGCTTTTTTAAACCAAGGAGTGGTGTGCTCGTGTTGCAAAGGTATTAAAAACTTAATTAGAAGCAAATACATGCATTACAATTTACAATTAATTTGTGAGTCTAGGGGTGGCAATTAGTTGTGTTTCCCTTTAACAATAGGTATATAGACAAAGTGAAGACTACAAGTTTTATGCAATTGCAGCCGAGTACCAAGAATACATCCAGAAGGATATAACTTTAGTTTTCCAATTCTCTGTCATGCGTGAGCAGAAGCTTATTGTCGCCGTGGCTACATGAAGTTCAGTGGTGATGCGTGTGGATTCAAAGAAACTGTTGATGTGACTTCATTTATCAGACGTCCGGCTTAGTATAAATATGAATGTAATTACTGTCGAATCCCACCGCATCGCGGCGGGTAGTATATCTAGTTAAAATGTAAATGCTAAAACTAAAATATATGTATTTTTTTTTTTTCTATTGTAGTTTCGTTTTAAAAAGTAGCATTAATAAATTAATGTTTTTAAATACAACCGCAACCTCGTCCAATGTATCTCTCAATTCTCAAATACCTCATCCACATAATAGGCGAAATCATCAAAATGCAATGCATTGATCATGGTCTTAGGTTCTTATCATTCGATTCTCAATTAAATGGTTGAGTTTCACGGAACGCAAAAACTTGGAGGATATGGCATGCACGGAACGCAAAATGCAAGCGACTTGTTTACACTATCGCTGCGGCAACAACTTGGAGGATATGGCATGCACGGAACGCAAAAGTTTTTGAGGGCTCGTTTATTCCGGTCCATAAAACGCTGGAATTAATTAAAGAAGACTCTTTGATTTGGGTGTGTAATAGAGCTAAAATTACATCTCCTAAATGGGAGTAGTGGGTGCATTTTGATGTAGCGGACATTCTATAAGTCCCGTTTGTTTCCGTTTCTTTTTTGTTTTGTTCGTTGTTTTTCCTCCAGTTTCTTACTGGCCCTATATATAAATATATAGAGTTGTTGACGTTAAAAAAATGGTTGAGTTTCATAATAATCTTTAATGGTCAAGTTGGCCATTTCTTTAAGCTTTTCAACTCGTTGACCCGACTTAACTCATTCACTAAAGGTCCATCTTTGATCAAATTCGCTAACCTACATTTTAAAATAATTCAATATATATTAGTACTAATTAGAATCACAACTACCATTGGTTAAAATATATCCTACTAATTAGAATCACAACTACCATTGGTTAAAATTCACCAACTTCACTATTCTTTACTTTTCCTTTCCTTTCCGAATTAGGATTTAATTTATCCAAGCACTTCTAGTTAATGTTATTAATCATGTTTACATATACTTTGGTGTGATGGTGTGTTCCTATCAATTTTTCAAAATTACAGATTGGGTTGTTTCTTTCTTTCTTTCCTCCTTTTTTTTTTTTACATATTTATACTCCTCCAATCCACATAATTTGCTAGACCTCAAAATTTATCATATCCAACAAGCTCTAAACATAACTTATAGCTTTTCTAAGCTATTAGAAGTAATGGATTAGGATCAAATACAAAGGATCCTAATTGTAAGAAGTGTAAGAAGGATTTATAGAGTGACAAGTGTCCAATAACCTAAAACTAAACACACTACACAAAAAAACCCCACTACAAAAAAAAAAAAAAAAACCCCTTAAACATCCACCACCACCAAACACCTAACCCCCCCCCCCCCCCCCCCCCCACATCACCCACAAAAAAAAAAAAGTTTTTGGGGGGAGTTAGGTTTTTTGGGGTTTTTTTGGTGAGGTATAGTTTTTTTTTTTTTTTTTTGCCGGGGGGGGGGGGGGGGGGGGGTGGGGTGGGGTGGGGTGAGGGGGGGGGTTAGGTTTTTGGGTGGGGTGGGGGTGGGTGTTTAGGTTTTTGGTGGTGATGTAGTGGGTTTAGATTTTAGGTTATTGGACACTTGTCGCTCTATAAATCCTTCTTACACTTCTTACAATTAGAAGCTTTTGTAGAATAACTTGATCCTAAAAGTAATATATTCTAGCATCACACTCATCATGAATGGCCAATAATCCAATAGCCAAATGATGACTAAGAACGCTTATAGGCTTTGAATCACTTTTAGAGGAGGTAGGGATGGGGGGTGGGAAGTTGGGTTCAAATGGTATTTTACTTTATTATGTATTTTTGTTAATTTATTAATTTTATGAACCTTAGATAAATGTATCAAAAGAGTGAACTTCTCATTCAAAAAAAGTAATATTTTCTTATTTTTTTATTACCGATACTCATATTTATGAAAGTCGATAGGAGATTCAATAGTTTTTTTTTTTTTTTTTTTTTTTGAACGGTTGCAGACCAATTGGTCGAGCACGGCTGGCGAGTTGCCAGCCTACCTGGGTTCGAGTCCTGCACGGCCCGCAGTTAAGCGCCTTCCGTACCGGTCGAAACTCCAGCCCCCCCGAGCGGGAACCCCACCGAAGCGGGTAAACCCTCTCACCTCCTCTTTGCTTGGAGTGGGGATCGAACTTGAGACCTCTCACAAGGCCTAAGTCTTTTCCACCACTCCACCAAAGGATCATTGGCATTTCAATAGTTACTACTCATTAGTTACATGTTCCACAGCTTTTGATCTAGAAGTCAAACTAAAGGGGCACTGGCTTAGATGGTTTCGGGACTTTACTCCTCACCACTGGACGCGGGTCCGCGATAATGATGTAGGAAATTTGTGAAAATAACATTTTTCACAAATATAAGAAAATGATTTTTTTTTCTATTTTGGACTAGAAATAAATATAAGAAAATGAGCGGGTTTTATATAGGGTAAATTACACTTTTCGTCCTTTATGTTTGTACCGGATTGCAACGGATAACCTTTAACTTCAATAATTACAGTCACAGTCCTTTTTTTGTAAAACTCATAACACCCTACGTCCTTTAGCACTAACTAAGTTAATTTTTTCAGTCAAATATAACATGTGCCTTGCACATGAGGGTAGATTAGTAATTTTACTATTATACTTAAAATATATTTAAGAAAATAAACAATTATAATCTTATCCTCTACTTAAAATATCTCAGATGTGTGTCTCTCATCTTTCTCTCTCAAACCAACCCTCACCACCACTGTACCACCGTGACCCCCACCACCCCCACCCCCACCACCACCAGATCCACCACACCACCGCCTCCATATAGATCCACAACACCATCACAGCGCCTCCATCCAGATCCGCGACTCCGACACCTCCATCAATCCAAATCGCCACACCACAGAGTCTCAGAATCTATTTGAACGACGGCGGCAAAATCTCAGAATCCTTTTGAACGACGGCGACAAAGTTGAACAACACCCCCTTCTTCATCGTCCAACCAATAACACCACCAACAACAACCAGTTTGCTTTTAATAAAATAAAACACTCACACGCTGATACACATTCAGGAGAGAGAGAGAGAGAGATAAATGGAGAAAGAGAGAGAAAAGTAACAGGTAATGCTCCGGCGCGTGAGCGGTGAAGCTCATGGCGGTGGCTTTTTGGGCGCTTGTAGAAAGAGGAGCTTGCAGTGCTGCGATTCGACTATTTGCTGTTCATCACCGTTTGATTCAAAGAAATAAACCATGAATCTAACCTTCAATTTGATGGGTTTTGTGTTAGAATAGAAAGACAGAGAGATGGGAAAGGATCGAGCAGAAAGTCAAAACCATTTTTTGTTTTCTGTTCCATGCTTTTGACATTTTTATTATTTTTCAATTTCAATCTGCTTTACAAATTCATGACTGCATGAAAATATTTGATTAGTTGACGCCTTAGTGATGGTGGTGGCTGGATTTAGTGGTGGTGGCAGAGGTTGGTTGGAGAGAGATAAAGAGGAAGGGAGATATGGTTGAGAGATTTTAGGGTTGGGGATTGGGGAACTGGATGTTTAATGATTTTGGTTTTATTTATTAATGAACATTTTAAATAAAAGTATGAAATGACCAGAATACCCTTAAGTGGATAGACATAACTTAAAATTTTAACCTGGTTAGTGCTAAAGGACGAAATATGTAATGTGTTTTCCAAATAAAGGATTGTAACTGTAATTATTGAAGTTAAAGGCTATCCATTGCAACCCACTACAAACATAAAGGACGAAAAGTGTAATTTATCATTTTATATATTTATTTGTGGGTTTGTTTTCTATGTTGGAAGAGCTTCGCAACGAACTAAACCACGTCCAAAACGGAGCTAAGATGAATGAGATATCGATGCTCAAAGTTTGGTGTTTGAAACTTGAATGCTGAAAAAAATGGGAAAGTAACTTAAAGGGGTATTTAAGTGGGAACTCTCCATCCTTATTGTTTCATGGAAGCACACACTAAGTGTACTCGCAAAGGGTGCAGAGCACCCCAACTCGCGCGCATGGCGTGGGCGATGAGGCGCAATGTGGCGCTTTGATGGCGCACTTTGCACTTCACATCGCCGCGAGCCGCTTGAGAGCCGCATTTATATTTTTGACCGCGTGCACGTGGTGGAGCACAAGGGTTGCAAGGACCAAGTGGTTTGGTGACGTGTCAGTCATGCGCGTACGCACGCGAGTACACATGGCATGGTGGCGCGCACTCGCGCATGGAGCATGGCACTGAAGTGACGTGCGCGGCACACTAAAGTGAGCCAAAACGGCGCGACTGTGTGGCGTGCTTGTAGAGGCTCACAGGTGACGTGGCGCACGCGCGCATGTGCGCATGAAATTGAGCCAGTATGGCGCATGCGCGCATAGAAGTGAACCAAAATGGCGCGTGCGCGCAGAAGCTTCCAGCAGTTAATGCCAGTGCAGTTACACTTTCAGCATTTGAAACTGACGAGTCAATGCTTTTGACTGAGAATTTAATGACGAATTATAGTGCATTGAAGACGTTTAATGCAGTTTAATTCTCCCATTAAATTCGTTTTTCAGTTTCTTCAAGACCTGCTGTATAAATAGGAGGCTCCTTCAGCATATTCTACACCCCGAAATTCACCAGCAAAGACAATTTTCTTCTCTGAAATTCTTCCTCTTCTTCAAGCTTTCAAGGTACACCTTCGGGTTGAAGTCAAGACCGGCAGTGCAACTGCTTCGGCCTGTTGTATCCTAGAAACAAACGTGATCTCCTGGGAGACACGAAATTTGTTTTAAGGGACCCGTGTCTAACATGATCCTCAGCCAAGAACACCAGTTTTGTTAATTTCTGTTCTTGTTTTTCTATTCTTTTTCAGTTGTAATTGTAAAGTAATTTTTAGTTTCATTCTGTTTAATTCTTGTAATTCAACTTAATAAAATTTTTTATTTAATTTTTCACGAACGGATTCCTACAAATGATTGTGAAAACTTTAATATGTTTAATATTTTTTTTTTAACTTTCTCATTTATTTATAACTAGGTTAGAGCCTGCGTATACATGTGGTTTAACAAAAAAAGGAAGAAGAAAACACATGTGTCGTATAGAATATTTATATAATCTTAAAGTTAAATGTCGGTGGCTGTCCCATCAAAAGCCACTGACCCATTCTTTGGTATATATTATTCTGCTACAAGGGTAGTGACCAAATAAAGGTTGGATTGATTGGTTGAGGCTTTGGTGAACTAACCTCTTGGCTTTGGTTCGATTCCCGTCAATTACATCACTTTCTATATTACACCATTTTAAAGTTTTTTTCATTTAATAGCTTAGGTCATGCTTTTTCTTTTTCTATTATTTTTTTTCGTGTTTCCCCCCTTTTCCTTTCCTCTTATTTATTTTTTTGAAATCTATTTTTTTCGTGTTTCCCCCCTTTTGTTTTCTTTTATTTTGTGTATAAGCCGTAAACCTATTTTATAATATGGTTGTTATTAAGTACATGTCGTTATAAACTCACGTTTCGATATAATTTTTTCCGAAACAAGTCGAGTAAAATATAATATATTTTCATGTTTATTATCATGTGTGGGTATAAATTCACGTTCTTTACCTAAATTGTTCTCGGAAACAAGCGGGGTCAAATCTAACACATTTTCATTCGATGGTATAAATTCGAGTTGGTGTACATTTTGACGGCGCTAGGTCTTGATACAAAAGTAAGGGTGATATAGTGGTTAAGTGGAACCCTCACTAAACGAACCACCCCGGGTTCGATTCCGTTTCTTTTGTAACCGCAATGCTTATATATGTTACATTGAGTTAGATCGGATATGCCGAAACACGCGTTTTCATATAATTAACGATCACATAACGTGCCGACTACTATAAACAACTAAGACGTTGCCGCTGCAACGCGCGGCATAGGGCACAATCTAGTGTTACTGAAAGTTGAAGATCAAAAATAGTATTGAGAACCTAATCTAAGGTTAGGTGTAATGAGATTATGAGGCATATTGAAATATCATTATTTTGGCAAAATAAAAGATTTACCTTGTATGTGGGGTTAGCATTCCCAACAATTATATCCTTATTACAACTAGCAATTTGGGTTATGTTTTATTTGTTTAAAAGTCACACGTTCATTTTATTCACACCCTTTCATTTTAGACAACTTCCTCCTTTATGAAAGTTTCAACTTTGTCCCCGAATTACTTTGGGCTCTGTGTAAATCTAACCTTGAGTTGGGGATTAGCTTTGTTGAATATAGAAATGGTTCTTTATGGTTTTCATTTACGTATGAAGACTAGTTTTTGCCCCGCCCGCATTGCGGGGCAATAAGCCGAATATTTCTCTCGTAACATGTATGTCTGTGCTTCGGTTACTTGTGCATACTACTCATAACACGATCTCAAAAAAAATTACACCGAGTCAACCAATTTAAACAAAAACATTACCATACTTTTACTAAAAAAAACTAAAACGATAGAAAGAGTATAATTTTAAACTGGGAGCAAAATTGTAATTTTTCAGGACAAATGAGCATGTACCAGGCATGCCTTGAGGAATAAAAATTACACCTATGCCCGCCCGCGTTGCGGGGCGTTAAATCAAATATTTCTTAGTTTCATAACATGTATGTATGTATTTAGGTTACTTGTACATACTACTTATAAAACGATCTAAAAAAATGCATCGAGACAACCAATTAAACAAAAACACTACCATAGTTTTGCTGAAAAAATTAAAACAATAACAGGTCTGTAATTTTGAGTTGGGGGTAAAATACTAATTTGTCAGGAGCAATGAGCGAGCGTTAGACAACTGCTTGACACAATAAAAGTTACATTGAGTCAACCAAGCAAAATAAAACAGTACTATAGTTTTGCAAAAAAAAAAAAAAAGTAAAACGATGGCAAGATCATAATTTTTAACTGAGGGAGAAATCGTAATTTTTGAAATGGGAGGAAAATCTTAATTTTGAATAGAGGGCAAAAGCGTAAAAATATTTTGAACCTGGGGCGAAATCATAATTTTAAACTGAGAGCAAAATCATAATTTTGAGCTATGGGAAAAAACATAATTTTATTTTGAACTGTGGGCAAAAACATAAATTTGAGTTGGGGGCAAAATTGTAATTTTGAGCTAGTGGGGAAACATATTTTTATTTTGAAGGGGGCAAAAGCGTAATTTTAGACGGAGGGTGAAACCGTAAATTTAAACCGGGAATAGAATTAGAAATGGGTTTTTGAACTGAGGGCAAAAGTGTAAATTTTGAGCCAGGGCAAAAATATAATTTTATTTTGAATTAGGGGCGAAAACGTAATTTTAAGCAAAGGATGAAACCGTAATTTTAAGCTAGGAATAAAATTAAATTAAAAATGGGTTGGTCCAACAGGGGAGTGCCAGGCAGCTGCCTGCCACTATTCCCCCAAGCTTGTAAATGTATATGTTGGAAATGTGTTATGGGTATCTTGGAAGGGGTTGGGCTGTAAACGAACTGGACGTTGTTCATGTTCGTTCGTTAAGGATATAAATGTGTTCACAAACGGTTCATGAACACTTAACGAGCGAGATTTTATCTTCGTATCCGTTCATTAAGGAACAAATAAATTTAGCAAACACGACAAAAGTTAAAGGTGGATGGCCCAAAGAGTAGTGCCGGAACTTGAAGCTCTAATTGTGGAACGGATGTCGATCGTATTCGTCCATGTAAATAATGAGAAAGGAAAGGAGAATGGTGCATAAACAAGGTGGAAATAGGGTTTCCTAGTTTTATTGTTAAGGTAATAAAAATAAATAATATAAAAAGCATAGATAAAATATAGAGTTAATTACATAGTTAGTCCCTGTGGTTTGCACAAAATAACATACTTAGGTACTAATAGTTTAAAATCACCTTCTAGGGTATTAACTTTTCATTTTGTAACGTTTGGAGGTATTAACTTCTAAGGTAGTAACATAGGTAGTCCCTGTGGTTTGCACAAAATAACATACTTAGGTACTAACAGAATGTGATTTTAAGCCTACAAATAAGCTTAATACCCCCAAACGTTACAAAATGAAAAGTTAATACCCTAGAATGTTATTTTAAACTATTAGTACCTAAGTATGTTACTTTGTGCAAACCACATGGACTAACTATGTAATTAACTCTAAAATATATGAAAGTACAAAAATCTTTAATTAAAGAGTTAATTACTGTTTTCGTCCATGTGGTTTGTCAAAAATCACTATTTCAGTACATTAGTTTAAAAATTGCGATTTCAGTCTCTATGGTTTCACTTTCGTAACCACTTCAGTCCATCTCTGTTAACCCCATCCATTTATTCTATTAAGTACATGTGAATTGACCATAATGCCCTTATTAATAAAAAACAAAAAGATATCTAAATGAGTTAATTAGTGTTTTCATCCATGTGGTTTGTCAAAAATCACTATTTCAGTCCATTAGTTTAAAAATTGCGATTTCAGTCCCCGTGGTTTCACTTTCGTAACCATTTCAGTCCAGTCTCCGGAATCACAACCCACCCTTTTAATGTCCGACGACTCATTACCCCACCCCAATTAATATCTTCCTAGCAGCATCAATTAACATAATAACTTTGAAAAATAATGCTTACCTGGACATTTTCTCATTCTAAAATCCAAAATTAAAATTTTTGAACCATATATGTAAAATAGTGCCAGACTTCTACTTCTACTGAAGTCATGGTGGGTCGAACCCTACAATCCAATTTAAGTCCATATGTCATACAACACAAAATCATATAAGTCCATATTTAATTAAAGCAAGGGTAATTTAGGTATTTCATTAAAAACTTAACGGTAAAATCGACGGTGTTAGAAGACTGGACTGAAATGATTACAAAAGTGAAACCAAAGGGACTGAAATAGTGACTTTTGACAAACCACAGAGACGAAAACAGTAATTAACTCATTTAGATATCTTTTTGTTTTTTTATTAATAAGGGCATTATGGTCAATTCACGTGTACTTAACAGAATAAATGGATGGGGTTAACGGAGGTGGACTGAAATGGTTACGAAAGTGAAACCACAGGGACTGAAATCGCAATTTTTAAACTAATTGACTGAAATAGTGATTTTTGACAAACCACAGGGACGAAAACAGTAATTAACTCTTAATTAAAAAACAAACAAACGAACGCAAATGAACGAATGTTTATGAACACGTTCACGAACACCTTACCGAACGTTCACGAACATAATTGAATGAACGAGACCTTTGTTCTTGTTCATTCATTTAACTAATCGAATGAAATTTCTTGTTCATATCCGTTAGCTTATTAAACGAACTTTCCAACAAACGATTCACGAACCGTTCGCCGAATGTTCGGTTCGTTTACACTTACAGCCATGGTCTTAACAGGCTTGTTTTGTATTTTGAAAGGTTAAACTTATTTTTCCCAAAAATAAAACCTCCAACCACCAGCAAGCAAAAATCATAGATGTGTGAAAGTTGTTGAATTTTCCTATCACAGGAGGAAATCGATTCTGAGTTCATGAAACAAATGAAGCTATTCACAAGGGAAGTTGTTGAATTTTCCGATTTCAAACACTCGATCATTGATGTGTGAAAGTTGACTTTGGTTTTACTGTGGGTTTAAGCAGTAGTATGTCGGAGAAGAAGCAGCTTGTATTGGTAGTTGAAGGTACCGTTGATTTGGGTTCTCATTGGCGGACCATTGTCTCCGATTATCTCGAAAAAATTATTAGGTACTTTATATACCCGATCAAGGGTTTCAATTTCAAATATCGATCTTACTATATTACTTCCACATAGATTTCTTTCTTGATTCAAATTAGGTAGAATATTGATGATTATGGTCCATAGAGTTACATATTATCTTGAATAATTACATGCTTATTATGTATTGGATTGGATCAACCTCATAATTTGTGGGTCTAATTCTTGTTTATCTGTATGTTTGTAGGAAGTTTTGTAGGAATGAACTAATGGTAAGCACTTTTTTGAGTTTTTCTCTTTTGTATTCCTTGTTAGATCATCCCTGCAAATATAAATAATGCTTATATTGTTGCAGAAACTCCTTCAATGCTTGTATCCTCACTGTGAATATAGTATACTCACTGATACTGATGTTTTTTTTATTCTTTTTCTCTATGTATGTAGGAAGCAGCTAGTTCAATTGTTGAACTGGCTCTTGTTCAATTCAATTCTCATGGATCTTACAGTTGTACGTGTGTTCTCAAATCGACTGTTCACTGTTGTGAACATTTGTATATACCCTAATCTTGGCAAGGTATTTGTTTTTTTATATGTATATACAGCGTGTTTGGTACAACGGAGCTGCTGGGCAAAAAATGTGGACTATTTCTTAGACTGGCTATCATGTATGCACTTTAGTGGTGGTGGTTCCTATGATGTTGCAATTGCTGAAGGACTTACTGAAGTTCTAATGGTTTGACCCTTATCTTCTTTGCTTTATAGGCTATTATTAAACTAAGTTTTGTGTGTATGCTAAGTTTTATCATGACCAGATGTGTCCTCCGAATGCATCCGAAAGTCAGTCAACTGAGGTTGTTCAAAGACATTGCATTCTTGTTGCTGCAAGTAATCCATGTCCATTTCCTACAGTTTATTGGCCACCAAATAAGAGGGAGATGCAGTCAGTAAGCCATTTATCTGATGCCGAAACGGTTGCTAAATCATTTCCTCAGGTATTGACAATGGAGTTTAGTTATTAATGGATGTCTTATTCTCGTATTTATTAACTATTTTTGTTGCAGTCTTGTGTTTCTTTGTCAGTTATATGCCCAAAGCAGCTTCCAATGCTTAAAGCAATCTACAATGCGGTAATCCTTTTTTTACCCTTGTTAAATATAGTTGTTGGGATGCTGATTTTGTACTTTGATTATACAGGGAAAAAGGAACCCGTCCGCAACTACTACTACTACTATCGATGTTATTAAAAATCCAAATTATCTAATTCTAATCTCAGAAGATTTCTTGGAGGCTCGTGTTGCTTTAAGTCCATCAGTAAGAACAAGTTAAGAACCGCCTCTAACTCCTGTTTACTCAGGTTAATTTAAGGTTCCATTTGTTAGCGTGTCAAACTTCATCGTATATTATATGGTTCTTGATTCATTCAAACAATTTTTCATCTTGCAGTGAACGAGTATCTGCCGACTTGGCAACCAGTATTGGCAGGAAACATTCCTTTGGCAGCTGTAAAAGTTGTAAGAACCTTCAACTAGACCTGGCAAACGGGTCAGTTCGGGTCGGGTCATGGGTCAAAACGGGTCAATTGCAAAAAGGGTTGTTTTGGTTCGGGTTGAAACAGGTTCGGGTCAGAACGGGTCCGGGTCAGAACGGTTTCGGGTCGGGTTGGTTAAAAATTGCTTTCTTTAAAAAAAAGAGAGATTGTACATCAAGGTTATGTACAAAACAGAAAAAGACTTAGCTAAAAACTGACTAACTAACCTGCCTAACTGAATATATTAACAAACTTAACTATTGTTATGAATTATATATACACTAACACAGAAGCATGTACTTGCAAAAATAATAATGTAGTAAACACAGCGTACATACTTCGGGAGGGATAACAACCAATTTGCCATCGATATATGCCTTCCGAACCATTTTTGTACAAAACGAAACTAAAAATCAAAACTCAACCGAAACGAAACCGAATAAACCGACCAAACGGAAACAAAAACCGAAACAAAAAAAAAAACTGAAAATATTGAAACCGTGTCGGCCTAAAACCCGTTGCGATCCGAAACCCGTCCCGTGCGGAAACTCGTGTCGACCTAAAACCCGTCCCCGTGCGGAAACTCGTGTCGGCCTAAAACCCGTTGCGATCCGAAACCCGTCCCATGCGGAAACTCGTGTCCGAACCGACCCGTTCCGATCCAAACCCGCCGCGTGCCAAAACTTTTCTTGGTCCGAAACTCAATTCGAACTGAAACCGTTCCGATCCAAAACCTATTTCGTGCCGTAACCTATCTTGTGCGGATACTTGTGCCGGCCCGAAACCCATTCTGATCCGAAATCTGACCCGTTTCTTTAAGGTGCTAACCCACATCGACCCATTTCTTTAAAGTTGTCGACCCGCTTTGACCCGAAAATAACAAGATGGAATTTCAATGGACCCGTTGTGACCCGTTTAGTTAAAATATCTTACCCAAACTAACCCATATAATTTTAAAAGCAACCCAAACTAACCCACTTGAAAGCCTTTGGGTCAAGATTGCCACCTCTACCTTCAGCCCTTTATTTTTTATACTTATTTATAATCATTTACATGCTTTTCAGTTTGATGTTAACTTTTTAACCTAATTGTGTAGGAGCCAAGCATAGTTTCTTCAGTGGCATCAAATACACCGCAAGCAAGACGGCCAAAATATGTGAAGATATGGGAGATATGTGAAGTTGCAACCCTTATATCACTGCAAGTGTTTAGTTCTTTGAAATAATTTAATGGTCTGCTTGATACACAGGGAAAATTAGATGGTAAACGACATGGCCAGACCGTCATGATAACCAGATTAGAAGTATGTTTCAAGCCTTTATTTCTATACTACTCGTTTATGTTTTCTCACAATACAGCTACATTCTATATAAATATCAAACTTCAAGAACTGAATTCAAGCCTTGTGTTTTTTTATGCCAGGCTTATAGGCGTTCATCGTCTGCTGAGCCGTAAGTGTCTGGCGTTAACGCTCACAAAGTGCTCATACTTTACAATGTCCTTTGTTAATGGGGTCTTAATCCATTATTCCTTTTTTTTTTTTTTTTTTTTTTTTTGCATTTTAGCCACTTATGGTTTCTCTCTCTCAGGCTTGTAGAAGATTGGCCATCAACATTGCTAATAGATAGGCTTGTATCTCAAGACCATATGCACACCAAGTATGATCCTCATATATCTGCCCATGTAGTCCACAACTTTACCTATTTTTTGTTATATTTTCATCTCACAATTTTTTTCAGACATTACACTGGGAAGTGTGAGTTTTTTGTTTTCCGAGCACTGCATCAACATGGATTTCTTGGACAAATGCTAGAGAAGAAGCTTGTAAGCCATCTAGAACCCAAACTAAGCTTCTCCTTAGGCATTTACTTCTAAGGGGATGTTTGATTCATATAATGTTTGTAGTACGACATTGTTGGGAACAAAACGCCCCCTAAGTTTGTTTGTAGGATCGCAGATAACTTTATCCGAATGAACTTTATGTTTTAAGGTGACATTGTTGTAACATGTAGTGTGCGGTTATACGATTACCATCACAGACACTGTTCCTTTCTCAAGATAAAAAACCATTTCGCTTATTTGGAATGCTTTTACTTCAGGTAAGTTGGCTTTCTTGTAAATCCAAGTATTGTGCTATCCTTTGCTGTTTATATACTTTATAATATATATTCTCAACTAATTTTCATTACACCAGGACATCGTGGTGTAGTCAGCAACTATCACAACAGCAACAAAGGGTAGGGCCGGGAACGAGTCAGGGTGCAGAAGGCCCAACGCAATTAGTGGGCGTGGGTCAGGGACAAGTTTCTTCATGTGTACAGTTTTTACATCATGTTTATAAGTTTCTTTGTTGCTATTACCTTTTCTTACAAGGATGCTTGGGGGGGGGGGGGGGGGGGGGGGGGACTGAATATGTGAACAAACTAGTGTTTTTAAGGTAAACTTCTAAATCTATGAACCTTCAACTCCTTGCTTTCCAAAAAATACTTGTTTATTCGTTCTCATAGACGATTGACAAGGGTTTCTTCGTAAATACATGCTAATGTCATGTGAATGCATTAATGCAATACAAAAGTGATCGTTGATCATCAATTTGATTGTATAGTTATACAACTTTATGCATGTGTACACAAAGTTTACTTAACGTGCTAAAGTATAGTAGGTCCAGCCCTGATCTAACATCAAGTGTCAACCTAGGTTAAATATGATGATAAGAAGGGTTTCAACATGTGTTCTTCAATGCATATAATATATGCTTGCATAATATATAATATGTTTCAAACTTTGCACATGAACATGTGATATCTATTTCATCTAAGAGTCAAAAGTGAACAAATTCTCTAGTATATTTTATCAAAATCAAGTTGTCCAACCTTCTAAATTCTTGCTTACTGTGGTAGCTTTAGTCCATTCTTACTTGAATATATCAAAAGGCTTTCTAGTTTCTAGTGTAATGTGAAATTTCTTTTGCCTCTATCGAATTTATAGAATAAAGAAATGGACTGGGTTTGTGGTCTTGAAGTCTTCTTCATCTTCTTCGAAACCCTTCAATTCTCAACAACTTCATCATATTGGATTACAAACTCATTTAACATGGTCTTTAAATTCACAAACAGTCTTTCAAGAAGCCTTTGGCCAAATATTTTACCTTGGATGTACATTTCTATTATCTAACGTTCCAACTCTCACGTTCAAAATGGAATTTACCACATAAAAAGTTTCCAACAGATTTCAAATTCTTCAAATGTACTACTCCTTACTAATTGCTTGTAGGACTATTGAAAGTCGCTATATCAAACTGTAAGGGATCGAAGATGTTCCGTCTCATGTCCTTAATATGCCATGAACAAAAACAATGAGTTTTTGGAAATACTTTTTTGATTGCATTGCCAATAGTTTTATCTTGATCAGTAATTATTGCCGATGGACACTTATCAAACTTGCAGTTTAAGAAATCTTGAAATAACTATTTAAAAGTATATTGTTTCTCGTTCTCCAACAGTGCCCAACAAAAAGTCTGGATTGGCTTAGGGATGGTAATGGGTCGGGTTTGGGAAGGTTTTAGATAATCCCAACCCCAAACTCGGATAGGTAAGCGTGTCCCAAACCCGTCGGGTTTCTAGCGGGTAAATACCCATCGGGTATCGGGTATACCGGCGGGTTTTAGGTAAACCCATTAATTTAAAAAATTAAACGTTGGATATACCCGACTCAAAACCCATCGGGTAACTATTAATAAGTTACATTTAGTATTATTTTGGTCAAAAATTACCTAAGCAATTAGTTGATCAAATTCGTTATGTTTGGTAGTGTGCTAGATTGTAATCAATTGAAAATTCCATTCAATAATGTAAAACTAAGACGTTGGGCAAATATGCTAAGCGCTTTTAATGAAATAATATTTGAATTGCCAAAAATATTGCATGGGATATCGAAATATGGCTCAAGATATAAAGATCAAAATAACGAATAAGTGGCATGACACAAACGATTTTAGCAAGGAAAGCCCTTGATCTATGTGGATCGCCGGCACAAAACCTCGGAAGACGACTATAAAAGTCCTATACCACAGTCAATATTATTAAACAGTAAACAAGATACAACTCGAGAATTGGATCAATCGATTGTACAACCAATTCTAGCACGAGTGAATGTGCGGTTGCGAGTGTGTTAGCTGCAAAAAAAGAAATAAGTGCGTGAAAGTGATAGTGAGTAGAGTGTAACCCCTAGATCGATCGCCCAGCCTCCTATTTATAATGATAAGAAAATAACTAGCATTCTAGACCGTTGTAGACATGACCGTTAGTAGCTCTAATTGTATGTACGGGTCTTCAACTTAGTCATTGGCCGTTACCTTCTATTTACGCGTTTCTTCAATCGACCAAATCAATAACAGTTGTAGCATTTAACAATAATCTCGATATTCTCGCAGGATATTCTGTCCTTATCTTTGACCGCTACATGGCTCTCTCCGTGTATTCTCCTATGTGTCTTCAACGGTGAAGAATGTTGGTGTTCAGGATACCGGACTAACTCGGGATCCTGGGAAAAGTCGAAATCTGCCTCGGGATATCATGTGCCATAACATTCCCTGCATTCATTAAATAGCATGTACATGAAATAAGTTAGTAATATATCAGGAATAGGTTCAGGATATCAAACCTATTCGTAATCCGAGACTCCTAAATTATATCCGGAATATCAGTCCGAACTCAGTTCGGAATACTAATCAGAATTATCAACCATTACAATTACAAGTATTATTACTATAAAAATACAAACAACTACAATGTATACGAAATAAAATACCTATATGTATAAAAATTAGATGTATCATATATATACATATTTAAAAATATAAAAAAAATTATATCGGGTATACAATCGGGTAAACGGGTACACTTTATCAGGTAAGGTAATCGGGTATATCATCAAATCCCGAACCCGCGAAAAAATAAAAAGTATTCCCAAACCCGATTATCGGACCCCAAACTCGTCCCAAATGTGTAGGGTTTCTGATTTACCCATCGAGTTCGGGTTCGATTGTCATCCCTAGATTTGTCCCTAGATTTGTGTGATAATTCACCTCAACAAATACAACAAATGACATCATAAATTTGTGGCCATGTACGTGACAACAACGTCCAAAAAATTATATACGACTCTCTTGATCTCTTGTATGCCCAAAAAATATTTCGTGAAGACCCATCATTCCAAAACAAATTAAAACTTTATATACGAATCTCTTACTCTTCTTTCTGCCTAAATGTTGTGTTCTTTGTCGTATCACACAAGCACCAATCTATATCAAGTATTATGTTCAAATGAATTATTCCGTTCTCTACACAAATTATTTTTGTATTAAAAACGCAAGAATAACTACATTTTTTATACCTGATTTAATTGTAACTTTATTGGGTGGAGATACAATAGGAAGTTTATTTGGCTAGGAAGGCTAGGAAGTGATTTTGACCATCCATTTAGTTAATCAAAGGCTAAGATTAAATCAGGGAAATTGAAAGAAAGAAAAGAGGCGCGTGAGTTTGTTTAGGGGCATTCTAGTCAATCCAAGCCAATAGTTTATCTCTCCTCCAATCCCCCCCCCCCATTTTTTAAACGTTAATAACTCTTTCATACGACATTATTTTTTTTATAAAAATTGCACAAAAAAAACGAGCGTTTTTTAATCTTTAAAACGAGTATACTATTGCTATATTTTCAAAAAAAAAAAAAATTTAAAACCCAGTTGCGTAAAACGCAATAGAAAAACCCCAGTATCGTAAAACGCAATGAAAAAAAAAACCTAAAAAATGACATTTTTCTAAAACGCAATGCACAAAAAACACAAAGAAATGACTTATTTGTAAAACGCAATGTCCAGAAAACACAAAGAAATGTCTTATTTCTAAAACGCAATAGCCTAAAAACTCAAAAGAAAATGTACTTTCTAAAACGCAATGGACTAAAAACACATAAAAATATGTTTTACCTAAAACGCAATGCACCAAAAACACAAACAAATGTCTTATTTCTAAAACGCAATGGCCAGAAAACACTTAAAATGTCTGTTTTCTAAAACGCAATGGACTGAAAACACATAAAAAGTGTTTTACCTAAAACGCAATGCACAAAAAACACAAAGAAATGTCTTATTTGTAAAACGCAATGGCCAGAAAACACTTAAAAATGACTCATTCTAAAACGCAATTGCCTAAAAAACAAAAGAAAGTGTTCTCTGTAAAATGCAATTGACTGAAAACACCTAAAAAAGTGTTTTACCTAAAACGCAATGCACCAAAAACACTTTGTTAGGATCGGAGGCTCTCATGATTGTGTTTGTTTGTATGTTTAGAATGATTTGTAAACATGAAAACATGTAAAGTGCAGCGGAAATGAAAACAAACTTTGTAAACACAATCAAATGGAGAAAATAGTTTGATAAACAATTGCTTCTCATAGAGTCAAAAGATTTACAAACCAAAGCAAAAGATTACAGATATGCTTACAAACTAAACTCCCCCTCAGCCTGATGCCCCAAGGTTGGTTGCACACAAGATGAAAGGATTAGACATGAGGAGAAGAACTCGCTCAGTCAATCAAATGTAACAGTACAGGGCACTGTTACATTTATAGGCAATCCAAACCACTGAGGTATCTCAGCTGACGTCACCATGAAAGCGACGTCTAACAGCCTAACAACCTGTATCTACTGTCCTTACACAAACACTGCTAACCTAACCACTGACTATACATAAAACAGATAATTCACTAAACAACTGCTTTCTCTTTATGTCAGTGCTTTCCTCAAGGTTGATCAGTCCTTGACTGGGCAGTGCTTTATCATCAGTAGATAGGACCAGCAGTGTTGGATACTTCAGGGTTTTCATCAGCAGTTGAAAGGACAGCAGCAGTTGATTATGAGCAGCAGATAGAGACCATCAGTTGTTATAACTCACTTTCAAGGGGAGAGCTAAGTGTAAACTGCTGCTTATTGTGAATCCTCTGTTGTGAGCTGGTTTTGGCTTTACATTATCTGTTCCTCTAGTAGGGTTCAATCCCAACAATCTCCCCCTGGAACAGATAATGCCAAAACCTGTCATTATTCTGGATCTTTATTACTCATCAAGAGTGCCTTAGCTTGTTCTTTGAATTCAGCTTCAAATTCCTTTGCACTCTGGTCATCCTCATCCCTACACAGTGAAAGTTCAAGGAGATCATGCAAATCTTGAACACTAAGGCCTAGTGCTTCTTTCCTTGATATGTACTTCACATTTCCATTGGATCTGACAATAGTCAATACATGGGTCTTTTGGTCAGACATCCACTTTAGTACTTTCGAACCCAATGGATTTCTTGGGAGAGATTTATTTGAAGATGAGTTGAGGGATGATGGCCTTGAAAACACCTGCAGACTTTCAGGCATTCTTTTGAAAGCTTCTTCAATGACTTTGTTTGCTGCAGCTATATCTTCTGCAGTTTCTTGTTCAATAAGTTCTTGTCTTTCAGCTTCTGTCTTGTCTTTAGCAGTATTTGGAGACGCAGGTTTGTTTAATGCCTTAAAAAGGCTTTGAAGCTTTGTTGAAGTTTCTTCTTTTAGACCCATTTTCGTGATGGTATCTTTGAAGTACTCTGCTTCCTTTTCTATTACCTCTTCTTCAGTCAACTGTTCTCCCTCTTCTTGATTTGTTACAAAAGTAGACCGGAACAGTGTGTCGAGGTTTCCCATCTTCTGTTCAAGCTTCATCATTTGTTCTTGCTTCTTAGAAGTGTCTGAAACAGTTATCTTTCTTTTCTTCAGCCTTTCGTAGGCTTCATCAGTCTGCTGTCTTGACCATTTTGATATGGCTTCAGCATTATCCATTTTTGCATCCACCAGCTCCTTTTTCTTTCTTTTATACTCAGCAGTGAAGTCAGCAATGAGCTTTTTGAATTTGTTCCAGTTTGGAGCATTTTTCTTCTTAGTAGGATCATTCTTGATTCTGTCAATCCTCTCAGCCTCATGCTTTAGAGCGATTATTGGCCATTCTTCAAACTGTTTTTCTTCAGCAGGATAGAATTTTTCTTTCATAATGTAGGCAAGATATTGTTTTCTTAGCTCTTTGCGTTGTTCAGCCTTTTCTTTGATTAGTTCCTGTGCGAATTCTTCCATCTGCTTTACCTTTTCAAGGAAGAAATCCAGTCTTTTAGCAATGCCTTCTTCGCTTAGACGTTCACGTTCACTTTCAAATTTAGCTCTTGCTTTAGCCTGCCTTGCCTTGAGTTTGAGGTAATCATCCATATCCTCTGGTGGCATGTAGCCTATGAGTGAGGAGAATCTCCTTTTTGAAGGATCTTCTTCTATAAAGAATTGCCTCATCTCATTTTTGATAGCTTCAAGTTCCAGTGGATGTTGTGCAGCACTAGGATCATGTGTACTCTCATCGGCAGGTATTGGCTTTCTTTTTCTGTTGAAGAGCTTTGGCTGTGAAGTAGGAGAGGTGAGAGCATTGGTGGATGACTGACTAACAGCTGTTAAGACAACTGGTGTCTCAACATCTGCTGGCATTACAACTGCTGATATGTCAGCAGTTGTCTTCTGCTTCTGAGCAGGGGATGGAAGTGGTGATGTAGTTTTTGATGGTGGTGATGGTGGTGGTGAATCATCATCTGATATGAGATTCCTTCTCCTTTTTAATGAAGAAGGAGCAGATGATGTTTTGGGTGGATCAGTGGTGGTAGATTGGATAGCAGTGGTTTGTGACAGTGATTGACTGACAGTGGTTGAAACAACTGGTGTTTCAATCACTGTTGTCATTACAACAGATGTTGTAACATCTGTTGTCTTCTGCTGTATGTCAGCAGGTGTTGTTTTTGGTGGTGATGATGGTAAAGCAGTGGATGTTGTGTGTGTTGAAGTGGTGTGTGTTGATGGAACAACTGTTTGGCAAGCAGTAGTTTTTGTAACTCCTGTTGCATCAGCTGTTTTGTATGGTGGTTTTTGAGCAGACTTTGAATGTCTGGTTGGAATGGATTTGGGTTGCCTCACTTTTCTAGTAGGCTTCTTCTTTTCCTCAACAGGATTTTCATGATCATTTGACCCAGAAGTACCCTGATCTGGATGATCCATTCTGTCCACCCTGGCTTTCCTTTTGGCCTCTCTATCCCTTTTTACACTTGCAACTGCTTCTGCTAGTGCATTTGTTGTCACATCAATTTTCTTGCTGCCATCTGGCAAAGGGATCTTTTTGGTCATGTTTGAATTTTCTGGTTCAAGATAGAGACCATCCTCTATACCCTTCTTTTTCCACTCCTTAATTTTCTCCCCCTTTTTGGCATTATCTTCGGGGATTTGATAAATGTAGCGGACTTTTGGAGGAGCATTGCCAGTGGTGTGCAAGATCTGAGTTTTGAGAGCCTTTAAATCAGCCTGAGTGTTCTTGAACCTTGACTCCATTGCATTTCTCAGCTGTTGTACATGTTTTTCATGTTGCTGATCTGCTAATTGTGCTTGTTGTTGGAGAAAAGATTGAAATAGATTCCAGAGCTCATTTGTAGCAGGTGCCCTTTGTGGAGCAGGTGCTTGAGGTGGAACAGCAGTTGATTGTACCTTCTGAACTTGTAACACCTGTTGTAGCATATCTTTGAGTTCTGCAACAGAGTTATCAAGCTTTGCAATACGATCCGTCAATTTCTGGTACTTTAAACCATCACCCAAGTTAATGGGATCATCTGATTTCCCACTAGTAGTGGTTTTATCAGTGGTAGATGTAGGGAGTATACTCCAAACATTAACCACTGATGCCCCTTTTTCTTGGTACTGGGGTCTTCTTCCTTCAACACTTGACAACCTTTTGATGTTGCCAGTAGGATAAATAAATCCACTGGTGGTTGGCAGATGTGCTATAAAAGGAATTGCCTCCAAGGAAGTCTTATTAATGTAACCACTGTCCAACTGTAAACCTGTAGGTTCAACAGTTGTAGTGGCTGCTTCACTTGGATTACCACCAAGAGTTACTTGTAACTCATGGGGTGTAACCTCCTCAGGTTGTGTTGGTGGGTTAGCAAAGATTGATACATCAGACCCAGTCAGTTGTTGAGGTATATTCTCATTAGTAGGTGATTGAGAAGGACTGGTTAATGCCTGGTTCAAATCAATTGCATCCAACAGTGGTTTTATTGGTGAGGGAATTGTGGATGTGATGATTGGTGTAGAAATAGGATGTGTCCCGGGCATTGGACTGTGGATGATAGAAACGAGTGTTTCCAGAGCATCATGATGTGGAGACCCTATTTGTACAACCTGTTCTTTTTTTGAAGAAACAGGAGGAGTTTCAGTTATGGGTTGAGATATTTGTACCAACTGCTGTGAGGAAGTAGCAGTAGTGGTTTCTTGTGACTTTTGTGTTGTCACTGGCAGGTGCTCTGGTATCTCATCCTCCAGAGATGCCTTTTTGATGGTTTTGGGGGGGTTTTTGTGTTTTTCTTTTTGTTGGCTTTTTGGTGATTTTAGGTGTGGGTTTCAAAACAGTTGTGCTGCTGCTTTGATCACCTTGAGCAGTGGGCTCAGCAGCAGATACCTGAGGAGCAGTTGTAACTGCTAAAATCTGCTCAGGCACCTCTGCTTGTGTTTTGCAAGGTGCTAACATTCTTGAAAAAGTTTCAGTTGTTAAACTGTTTATTTGAGTAGAATCACCTTGGTTTATTACAGCTAAATCATCCTTACTGAATGTCTTTGAAAAATAGTAACTTAAAAACCTTGGAAACAGTAAGAATGATTTTGTTTCAACATTATTAACCAAATCTTTAAAAATTTCCCGAGAATAGTTAAAATTTTCTCCTTGAAGAATTGCATATCCCAGATTTTGAATCTTTAAAGGGATTTCATTGAAAGAAGTGGTTTTGTTTGAAACACATAGTAGGAGGGTATGAAATAAAAATCTGGTTGCAGACGGAAAATAACCTTTTTCTAAGGTTATTTTCTTCATCATTGTGGCTTCATACCCTCTCTCAATGAAGTCAGTTTGTAACTCGTTTTTAGTGAAAGAAATTTTACCTTCCTGATCACCGAGTTGAAAGACCTCTGAAATGGATTGTGGCGTGATTTGGACAACTTTACCCTTTATCGAAGAGTTTATGGTGGTTGCAGTGTCTCCTTGTTTTTCAAGGGTTGCATTTTTCCAGAACTCCCTTTGGGTCGCCAAATAGATTGGTGCATCGGCAGTGAACAAAGTTTTGTACTTTGATTTTGCCATGAGATCAATGATGGTGTCAAAGGTGTGATTATCAGTAGGTTTTGTGAGTAAACCCAGATAGTTGTGAGATTGTTTGAATGGTATTTCGATGGGTTCTTCGGCCGTTTGAGCGACCTCTTTGGAAGGTGATGGTGATTTAGATTTTGATTTTGATTTTGTCATTTTTGCGGAGAAGAACGAAAGGGGATTTTGGAGATTTTGAGAAGAAGGGTTGGAAACTGCTATGAGAAGAGAATTTTGGAATTCAATTCGACAGTGTAAAACCCTGTTTGGGGTTTAGGGCAGGGTTTTATTTAAAAAATGATCGCTGATGTGGCAGCGGTTATTAAGATCTGAGGGCTAAAAACTGACCACGTGTCAAACACTGATGAAGTGGATGAAGTATGGAGAACAGTTGTTTTAAGGGCCACTGACGTATCAAGCATCAGTGGTTACAACGGTAAAAATTATGGGCAGTGGATGATTTTTACTATCAGTGGATAGCATATCAGTGAATAAGACACTGATTTTGAGCATCAGTGCTTTTCAAGAAAATGAGGGATCAGTGGTTAACTTTCAGCAGTGGACAGTGTTTAGAGATCAGACGTTGGAACAAAACAGTGGTTAGGGTAAATGGTACAAATCTGAAGAACAGGTGTTTCAGCAACAGTTTTGAGGATTTTCATTCAAGGTTTTGCCACATGTCAATTTTGAAAGACAGTGGTTTAGTACCCCAGATGATGAAAACTTTTTGCTAAGGCAACTCATTTTCGCTTAATATTCAATTAAAACATGAGTACCCTAGTAATTCAAGCACAATTTGCAATCAATTTTTGATGAAAATTTAGGAGCAAGCCTGAGTATGACATGATCATGACATATGTACCATTTCCTTTTGACCCATTTATGAGGACACAGATACCACCAAAAATAAGGTATTACATCCTGACAGGAGCTGAAACTATTGCCAACAAAAATAAGCAAGAGTTCCAAATATATTATTCCAAAAAAAAATGAATAATATATCCTGGTTATTTGAGAAAATCCTTTGAAAAAAAAATGGTTAAAGGATTTTCTGAGAACAGTATCAAAAAGGATCTGGTGTATTTTCAATAGAAAACATAATCATATCATTCTCAAGTTTTATGAAAATGGTCAGTGGTTTGACAGCAGTGGTAGAATATTTTGACAACATTTTGACCACTGTTTGGTACCATTTTCTGTGTCAGTTGATTGCAAACATGAGGACACATGGACACATGAGTTTTGAAGATCCTGTTGTAGATCTAATTTCTATGTGATGATTTTGAAAATTTGTCTAGTCCTTTTGTAAGTTCAATCACTGGGAACACTAATGTCACTTGAACTTTCTTGAACCAATGAGCACAAACAGTTGCTTAATTGACCATTATTACCCCAAGCTTTGACTCTTAAGTGTTTTAAGTTTATTCCCTTTTCTTCTGAGTTCAAAAGTTTTGAGATAAACACACTTCAGAGTTTTTGTGAATATTAGTCCAAAATCATTTTGCAATAATGTTTTGAGAGACTTGGTCATGTTTTCACAAGTTTTTCACCTAATCTCACATTACATATGATACAGACTATGTTGACTCATGTTTTCTTAATGTATTTGAACATAGTTGATTTTGTCCTTTTTAGGAACTCAACCTGTTTTCAACACATAAGATCTAAATAACTAAAGTTTTAATTTCCCTCTTTTTGTGTTAACAAAGCAACAATGTTTTTATGAACATAGGTTTTGTTAATCTGAGGTTTGTACTTTAGTATTTAATGAAAACATCACAGATTACACATCAACAGTTTAAATCAATTTAGAAAATAAAAATAATCTCATGGTTTAACAGATATTGCTTTCAGATCTAGAAATCATGAGAATCTTGTGCATGAATTTTCTTGTTGTGTGAAATTTGTGTGTCATATGACATCTTGGTTGATTTACAGAGTTTTTGAATAACCATTTTGAACATGATTTAATCGATACTCTGTTTTTCAACAAAATACAACCAACCTTAGTATCAATGAATTTTGAGCCGAACTGTTATGTCAAATTGATTGTTAGATCGAATTTGACTGTCCAAGCTCTGATACCAATTGTTAGGATCGGAGGCTCTCATGATTGTGTTTGTTTGTATGTTTAGAATGATTTGTAAACATGAAAACATGTAAAGTGCAGCAGAAATGAAAACAAACTTTGTAAACACAATCAAATGGAGAAAATAGTTTGATAAACAATTGCTTCTCATAGAGTCAAAAGATTTACAAATCAAAGCAAAAGATTACAGATATGCTTACAAACTAAACTCCCCCTCAGCCTGATGCCCCAAGGTTGGTTGCACACAAGATGAAAGGATTAGACATGAGGAGAAGAACTCGCTCAGTCAATCAAATGTAACAGTACAGGGCACTGTTACATTTATAGGCAATCCAAACCACTGAGGTATCTCAGCTGACGTCACCATGAAAGCGACGTCTAACAGCCTAACAACCTGTATCTACTGTCCTTACACAAACACTGCTAACCTAACCACTGACTATACATAAAACAGATAATTCACTAAACAGCTGCTTTCTCTTTATGTCAGTGCTTTCCTCAAGGTTGATCAGTCCTTGACTGGGCAGTGCTTTATCATCAGTAGATAGGACCAGCAGTGTTGGATACTTCAGGGTTTTCATCAGCAGTTGAAAGGACAGCAGCAGTTGATTATGAGCAGCAGATAGAGACCATCAGTTGTTATAACTCACTTTCAAGGGGAGAGCTAAGTGTAAACTGCTGCTTATTGTGAATCCTCTGTTGTGAGCTGGTTTTGGCTTTACATTATCTGTTCCTCTAGTAGGGTTCAATCCCAACACACTTCAAGAATGTGTTTTTCTAAAACGCAATGGCCTAAAAACACCAAAGAAAGTGTTCTCTCTAAAACGCATTGAACCATGACAATAGTTGTATGTGCTGTGAATTGTCTGTGCTGTGAACTGTCTGAACCAATGCAGTTTCCAGAGACAATTTACAGAAAATTAATTTTTCTGATGCATTTTTATTACAACAATTTAATCGAACCCCGCCAAGGGTTGCCGCCCCTGGAAGCCCGCTACCAGGGGCGCTGCCCCCGGACCCCCGCCAAGATCGTAAAACGCAATGACTAAATCAAAAACCCAGATCGTAAAAATGAAATTAAATAATTTCTTACATGGATCGAAGTGATTTCTTCAACAATTGACGAATTTTGAATGATTGAAACACTTATCAGCGCTCGAATCGAACGGATCGAGTGATTATCTTCAAAATCACCGGAAAAAACTAGTTTTGTATGAAATTAAACTGGGTTTTCTTAAAAAAAGCTGAAGAACACGTTGATCGGGTGTTTGAATCATTGATTGGTGATGAAAATCGCACTATAATGTAGTGATTATTGAGATAGAAAGTGAAGAAATGGTTGAAGATGGTGGGTTTTGAAAATTGTGGGTTTTGAAAATTGTGGGTTTTGAAGTTACTGGGTTTTGAAAAGGAAGAAGAAAGGGTTGGATTGACTAAAATACCATTTTTCTTTATTTTAAATGTTGCAACGTGTCCTAATCCTATTGCTTCCTACACTTTTTAGCCAAAATAAACTTTCTATTTGATATTTTCCCTAACTTTATTATCAGAATCGTAGCTCGTGGGTTTGGAACTTTGGATAACCCAAGCCCAACATCCCATATTATATTACTGGGCTGTATCGAATCTGCCTTATAAATCGGCCTGATTCATCATCCAATATAAAAACGGTATTATATCATATGGTTATCGTTTACGTTTCGACAGTCACCTTGCAATTGCATGACAATAAACCCTTCCTTCACTCACCCCAAATTCAATCACCACTTCATGAAATCATGACCCGATTCACAACACAAGTTGTTCAACTTCCGATTCCAAACACTCGATCCATCATTTCTATTTAAATGTTTCCAATCACTTCAATTTTACGTGTAATCAAGTTCATCCATATCAGAAATCGCGTGACTGTGGGTTTAGGTTTAGATTTAGGTCTAAGAAACGTTACGAACTTATGGCTGAGAAGAAGCAACTTGTGTTGGTAGTTGAAGGAACCGCCGCTTTAGGTCCTCATTGGCGGATTATTGTCTTCGATTATCTCGAAAAAGTTATTAGGTACGTGTTTTAGTTTATATATCGAATCTAGGGTTTAAAATAAAATGTATACATGCATAGAATTAGAGTTGAACTGTTGAAGTAATTTTAGCCTCTTTTAGTTGTTATTGCCGTGATTAATTAAGCTTCATTGCTACACATAATCACATATGCCAGTTGGAATTGCAAATTTTTATGTGTAATGTTATGAAACTGATGATTTTTAAATTTGGTTATTGTTTTGTGAATTGATCTTACTGTTTTAATTTTAGATAGGTTTGTTGAGTCAAATTAGGTTTTTTTAAATGTCTAAAATTATTAATCCTGTAAA
This sequence comes from Helianthus tuberosus, assembly GCA_030545235.1. Lineage (NCBI taxonomy): Eukaryota > Viridiplantae > Streptophyta > Magnoliopsida > Asterales > Asteraceae > Helianthus > Helianthus tuberosus. Next base: position 137,975,920 of record CM060419.1, read on the forward strand.
ATGTGTTGGAATTTAGTGTTATGTATGTACGTTTCGTATAGAATTTTTTAGGTATATACGTTTTTCGACCCCCCGGTTTTATAAAAAAAAAAAATAGGTATGTACTTTTTTGTCCGGTGACTTCTGACCCCCGGTGGAAATTTTCAAGCTTCGCCACTAGGGCTGCAAACGAACCAAACGAACACGAACAAGACCTTGTTCGTGTTCGTTTGTTAAGAAATATATGTGTTTGCGAACCGTTCACGAACACTTATCGAACGAGATTTTATGTTTGTGTTCGTTTGTTAAGGAAATGAACTTGTTCATGTTCGTTTGTTTTCAAGCTTCGCCACTGCATATTATCTTGAATAATTACATGCTTGTTGCATTTTCTCATAATTCTTTTTTCTTATCTGTTTGTAGGAAGTTGTGTGGTAATGAAGCTAAGGTAAGCATTTTTTTTGTAATGCTTATTAAATCATCCCTACAAATATAAATAATGTTTGTATTGATTTAGAAACACCTCCACTGCTTGTATCCTTACTGTGAATATACTAACTGCTACTGACTTTTTTTATTGATCTCTTTGTGTGAAGGAAGCAGCTAGTTCAATTGTTGAACTGGCTCTTGTTCAATTCAATGCTCATGGATCTTACAGTTGTACGTGTATTTTCAAATTGATTATCGTGAACATTTGTATATATATATGATATATCCTAATCTTATCATGATATTTATTTCTTTATTTTATATGTAGCGTGTTTGGTACAGCGGAGCGGCTGGGCAAGAAATGTCGACTATTTCTTGGAGTGGCTATCATGTATGCAGTTCGGTGGTGGTGGTTTCTGTGATGCTGCAATCGCTGAAGGACTTGCTGAAGTTCTAATGGTATGCAATTTTGTTTCGACCAGATCTTCGTTGCTTCATATTCTATTCTTAAACTAAATTTATAATGACCAGATGTGTCCACCTCCAAATGGGACCGACACTCGGCCTACTGATGTTGTTCAAAGACATTGCATTCTAGTTGCTGCAAGTAATCCGTATCCACTGCCTACACCAGTTTATCGGCCACCAAATAAGAGTGATACGCAGTCAGAAAACCGTTTATTTGATGCGGAAACAATTGCTGAATCATTTCCTCAGGTATTGACAATGGATTCTGGTTTATTAATGAATGTCTTCTTCTCATACTTATACTACACATTATATTTTGTTGCAGTCGTGTGTTTCTTTGTCAGTTATATGCCCAAAGCAGCTTCCAAAACTTAAAGCAATCTACAATGCGGTAATCATATTTTACCCTTTTAAATATCGTTGTCGGGTCGGGATGCTGATTTTGTTATTTAATTATACAGGGAAAAAGGAACCCTTCTGCAACTGTTCCTACTGTCGATATTGTTAAAAATCCGCATTATCTAATTCTCATCTCAGAAGATTTCACGGAGGCTTGTGATGCTTTAAGCCCATCAGTCGCAACAAATTCACCATCAAGTCAAAACCCTTCTAGTATGAACATTACTTCAGTTTCTCCAGTTTCAGAACCGCCTCCAACTTCTGTTTCACCAGGTTAATTTAACGTTCTATATGTTACCGTGACTAACTTCATCATATTTGGTTTTGATTGATTCCGACATTTTTTCATCTTGCAGTAAACAAGTCTCTGCTGGCTCAGCAACCAGTATCTGTGGGAAACATCCCTTTGGCAACCGTAAAAACTGTAAGAATCTTCAACCCTTTATTTTATACTATTCATAATCATGTATGTGGTTTTAAACTTTTAACCTAATTTTTTTATACTATTCATAATCATGTATGTGATTTTAATTTTTTTAACCTAATTTTGCAGGAGCCTTGCACAGCTTCTCCAATAACATCCCCTCAATCAAAAACCTATTCACCGTCACCAACTTCTCAAGAACGGATATCAAGGAACGATCATTTGCAAGATATGAAACCTGTTGTTAGTAATATACAACAGCCCTTACGTCCTGCTGGTCCCGTTAACGTGAGTATTCTTAATAATCTCTCGCAAGCACGTCTGGCAAGCCCTACTGTCCTCGCTGGCGGGACGGCCACTGGGATTTCATCCATTGGTGGAAAAGCCATTCATATGTCCAACATGATAGCTGGAGCTGTGTCAGCGCCATTATCAGGGACTGCACAGGTGGCACAACATGTTGGAACTATGATGGCTGCTCCTGGGATGTCTCAGCAAGTACAAGGAATGCAATCTGTTGGAGTAAATAACAACATGGGAACTAATGTTGGTGTCTCACAACTAACATCAAGTGCACTGCAAGCAGGGCGGCCAAAATATTTGAAAATATGGGAGGTATGTCGTATGTGAAGTTGCAACTGTATATTTGAAGTCTATGTGATATAATCATTTTCGCTTGAATTCGATGTACTGACTGCTTGCAAACCAGAGTTAGTTATGTGACTTTATTAGTCTGTTAAGTGTTTGTTTCTCAACTGACCCTTGAAATTTAGTACATAGCCAGAAAAAGCTATTACCGCCTAAATCATGTATAAACTTTTGTGAACATAATGTCACGGGGTTATCTTTGATCCCCGTGGGGGTGTGGCATTTCCATTTCCCAGGGGATAAGCCAATCCATCCTGCTCTTTGTGTGGGTCACTGATTTCGTCCTGCCTTGGACTCATCTGGAGAGCGGCCAACTCTCAACCAGTGGTGCGTTCGTCACATAGACATGACTAGGCACGCATACCTTCTTAATCCGCTGAAACCATCCCTAATAAAGGGCTGGACTAGCCAGTAAACCCAAGCGTTCAAGTACATCCCATATCATAATGATCTTCGAACATTTGGCCCGTGACACTCTCCCACCACCATTTCATGCATGTCCTCGTGCATGCTCGCCGTCCCATACCAGCTCGCATTCTTAGACGATGCATCTTTCCTGAATTTTGAGCATGATTCACTTTTGGAGGGTAGGACACCCGATAGCACAACAACAATGATCTTCTTTCGTGTTGGTTCAAAGTAGTGCATCATATCACTTATGTTGGCGTTGATGTTCGCCAGTAGTTTCAAGAATACAAGGAACCTGAAGATTGTAGCAGCTTTCACTCCGCGTCTTTTACAGCGCTGCTTGTACCGTAGTTTTTGAACACGAATACGGAGGGCTTCATTGACACCATACTAGGGCGGCGTTCACGATCCCATACTTGTGGCGTACAAAGACCTTCACCGAAGTGCCCCATATTTGGTCTTCTCCCACCACCATTGCGTAACCATGCTCTAAATGTTGAGCTTATTTTAGTTTAGAGTCACGTTCCAACGTGATGAGAATCGACCTTCTCTGATACCACTTTGTCATTGGGTTATCTTTCGGTCCCCGTGTGGAATTCCCATTTCCCCGGGGATAAGCCAATCCATCCCGCTCTTTGTGTGAGTCATTGGTTTCATCCTGCCTTGGACTCATCAGGAGAGCGACGCCAGCTCTCAACCAGTGGTGCGTTCATCGCATAGACATAACTAGGCACACACACCTTCTTAATCCGCTGAGGCCGTCCTTGATAAAGTCCCGAACTCGCCAGTAAACCCAAGCGTTCAAGTACATCCCATAGCGTAACGATCTTCGAACATTTGGCCCGTGACAATAAGCTATGTATAGAACAAACAAAATAATACACATCATCCTATGCAAGTTGAACAAGTCTTTGAGTTTTATATATCTATTAATTTTGTTGACAGTTTTATGGCCTTCCATAAAACCCATGTAGGTGGTTTTCACATTGACATCTTATTTGTTTACATGAATCTTGAGAAAAACAGTTTCGAGGATATTTGAACTTTCATATCTTCTTGTTTATATTACTACAATTGTTTAGTTCGTTGAAATAATTTAATAGTCTTCATGATTCACAGGGAGAATTGCGTGGTAGGCGACAAAGCCAGATTGTCATGATTACCAAATTAGAAGTATGTTTCAAGCCTATATGTTTTCTCATGCTGTAACTCACTATACAGTTTCATTCTATATAATATCAAACTTCAAAACTGAATTTAAGCCTTGTGTTTTTTTATGCCAGGCTTATAGGAGTTCATCAACTGCTGAGTCGTAAGTGTCTGGCGTTAACTTCATAGTTTACAATGCCTTTAGTGCCCTTTGCTAAAGTTGTAAGCCATCACCTATTTATATGCATTTAGCCACTAATGTTTTCTTTCTCTCTCTCTCTCAGGCTTGCAGACGATTGGCCATCAACATTGCTAATAGATAGGCTTGTATCACAAGACCACATGAACAGCAAGTATGATCCTCATATATCTGCCCATATAGTTGTCTCTCTGCAACTTAACCTATATATATTTATTATTGTTTTCATATCACTTTTTTTTTTAAAGACCGGAGTACGTCGGGAAGTGTGAGTATATTGTTTTCCGAGCACTTAACCAACATGGATTTCTTGGACAAATGCAAGATAAGAAGCTTGTAAGCCATCTGGAACTCAAATTAAGCTTCTTCTTAAGCATTTACAGATATAGCATTATTCGAGTGAAATTTGAGTTTGAAGGTGGCATTGTTGTAACGTGTAGTGTACAGTTGTAAGATTGCCATCACAGACACTACTGCTTTCTGTAACCGATAAACCATTTCGCTTGATTGGAATGCTTTTTCCAGGGGTAAGTTAGCTTTCTTGTAATCCTAAGTATTTTGTTACCCCTTTAAGTTTATATAATATATTCTCAACTAATTTGAGTATCACCAGGACAAGGTGGTGTTTAAACCACCTGTACCCAGTCAGCAACTGTCACAGCAGCAACAAAGGGTTGGGCCGAGAACAAGTCAGGGTGCGGGAGGCCCAACGCAATTAGTGAGCGTGGGTCAGGGACAAGTTTCTTCACCAGGCCCAAAACCAAAACAAGAGCTGCCTTGAACCATTTTAGAACCAAATTTATACAGTTTCCATTGTTCATCTGTTCAGTTTTTACTTCATGTTTATCAGTTTCTTTGGTACTATTTATTACCTTTTCTTTCAAGGAAGTTTAGGGGGAACTGAACATATGAACAAACACATGTTTTTAAGGTGACCAAAACTTTTGAATCTATGAACCTTCAACTCCTTGCTTTCCAAAATATACTTGTTTTTGTGTACAATTGATAAAGGTTTCATCGTTTAAGTGCGAGCTAAATGTGTGAAAATTTAAGATTAGTTTGTACTATAAATAATTAAAGTTTGTCTTGTACATCAAATCAAATAGGATGATCCTGCACAATCCTAAATGTTCCTACACAAACATATACTGCTCCTAAACACATTTTTTAAGGCATATGTTACTACACAAACAGTTAGAGAAAGTTGAATTATATGCGATTAATGTGTTTTATGATCCTACACACCCTCAGGATGTTTCTACACACCCTCTAGATGTTCCTACACAAACATATAATGTCCGTACAACCTTTTTTTAAGGGTTATGTTCTTACACAAACATTTAAGTTGAATTATATGTTTGTGTAGCAAGTAGGTCATATAAACGTAGGGTGGTTAAATAAATAAATAAATTTATATATTTTAATTATAAAAAAATATTACATTAATCATACCTTATTACCCTTATGAAATAAATCACTCTTATTAGTTAAATTTTGTTCTTTTTCTTTGACTAACCTCAAAAACAATAACATGAAAGGGATGTTATGTATACCAAACTAGATTTTGCCCTGCCCGCGTTGCGGGGCACTAAGCCGAATATCTCTCTCTCATAACATGTACGTATGTGTTTCGGTTACTTGTACATATTACTCATAACATGATCTCAAAAAAAATTACATTGAGTCAACCAATTACATTAAAACACTATAATACTTTTGCTTAAGAAAAACAAAAACGATAGAAAAACAATAATTTTAAACTAGGGGCAAAATTGTAATTTTTCAGGATAAATGAGCGTGTGCCAAGCAGCCGCCTGACACAAATAAAAATTACACCGAGTCAAACAATTAAAACAAATCACTACTATAGTTTTAAACGGGTTAAGATCGCTGGGTGGGGAAAAAAACAAAACTAATGGCAAAACTTTAAATTTAAACGGGTCAAAACCTCGTAATTTTGAATCGAGGGCTAAATGTTAATTTTTAGTTTGGGGCAAAAGCATAATTATTTTTCAACTGTGGGTAAAAACGTAATTATGAACTGATGGCAAAATCGTAATTTTAAAGCAGGGATAAAATCGTAAATTGGTTGGGCCAATGAGGGAGCGTCAGACAGCTTCCTGACACTATTCCCCTATCTTGTGTCTGTAGTTATACACTGGGGGCAAAATCGTAATTTTACTGGAAAAGCAAACAAAAACGATGACAAAAATATAAATTTAAATTGAGGGCAAAATCGTAATTTAGCCGGAAGGAACAAAACAAAACTAATGGCGAAACTGTAAATTTAAACGGGGCAAAATCGTAATTTTGAACCGAGGGTAAAATTGTAATTTTTAACTGGGGCAAAAACATAATTTTATTTTAAAATGGAGGTAAAAACGTAATTTTAAACTATTGGCAAAATCGTAATTTTAGAACGAGGAAAAAATCGTAATTTGATTTGGGCCAAAGACTAAAAGCTATGAGGTAAAACTAAAAAAAAAAAGAGAAAAAGAAAAGGAGAAAAAAGTAAAAAAAAAAAAAAACCAATGTTCATAAAACTTCCTATAGACAATGACCATTTTTAAATTGCATGTGCAGATATTGAAAAAGTCACCCTATTTAATAGATACGGATTTTTACATATTTCCCCCTCCTAAGCCTCCTTATTACGTATTTCCCCAAACTATAAAATCAATTACATATTTCCCCTCCCTAACTCATATATATTACATATTTCCCCTTTTCATTTAAATGACTCTTATTTATGACTATTTTACCCTTAATGAACTATTTAATGAATATTTACATATTTTCTCATTCTAATATGTAAAATTAATTACATATTTACCCAGATTATGTAGTATCACCCAAATTTTTCTACTTGTTACTCTTGTCAAACAACGCACACAAAGCCATAATACTCATGATAAAAACATAAATTTCGTTCAAAAAAACATAAATTTCATTCATAATCAAAACATAATTTCCGACATAAATCGAAGCATTATGAAGATGATTGAACACCACCAATTGAGTTGTATAATTAAACACCACCATTAACAGTCCACCATGCAACTAGGGTGCTCATGATGCCCAGTGGGTCCAAGAGTAGCAGTGACGGATCTAAGTACTTTTTTCACTGTGTTGCTTTTGGTAGATTTTCACTTATTCTCACTATTTTTTTCTAAATCATAAAGATTTTCACTAATTTTTTTTTCAAACCGAATGGGTTCTGGAACCCACAAAAGTGGCCTAGATCCGCCCCTGAAGATTTGTCTTTGAATTCTTAAGTCATTAACCGAACATCTCTCTCCATCACGCCTCTCCCAGACCATTTTTCTCCATAATCTGGTTACTAGTACTTCCCAATTGAGGTCGTCTCTGGTGCACAGTATATCTTCTGGTCGCCTGTCTCCGCCTGGTGCAGCCTAGTATAGAGATAGAATATGTGTCTTGATTTTCTCAAAGATCACTTGATTCATCAGTGTAAACTTTTTGCATCCATGTAAACTCTTATTTCAGGTTAAATTGCATTCATGTAACCATCTGTTTGTCAATCTTCAAACCTTCTTCAAATATGTGGCTGCCTTCTCTTCGGTGTAAACCGTAAACTTTTTTTATGATTGGCCCAAAATAATGCTCAAATACCAATTGATAAGAACTGGCTTCTAGGTAGTTAAAGGTGAAGGTGCACTTGAGGCACCATGTCTTTCATAGGGACGAAGGCGAGGGTCTGAGTGGACAAATGATTTTGTAGATATATATCACCAAACACTTCTTAAATTAGTAATATTCTATTAAAGTGATACACATTTACGTTCTTATCTTTGCGGGATTCATTTCCTATCTATATTATATTCAGGGTCTTGCAAATAATATTGAGGGTAATTGGGTAATTTCTTAAAAAAAGGGGAAATACGTAATTGATTTTATGGTTTGGGGAAATACGTAATAAGGAGGCTTAAGAGGGGGAAATATGTAAAAATCCCTAATAGATATGATAACAAATATCATTAATAGATATGCAAATGAACCGAATATTTAGCTGTTACTAACATAATAATAAAAAATACATATTTAACTAAACAAGCGACCATAAAGACATGTTTTAATTTCATAATAATAAAAAATATACATTTAACTAAACAAGCGACCATAAAGACATGTTTTTATTCCGTTTATATAATATTAAGTGGATTTTTTTATTAAACAATATTCGTATTGTTGCCGTTCAAAAAAGAAAAATATTCATTGTTAAAATAAAGTAAATAATCCATCACTCATCAAATCATTCATCAACTTTTACTTTAGAAAAAAAAAACATTTAAATAGTTGCACATGCTATTCCTTTACAAAACTTTCGTTATCTTGGCAAAGATGAAAAAATAGAATAAATAAATGAAAAGTAACAATATAATAATAATAATATTAATAATAAACATGTATATCAGCCGGTAAATAAGGCCAATTAAGAGATGGCAAACACGACTCATCTGCTAATACAGTTAGGGCAAGGGCTTAGACTGAAAAAAAAACTCATGGTGGAGTACTGGTGTAATGCAAATTACATCTGTTTCCATGTATAGTTTGTGCAATAATTTGAGTTGTTTTGTGTCATTTTATCATCGGTTTTGTATATTATGCTGTCTTGTGTGCTTTGTAGGGTCCCGAGAGTGAAAACGAGCTGAAACGTTGAAGAAACGAGCACCCGGCAGGAGATTTGGGCTTAGTGAAGGATTTTCATGAAATGAAAATGGATATTTGATAACATGAGAAGATAGAGAATTGAATTACGAACCCATATGCGAAAACGGAGTTGAAAAATGAAGAAGTTATGGCCAAAACCGTATTCTCAGTATGCAAGTCCCCTGACAAACGCGACGGAGGACCCATATACAAGTCGCACGACGCGAAGCTTATTCTAATTTGCGCGGACAACTTCATATTTAAGCCCCATTTAAGCCCATACTTAACCCTAATCAATCCCAGACAACCCTAGAAGCATTCACAACAATTGGGGACGAAAACCAGTCAAAGCTTTAGGAGCATTTTTAAGAGCTTGAAGCTATAGATTGAAGATTGGGAGCTGGGGAAGTCGTCCGTATCGTTTTTACATTATTCGGGTTCTTCGTTCTTGTTTCTTAATTCTTTAATCATGTCTCTTGCAATAAAATTACTCTTGTGTTTATTGACTTTGTTTGGCTAATTTTCTTTTACTTTTGATTTTTATTATGTTTAATAAGTTATTTATGGATTGTTTAGAAAAGTAGTCGGTTTGTTATTCGGTTTAATATGTTTGCATGCTTTAAGTTGTTTTATTATCGTTTGTTGCTTCGTATGGATTTTAGTGTCTATATCACGGAATAGATTCATACTAGGTTATAAATTTTGGTGAGTGTCTATATCACGGAATAAATTTATAATCTTTAGGGTTAATTGCGCAATACACCTTAGAAGTAATAATTGGTAATTTAATAAATTAAAGTGTTCTACTAATTTCAATAGCTGTGAGGTGCGAAATTATTGTTAGGTCTTCGTCATTAAATTGCTAGGTAGGATATCTGTGAGGAGTCTGAACTAGTTTTCCGTAGTGATAGTTGTCTAACAAGTTAAACTGAATTCCAAACTTATCCTAGGTTTATAACCCGTGAGTGAGTGAATCGAATTAGAGTACTTTTGTAAACCTAGATAACCCGTGAAGGTTTCTAGTAACCGGTAATCATAACAACCTATTTAGAGTTCCATAAATGTCTCCTCGAGAAGGGTCAAGGGTCTTGTTCGGTGTCTCGGTAGGTTTAGCATATAAAGATCCCAGTTCCATAATAAGTAATAAACATAATAATAAGTCACTACTATAATAAATCAGGAATCCAGTCTAGGCAGTCGTTTCTATCAACTGAGTTAAAACCCTAATTAATTTGTGCTTTGTTAATTAATTTAATTTGCAATTTTAGGATATTTAGACCCCCCCCCCCCCCAATATAAAATGGTTAGTTTCGTGTCTGTGTCAGTTTAGGTCTAGATAGAGTTTAATTAATGTAATTAGAGAGTCTCGTGGATTCGATACTCGAACTTACTTTAGCTATACTACATTGATCGGTGCACTTGCCGGTTGTGTGGTTTAGGTTTAGATCGAGTCTAAGTTTATAAATTTAAAGCTTAAAGTGTTTAGATTAGGTTAATTTAGTTTATTTTTATTTGACCACATTTAGCACATCAAGTTTTTGGCGCCATTGTCGGGGACTCTTGGCAATTGCGTTGATTACTTTGTTTGGACTTAATTGACATCATACGTGCTAGTTGTTTTTGTTTGAGTCGTAGGAGTCTAAGTATTGTAATGTCTTTATTATTTTGTTGAGTCAGTTATTTTTAGAGTAGTTCTACTTGTTTCTTTGTTGGTTTTTCAGTGGATGCCCCATACGCGTTCACAAGGACCGCCGCCTAAGCCACCAGTGGACAGTTCTTCTTCTCTTCTTTAACACCAAAGGTTAGTAAATCTTCTACTTCCACTTCCGCCCTTTCTGACTCTACCCTTCAATCTAAACCACCAGCCTTTGACTTCACATCGAAGTCATCACCACATAATTCCCCACCACCCTCCCGTCCTACTAGTCCACAACCCGCTGCGCCGAATATGGCATGTCGTCAAACCGTCCACCAACAATCCACCACCGGTTTCACCGGTGTGAACTCGCCTATCACCCTTCCCGTAGAGAACAATGACAAATCCTGGCAGATCCCGTCCTATATCATGACTGCTATTAACAATTCCTTCCAGTTTCACGGTCGTGATGACAAGGATGCTCCTGCCCACATCAACCGCCTTACCCGAATTTGTAGCACATTCTCTATCGAAGGTGCTAATCTTGACGCCCGTTATCTTCAGGTCTTCCCATTTTCACTGGCGGACCGCACAGCCACATGGCTTGACTCGCAACCAGCAGGTTCCTTCACCACTTGGGTTGCCATTAGAGATGCTTTTCTTGCTAAATACTTCCCACCCGCTAAAGCATCTCGCCTTCGCGATCAGATCCATTCGTTCCGGATGGAACCTGACGAGCCTTACTATTTAGCCTAGGAGAGATTCCAAAGCTTACTTTCTCAATGCTCTCAGCCTGGTCTATCAGACTGGGCACTTGTAGGGAAATTCTACAACGCTCTCACTCCTGAAATCCGAGCTCGGTTTGACACCTCTGCCGGAGGCCACTTAATGGGTAAGAAAAAAGTGGCTGAATGCAATGACCTGTTTGAAAGTTTTACTCATTCCGATCATGAACAACGATCTACCACCAGGAATTCAACTCCTGTGTCTAGTTCTTCCTCGGCCGTTCGAGGTGTACACCAAGTTAGCTTGGAAACTGTTGGTGCATACATCTGTCGTCTTCGTCTTATATCGAGTCTTACATTGAAATTGTTAGATCAGGGCGCATTATACGAGAAATAGGGTAGGTTTTAGTTGTGATTGAGCTAATTCCGTTTGAAGAGTGCCATTCCGTTTGAGGAGTGCCATTCCGTTTGAAGCATGTCATGACACCTTCAAACGAAATAGCTTCAACTATAAATATCTCACTTGTCTATTTCATTTGTAACTTTCCGGTTTGTGCAACGAAGTGCTGCCGAAGTGTTGTCAGGTTGTAAAACGTCATCAAATCAATCATACAACAATTTATAGTGTAAATCTAGCTGAATTGACCTCTACACGTCTGTTTCCGCCTTTCGTGTTGAGATAAACTCTTCTGATCGACTCGTTCGGGTCTGAAAACGATCCTACAAGTGGTATCAGAGCTCAGGAGGAAGAGTTCATACCAATTCAGCCGCTTTTTCTGATTTCTACACCTTCTTTCAAAATTAAACAAGTTTTTACGGTTAAAAACTTCTGATTTTCACATATCATGTGCGAAATGTTGTTTTAACAAACCCTTGAGAATATCAGTTCAAAATTCGAAGTAAAAGTGGTAGAAATGGCCTGAAAACATAGTTCCGTTTGAACGAAACCTGGCATTTCCGTTTGAAAATTGACATATCGTTTGAAAATCATGGGTTATCCCGTTTGAATTCGACATTCCGTTTGAAAATGCATGGGTATTACGTTTGAAACATGTGGTCTGTTTGAAACATTGGGTCCATTCCGTTTGGAGAACGTATTCTGTTTGAGAATTTTGTTTGAAAACAACCATCTCGTTTGAAAAGTGTGCTATATCGTTTGAAGGAGTATTTCTGTTTGAGAGTACCGTTTGAAATACGATTTCCGTTTGAAAGTGGGTCAGTAGTTCACATGATACTTGTCTTGATCTGATCAATTGTCATCAGACCCATGTGCTTTCATTTAAAACAAAGTTAAGTTTGCATGTGATCTGCATTGTAGCAGTCCACTAAATATAGCGGCCCAATCAGAATTGAATTTGTGAGTTGATTCATTCAATAGAGTTGTCGGCCATTAATGTTGCATGTGAATTGAGATTAGGATCAAATCGTTTGAACATCACCGACCGATGTGCTTTGACTAAAGGAATTGTCAGGAAGCATATATTGATTGGCCCAATGAGATAATTGTTGTGAAATATTGTTGTCGGCTACAATTCACGTGAAAGCTTGTTCGGTCCAGATTAAATTTTTGTTTGTATCATGTTGGCAGCCCATGTTGATTCTTTACATGTGAAGATAAAATGTTGTCAGCCCACTTGATTTCATATTGGCCCAACTAGATTTTAAAATTTAGTTAAACGATTCAGTCAAAAATCAATTAGCGATCGACTAAGAATTTTGTCGTGTAGTGTGACTCGTTTGAAAAACCAACTCACACGGATTGATCAGTCAAAGGTACAAGTCTCACGGTTTGATCATACAAAGGTCCAGTTTGTTTGAACCTTGTTAGATTGTTTGGAGTAAGGTCAGGTCGTTAAATTTGATTCGAGGTCATAGAAGTCCGCACAGTGTGTCAACCTTCAGTCCGCACAGAATATTCATCAGTTCGAGTATCAGTCTTATTCGGTTAATTGATAAGTCTTTAAACTGATTGTATTTTGTTTGTTTGTTGTCAGGTGATTCGAGGTGATTTGTTTACCAGCTCGTTTGAAGAATCTGAGTTTGTGATATTTCAAATACCAAAACATGGACGAGGATTTTTACAACGCATTCGCTACCCCAGTTACTCCGATTACTCTTGCACAGAACACGATGTTGGAAAATGAAACTGGAACGATGCAGAAACCTCCAAAACTCATGAATATCGAGGAGTACAAGAGTTGGGAAGAAAAGTTTGAAAATTGGGTGCAAGCCAATTATCTAGATGCATGGGAAAATGTCGAGACAAAATACGTTAGACCAATGAATGACGATGAAGAGAAAATTTCGATTAAAGATCTTAGTGCTGAAAACCGAAAGAGATACAAAGATGAGAAGATGATGTTAAGTCTTATTCAACAAGCAGTTAAAGAAGACATCCTGGTTCTATTACAACATAATGGAACATCTTATTCAATCTGGAAAGCGTTAAATTCAAAGTTTCAAGGCAGTGAGGAAATGGTCAAGAACAAGAAGTCTTTACTGAAGAAAGAGTTTGATTTGTTCCGAGGGTTGAAAAATTAGAGTACAAAGCAGATAATCGAGAGATACTGCAATCTGCTGGCCAACATGAAAAGATTGAAAATCAATAAAGACAATGAGGAATTGATTGAAAAATTGTCAGATGCTTTACCATATGAAACATGGGGTACTTATCTCATGATGCTCAGAAATAAGAAAGGATTTAAGGATTTGACATTGAGCAAATTTATCGAAAATATTGAAGCTCAGGAGATAGAGCAGAGAAAGGTTATAAGAATGAAAGATTTCGACGGTGAACAAGACATAGGACTTTACTACAAAGGTGGTGTGAGTGATAAATCCACCAACTTGTCACCGAAAGTTCAAACAACATTCAATGCAAAGAGTCCATCTGAAAGTTCATCCAAAGGATCAAGCAGCAACACAAGTTTTTCATCATATCCATCTTTTGATCCGAACATTTCAACAACAAAGAATGGCAAGAAGTTACAATGCAACATTGTACTGAATCTGGAGAATGATGAAGATTATTCAGCAGAAATTGCTAAGAGTCACATGTCTTTGTTGGGAATTGTTCTGGAATCATATGGTAGTTTTGTTGCAGGTCGGATCGGAAATCCAATGTTGACCAAAGAGGTTTAGGATCAGATTGACGCTGAGGAAATGGAATTGATGGACATTAAATGGTGTTTGGCAAGTGTTTTGAGACGAGCTGAGAAATTTAAGCAAATCACAGGAAGAGATGATTTACGTGAAGCTAATGTTTCTACTTTAGGTTTTGATAAATCTAAAGTCACTTGTTTTCGTTTCAGGGAAAAAGGACACTTCAAGAGGGAGTGCAAAAATCGCGAAGCAAGTGGAGCTCAAAATCCGTTCAACAACAATAATGATTACTATCGAAAGGCTATCTATCATCAAGTTACTCAACAACAACAAGAACCACAAGTGGCACATGGTAGAAAAGTGATCGAGGAATCTTCAAAGAGAGCTTGTATGGTGAATCAGGATGATAAAAAACCAACAGAAGGTTTCAACTGGGAAAACTATATCTCAGCTGATAACAAAGCATGCCTGATTAATCAAGATGATGAAAAATTGCCTGAAGGTTTCAGCTGGGAAAATTTCAATTGGGATGATTATATTCCAGACAAAGATTTAAATCACAAAGCGTATGTTGCTCAAGTTGAAGAGGACAGTGATGATGATACTGAGTATTGGGCGAGAAAATTCGATGCTGATATGAAACTGATTGCAGAAAGTGATAGTGATGATGACAAGATTAAAAAGACAAAGAAAAAGAAAAAGGTCAAAACACCGGTGAGTAGTGATGATGAAGAAGCACCGGTGATTAAGAAGAAAGCAAAGGAGATTCCGAAGTTCAAGATTGATGAAGAAGTTGATGCGAAAAAGATTCCAGTGAAGTGTGAGAACTGTGAAGTTGTGAAGAAACAGAACAGCACACTGATCTATAACTTGGAAAAGTTTGAAGGAATCTTATGATGTGTTGAACAAAGCTATGAACCAGTATAATCAAACAAGTGAAGAACAAGCTACATCAATGAAGACACTTCAGGATGCTTTTATGATGAAGCAGAAAATGGTGAACAATTACATCGAGAAGTGTGTTGTGCTTGAACAAAAGCTGGAGACACAAAGAATTGATACTGAAAGAGTAAATCGTTTGTTGAAAAGTTACTCATGTACTTCTTATGTCATTGACAGGATCTATCCAACCGCTGAAGGTTTGAAGGCATTTGAAGATGATGAAGTGACTGAAGAGAATGAAGTTTCTGAAGAAAAAGCTCCTGACAAGAAGAGTGACACAAAGAAAAAGACTGACAAGAAAAATTATGGTAAGAAACAAGGTGTCAGTTACAACAAGTGTCCACCCCCACTGGAAAATGGATATTTGCCCAGAAATTCAAATTCTGAAAGAGTCCAAAAGGCTACAAACTTACAATGGGAGTCGGAGTCGTCAGTCAATTTGCCAGAAAGTATTGATGTCACGTTTACATCATCTGACACTGATCATGAGTCCGAGTTAATAAAGAAAGTTGTCGATCAGGTGTTGGATAGAGATGAAACTGAGGAGTCAAAGTTGGAGTCAAACTCAGAGTCAAAGTCAGAGTCAAAGTCTGGTTCTGAAAGTTCGAGTTCGACAGACAACAGTCCAAAGTCTTCGGTCAAAAGAGTTTACAATAAAGAATTTCTTTTGTCAAAATCTAATTTGAATGACGAAACATTCAAAGTTGCATATACATTGAATGATTCTGACAAATTATATTTTGATGAGGAATTTCCAATAAGAGGTGTAAAAACTGAGATGATAAAAAAGGTTTTCAAACTTACAGAAATTAACATTTCTGAAATAAAAGATTTAAATCTTACTGATAAACCTAAAAAATACACCTCAAGAGTACAACAAAGATTAAACAAGAAAAAAGGTTACAGTTCTGGTTCTGGTTTTCACAAGAAACCAAACCCTAACCGTAATTTCAAAAAGAAAGGTCTTGGTTTTACTCCAACAGAAAAACAGAAAAATGAAAAATATGTTTGTAATTTTAAAGCAAAAATGACATTTGTTTCAGGAACTAGCTCAGAAGAGGAAGAAAAGAAAGAATTCTGGAGGCAGTCAAACAGTGAGTTCCTTGCAAAGAAGCAAGATGACATGAAGAAGATGGATGAGCAGAAGAAAGATACGAGAACTTGTTTCCAATGCAACAAAGTTGGACATATTGCCAGGGAGTGTTCAAAGGCAATACAATCAAAACAGGGAGTATCACGCAAACTAAAAGAAAAAGTGGTTGAGTTTGAACCACCAATTGACAGAACTAAATTGTTTAAAAATTCAAAATTTGAAATTGGTGAATGTTCAAACAAGTTTTACAAGAAAAGAGATAAATCTGACAACCAGAAATGGGTTGTTAAAAGGTCTGGTGGTAGCTCTAGCGATGATTCTGA